>CM068551.1:16409510-16948715 GCA_035048495.1 Euptelea pleiosperma | reverse complement strand
TTCCTTTGGATCTTTTGCACCCAAATAGCGCTCTCGATAATGCTCAAATACGTACGGTTAAAATCAACCCATGAAAATAACTTCAATCCAACGTTTAGAAATCACTGATCAGGCTTTTTTTAATTTGTAGGTCCACCTAGTGATTGGCCAAACATCTATGCATTCAGTGTCCACTAATAGCTCATATAACCTGGTCATCGCGCACTGTGACGGAAGTTTTACTCGTGGTTTCTCACTAAATTGCGCCGCTATGTTGTTTATATGCTAATTTGCAAGTAAAACTTTGATGACAGAAAGTTGTCGAGGCTGGTGACAGCATATAATATGAGCCACCTGGCACACTGTTAGTGGACTGACCATATGGATGTTTGGCCAATCCCTAAGCAGACTTACAGACCAAAATTCAACCTGATTAGCGATATTTAGGGCGTTTGGATTAGAATTATTTTCATGGGTTGATTTTAACGATGGGAATTTGAGCATTGTTGACCATTTTTGAGGTACAAAGATCCAAAGGTTTGAAATCACTAATCAAGCTGATTATTGGCTTTGTAGATCCACTTAGGAATTGGAAAAACATCCATACAGTCAGAGTCCTCTACGAGTGTGTCACATGGCTCATAGTACAACACGCTGTCATAAAAGTTGTTCTCCTAATTTGTTCTTCATTTTAGGACAGGTTTTCTGGAGCTTCGTCAAATCTCATCACTACCAGGTAAGGTAACACGTGAAACCGAGATGGCAGACCAAATGAGTGCATGTGTTTTCATGGTTTTAAAAACGGCCGTTTAAACAGTAACGCCCAAGCCCGTTTCCGTTAAAACCGTTTAAATACCTGTTATCAGTTTTGAAAAAAAAGGGCCGTTAAAATCGTTATACAGCCATTTAATTCTGAAAAATTTTGTGAAAAAAAACGGGCCGCTAATCCGTTTAATTCGCTTAAATTTCGGTTTTTTTTTTATTTTCAAAATTTGAATTTCAGCACTATTTTTTTTCCGTTAAAAACCCGTTAAAATCCATTTAATTCCCTTAAATTCCATTTTGCCCCTGGCCGTTTCAATCTGTTTAAACGGTAAACGCCCCCAGTCTGTTTAACCGTTAAAACGGCCTCCTTTAAACCTTGGTTTTGCCATCTCAGTCCACTATCTTTGGGGTTGCAACTCGAGTAGGTTGGGTTAGGTTGGGAGTCAGGACTGTCTCGATATAAGTTGAGGCCTAAGGCGAAAACTGTATACAAGGCCTTTTTTTGGAATTTTTGATATACCCCCATGTTATTTTGAAATTTTGACATACCCCACCATGATTTGAAAAAGCTGACATATCCCCCTATGACTCTCCACTGCCATTTGACCAGTGTTGACCCGAGTTGACTACTAAATTATATATTTAATGACAGAAATGCCATTGTCTTCAACTTTGGAACAAGGGTTTGGGTATGTCAAAAATTCCCTTATATTTAATATATTAATAAGTATGATATTAATTAAAAAAATCAAACTCTACATTATTGGAAAATTTATATAAAAAGTATTCTTATATGGGCCCTACATATAAGAATTTAGATGCAGAGGAACCTTGGTGGAGTCGATGCAAAGGATTCTCGTGGCCCTACATAGATCATTTTATGGGCCCAATGACTGCGTGGATGTTCATCCCACCTATTGGTGGATAAACACACTAAAAATTAGCTTGATTGATGATTTCTAGGCCATTGGATTTACTACCCAAGAAATCTGCTTGAATCCAACGGCTAGAATCATGTCCTAAAAAGTACTAAAATCTATGGCTATAGATAGTCAATCATGTTGGTTTTTTGTTTAGTATATCCAATAAGGGGTGTGCTAAAATTCCATGTGGTTAGTGGGACCTAGGCTGGGAGCCTTTTCTCACCAAGGGGGCTTAGGCGGCCTTAATGGCCTTAAGGTAGAGCCGGCCCTGTTGGGAGTCAACTTGAGCCCAACCTGAGGCTCAGGCCTGATATTCTTAGCCCGAGCCCAATCCGTATAGTTGAGTCAAATTGGTCGAGTTCACTAATAAAAGAAAGATAACAACTCACTTTTTTTTTTTTTGCAATTCATATGCCATTTGCTTCCTCCAAAAAAATAAAAAAAATGCGTGCAGACCAAGAAACTCATGCCCCTCTGACCCAAAGGAAGAGGGGATTGGACTGGATGGCATACAAGTGGCGAAGACATTAAGATGTAGGAGGGGAGGAGAGATAGGTTTAATGGTGTGAGAGAAAGACTTACCTGACATTGTGGCCAGCGGTGATATAGGTTCTCTAAAGAGAGAACCCTAAATGTTAGAGCATAAAGGGAAGGGATGTTAACCAAAAATGTAAAGAGGGTGTTTTAGGCCTCTTTTTTTAAGCCATTTTACATTCCTTTCTCTGTGTTATCATTAAAATTTGACTTACCCCCCACAATTTGAAAAAGCTGATATACCCCCCTATGACTCGGTCCACTATCATTTGACCAGTGTTGATCCAAGTTGACTACCAATTTTTTATTAAATGGCAAAAATGCCCTTGTCTTCAAGCTTGGAAAAGGGTTTGGGCAAAAACCCAAACCCCAAATCAAACGTCTGTGGTGGATAGCCAACAAAGAGATTCCAATGGGTTGGCCGCCCATCAACCAGAGTCTCATGGCCAGTCAGCCGGGCCACCACTCTGGCAATAATTTAAAACCCAAGGTAAAAAAAAAATATAACATAAAATTTTAGTTTTAAAAATTTTCATTAACATAAATGAAAAACAAGACAAAGCAATTTATATTTAAACTTTTGAGATGTGGATTTTGGAAAGATGAATTCTCTCAATTTTAAAATATTCCTTCATGAGTTTTATCTATTTTTTGGAGGTTTTTTCTTCTCAATATTTGCATAATTCATCAAAAAATATCTCAAGGTTACCAACATGGGTTTTAATTTTTATTTTTAATCTCTTCTTTTCATGTTTGATTTGGGGTTTGGGTTTGGCCTAAACCCAAACCCTTGTTCTAAAGTTGAAGAGAAGGGTACTTTCGTCCTTTAATATAAAATTTGGTAGTCAACTCGGGTCAACACTGGTCAAATGATAGTGGACCGAGTCATAGGGGGGCATGTCATCTTTTTCAAATTGTGGGGGGGGGGGGTTGATATTCGCTCAAAAGTGTTTATTTTAAGCAATTATCCTTTTAGCGTTATTGCATTCTCCTACGTTAAAATGCTCTATTTATCTACTTTTCTACGTAAGAGTCTCTTTTGTTGGGTAGAACACACTTTTATGGACGAAATGGTATATTTGCATGCATTAAACACATTTTCGGGAGTCTAGACATGAAGTCATTCTGATAGAGTCTCATTACGCGCTTCTTCTATCGCAGGAAACCCCGATGGGACAATTCTCGAGACTTGCGAGCCCACATCGATCAGGAAAGCCTATTATCAAAGCTTAAAGAGCCCACATGCTATGACTAGAAGATATGGGCCAAATATGGGCTGAATAAGAGGACCAAAAAGCCGGCCCAAAGAACGAAGAGAGTAGGAGAGCCAATGACCAAAAGACGGATCAAAGCGTTTAAAGCCACATGAGTCAGCAAGGAATGATAGTCTACTCTACTGGAGAAGCGTGAGGATGGTCACAGTGAAGACCAGGATTCCAGACCCTCTGCCAATACTTTTATCTCCATTTTCTGATACTTTCTCTCTCATCTCTCCTTATTCTCTCTCTCTCTTCATCTCTCGATCTTCGAATCTACTGACATAACCCCAGAACTCCTGCCCATCGGCTCTATCTCATCTCTCTTAACTTTCTGACCGTTGGATCTTCCATCGGACCGTTGGATCTTCAATCGGACTGTTGGATCTCTCTAGATCCGTCGATCTACCAATCTGGGTCCCAATCAAGTCACCATCTATCCGATCGCCATCAGACTGTCTGTCACATCATCTTGTGAGACGATGGACATCATCAATCCATGTGGGCCAGTAGCTGGGCCCATCATCATCGACCCGCTGTCCGACCAGTTAGTGGACCCCGTGAATTTCAAAATAATTTTAATTAAATTTTAAAAAATTGGGGGTCCACTAAATGGGGACATTCCCCAAAGAAAAGTAGTGTTTTACTTATATATATATATATATATATATATATATATTTATTTATTTATTTCAAAAATTCCTTAATTTTCATTAATGGAAACTAGGGAGCTTTAAAAGGGGAAGGAGAAGGGTTCTTTGGAACCCTAATCCCCCTTTAATCTTTTTCCCCATCTCCCCCTATCAATCCCAGAGGTTCTCCTTCTCTTCTTCCTTTCCTTTCTTCTTTTTTCTTCTTTTCTTCTTCTTCTTCCTCCTCCATCTTCGCCGGAGTTGCAGGCAGCAACTCCGGCCATCTGGGTCTTCTTCCTTTCCTTTCTTCTTTTTTTTTCTTCTTCTTCTTCTCATTTTTTTTTATTTTCGTTTTCTTAATTTTCTTTTTTCCATTTTCTACCGGAGTTGCAGCCTGCAACTCCGGCCGGCAGCGCCCCCCAACCAGTCCAGTCCGCCTCTCTCTCCTCTCTCTCATGCCGCCGTCTTCATCCTCTCTCAAGCAAGAAAGAAAACCAGAAAAAAAAGAGAAGGAAAAGAAGAAGAGAGGAGGAGGTGGTTAGCACCTCCTCCATTTCACGTGCTGCTGCACCGCTCCATTCATCACCGCCTTCTTCACTCTTGCCAGCGCCGTCACCTCCTGCGTGCTCCTCTACCGTTGCAACTCTAACCCACGAACCAGCCTCTCCACTTCAGCTTTACAACCTGCCGTCAACCCCCAATCTCAACCTGAAATAGACGCACCACCTTGTTGGTTTCTTCCCAAAGAAAACCAGCAGCCACTCCTCCATCACCACTGCTACAATCGCCTGGACTGCACCACGTTTCAACCACCATTCGGCCTCATCTGCGCTTCACAGTCCCTCACACCACAGGTGCATGTCTTACCACCATTTCTCCTTGAAGTAGCAGGTTCGGTTGCAGCCCTCCTCACTTGCACGTGCCTACACTTTCTACCCCTTATCATCTTCTCTGGCAAGTATTCACCACCGTCTTCAAGACCCTGAGCATCCAATCATGGCCTAGTTGAGCACTAGTCACCATCTTCATTATTTCAAAGGTTTGGCTAGCACTATTGCAAGCCGAGACTTCTCCTCCTACATCTCGTCTCACTTGGCCAATCAAGGTGTGGAACATTGCTGCTTATCCTCCTCCTCAAGGGAACACCACATCGACCACGATGTCGCCTACAACCACTTTGTAGGACCATCTTCACGGCCTTCCAGCCTTGGCCATGCATTCCGCCATGCTGCCCTCACCTTGCTGTACGCACAAACAACGTTCACTTGCTGCCCCTCCATGAACTATGAATCTCTTGAACAAGTTGATTAGCCATCAATCGGGTCAATCAAAGGTTGTAGATGATCTCAGCCATTCATCCTAGGTAAGTGTCGAGGTGATCTCTTCTTCTTTTCTCTCTCAATAATTCTCCCCCTTTTTCTCTCTCTAGGTTGGATTCTCTTCTTTCACTCTCTTTCTCTCTCTACTTTCTATCCATCTTTCTCTCTCTAAAATTCTTACTTCTTTCTCTCTCTCTCACCTCTTTTTCTCTCTATTTTTCTCGTATTTCAGTTTTATTTGAACTTGTGTTATCATGTTTAGAATAAGTTTCGATTGAGCAGCATATTGTAACTGAGAATTTCGATAAATAAATTAGAATTTTATTTTCATTTTTTTTATGTTTTGAGCCATTTCAATTAATGTTAGTAGTTGCTTGAGACAAATCTCCAAATGAAGAGAATGTTTTGAATCATTGTCACTCGCCATTCTCACATTTCCATCCTTTTATTTTTAGTAATTTCTGAGAAAAAGCTATCATTTTATGTCTTGGATTTGCGCGAACTAATCTCGAGTGCGGATCGACATCCGACACGAATCCCTATACAAAAAATTGCATATTTTACAGGGTATATCTCGGATAAAATTACAAATGTGTTGAAGTTAGGGTTTCCGTAACCAACGACGCGGAAAAACCCTACTTTCAGGGGTATTTCAAATTTTAATGATAACGTGGGGGGGCATGTCAAAAATTCCCTAATAATATTTACTAAAGATGTAACTATCCTAATTGAATTCTTACTAATGGACGTGGGGCCCACATGCAAATGAGTTAAGGGATGATTTTTGGTGATAATATTCTTCTTAATGTGGATGTCAACCACACAAAAAATCAGCCCATTCCAACATTTGTAACCTTGTGAAAAGTAGATTGCAAATTGAAAAATTTTGGACTATCCATTTTTGTCGTTAAATTTAGGTTTGTATTCGGTAGGGTTAGAAGTTTTAAAAATTATTGATTTTTGGTGAGGACGATCTCCATGGTAAGGAGATCACCCTCACCAAAAATCATCCCTTAATTCATCCGCATGTGGGCCCTACGTCCATTAGTAAGAATATCCCAGCCCTATATATATAGGTCAGGATCGGGGGACCATTTTCATACAACATTTTTGACAACAATTTTGGCGTACCCACATGGAAGAATGAAAGACATTGTCAAAGGGTCGGGATCGGGAGACAACAATTTCATACAACGTTTTTGACAACAATTTTGGCAAAAATTGTCAAAATTGTTCCATTCTTCCACGTGGGTACGCCAAAATTGTTGTCAAAAATGTTGTATGAAATTGTTGTCCCCTGATCCTGACTAGGGGACAACAATTTCATACAACGTTTTTTACAACAAAAATTGGTGCGGGCTAATTTATAAATTAGAAGTATTGAAATTGGATGATTTTTGGCGAGGACGGTCTCTATGGTGAGGAGATCATCCTCACAAAAATTCAAATCATTCTAATTCTCATAGATTGGTTTACAGGTTGAAGAATTATGGACCGTTTATTTTTATCGTTAACTGTAAAACCACATTTAATGGGTTTAGAAATTTCAAAATATGCTGATTTTTTGTAGGGTTGATCTATATGGTGAAGAGATCATCCTCACCAAAAAATCAACCATTGATTCATCTTCCATGTGGGTTCGCCAAAATTGTTGTCAAAAACGTTGTATGAAATTGTTGTCCCCCAATCCTGACCCTTATTCAAAATTCAGTAATCTGCCCATCTATATCTATTATCTATACTAAAGCTCGGCACTGCTGAGGTGGCACTCTCTCCATCTTTTTTTTTAAAAATACCCATACTTTCTCTCTCCTCTCTCCTCTCTCCTCTCTTAACCTATTAAATCTGTCTTCCACCAATATCTCCTCCTTCCAAAACTTCTCTCCTTATTCCCTAAACGTTTCCTCTCCATCTTTGTCTCCCTCCTAAAATGACTCTCCATCTTATTTAGTATTTTCAAAAAGAGCCTTCTCAGTTTAAGTATTCTACTTGAAAAATAAAGGTGTTTTGGGATTTATAAAAAATAATGTTAAATACGGAATAAATTTTCATCCTAAATGTCTCTCATCTTTCTAAAAATCATCTCCATTTCTAAACGTCTCTCCTCTCTACGAAAAACATCTCATTTCTCCTAAAAATATGTCCTCATTAAGAATTTTTTTTCTTGAGTTTTATTGTCTTTAATAACTCATAACAAGAAAAAATGGTTCTCTTCTCTACTGCAGGGCAATATCAAAGCTCTGTAAATCCAAAGCTTTTTCCTCAAAAGATAAAAACTTTGGATTCTTCTTTCCCCTCTCAATCAAGTAATTTTTTTTATCTTTTATTTTTATTATTCTTCTTAGAGACGTTTTGTCCTCTCTCATTATCTTGCATGTATAAAATTAAATTTTTTTTTTTAGGTTTTTCGGTCTTCTCTATTCAATTACCTTGCATCTACTCTATTTTGCTGTGGTTATACTTTATTTAATAATTAACTGCACCTATCTTTTGGATTATTGGCTGCAAATTTTCTTTTTATTTATTTATAAGTTTTAATTTTTTTTTACTTTAGCATGTGTGATTAATATTATTCGCATTTATTTTATAGATATTTTGTCAATATTTTATCTGTATTTCAGCCTCACTTTCAAACGTTGGATCAATAAGGACTACAGATAATAGTACAGGAATCGGGTTGCAAACCCACTACTACTACTACAATTCTTTTCTTTAACTACTCCACTATTCTACATAATATTAATCTTTTGGTTTTTTTGTTGCAGTGATAAGTAAATCAGCCGAACTCTTCAAATCAGGTATGTTCTTCTGCATCGACTTACACTGGTTATAATTTAGTGAATTGTTCTGATTTCCTTGCTTTGATTCTTGAGCAGATGCTGTGTTATTTTTTGATTATTTTGTTTAAAATATTTGTTAAGTGCTGCATTAATTTGCTCTCTGATTTTAAAACTAATAATAGCTTTACTATTTTTGGTATAAAATCTTCCAACCAGTTATAGAAGTAGTGTTGGTAATATTTTGATGACATATGTTCTTATTTTGGGTGCAATATCTGTACTTCATTTTTCTGGGAGGATTTGGACTTTGAATAGAACTCTATTGAATTTAAATTTACACACTTATTTTATTTTCATAAATCTTCATATTGTTGTGGTAGTGTACTTCATTCGTTCGTCTTCACCAACGTACATATTTAGAGATGTAGTCAATCAAGTAAAGTTTGCATTCGGTGTATGCTTTTTTGTCATCCATTGTTTTCATGTGTTCGTACGTGTCATACGAAATAGTGTGAGTTGAGTGTACACGTACTTTATTCCAACATGTAACTTGCCATATTCTAAAAGGGTCGAGATCGGGGGGACGACCATTTTCAATAACTATTTTAACAACCATTTGGTGGACCCGCATAGAAGATGAATCAATGGTTGATTTTTGATGAGGATGATCTATATGGAGAGGAGATCATCTTCATAAAAATTCAAATCATTCTGATATTCGTAGACTGGTTTAGAAGTTGAAGAATTATGGACCATCTATTTTTCCGTGTAACTTGAAAACCTCATTTGATGGGGTTAGAAGTTTCGGAATGGGCTGATTTTTGTTGGGGTGATCTTTATAGTGAGGAGATCATCCTCACCAAAAATCAGCCATTGATTCATCTTCTATTTGGGCCTGCTAAAATGGTTGTCCCCCTATCCGACCCATTCCAAAATTCATTCCATTATTGTTCTGAGCCATTAGTGCGAGATATTTAATAGGTCATCTAATGATTTCTAATTCAAGTAAAACAATATAATCTCTACTTTATATAGATTTTATAATTTATAATATTATGAAAATCTCAGGTACGAACTCATTTCATGATCTTAACCAAAACTTAATTATGTAGATAAGATGATGTAACCATTAGATGTTTTTTTTTTTTTAACATAAACTGATATTAGTTATTCTTAAATTTTTTTTTTTTATTTGCTTTGATTCTTGAGTGGTGATCTTTTTTTCCTTTTATGCATGTTTGTTATTTTTGTAGATTTTGAACTATTTTTTCCATAACTTTTTACTCAACGGGATTTTGAACATTGGTTCTTTTTTCTTTATTTTTTTAATTCATGCATAATTGACTATTCTTGATCAACCAATATTTTTTTGTTATTTAATTTTTTTCTAAAATTTTATAAAGAATATTACAAAGATAATAAGAATATCTTTAAACTATAAGTGATCAAAACTTTTATTTAAACACGACCTATTATTACAAATTCAATATTTTTGGATATATTTTATCTTAATATTTTAAATACATCGTGGTTTAGCACGAGCTTCAGTATGATGGATTGTATCTGTGTTGCCATTTGTTACAAGACTATTGAGATTGGGACCCACCATATACAGATTGCATGACTCATAATTGTCCATGTTTTTTTTTTACTTCCATATGTGATGGGTCTATTTGGATCGCATTTTTAGCTCTAGAAAAGTCATTTGTTATTAATAATATATATCTTAAAAAACAAAAAATGGAGATTCAGACATGTCCTATTTTTTTATTTCTTTCTTTGTTTAATATTGATTTGGAGATCATATAATCTTAAGAAATGTTTGCTTTTAATTTTCATTGTGTTTTAGAGTCCTCGACTTAGGTTTTGGTTCATAGAAGGGAATGGAATTTGATTTTGAGAGGGTTTTGCTAATATGTGCTTGGAGTGTGTTATGCTAAAATTACCAGTACATAAAATAGAAATGCATGATCAAGTACTTTGAACCCAAAATATCATAAATCCACATTAAATTGACATTTCTTAGAGAAGCTTAAATTTGCATTAATGGTTGAAGTATCAAATAATTGATTGTTTACTTATTCTATTTGTTATTACGTATGTTTTCGAACAAATTTGGGTTGTTGATAAATATTTTCATTTCTTTTGTTTATGTAACTCTACGAAACATAATAAATTTGAGAATATTTTTTTAACTCTTCCTCTTTAAGTTGGTTGTTTTTTAACACAAAATATTTATATTTGAATGACTTTCAATGTTGATATGTTAATTGGTTATTAGTTTAATTATTCTAAACTTTGCATGCCAATAAATTTATTTTCGTGTAAAAAAATATTTTATTTATGCCTGTGCTTTAGCACGGGCTATTGATTACTAGTATTTATACTATAGCAGAGAAGTGGGCAGCGTCCCTCTCTCTCCTCCACATCAAGTTGATGTGGCACTCTCCTCATGCAGAGTGTCATGTCATCGACACTGAATTTTCTATCATTTATTTTTCCTTCTTGCATTAATACAATTAATGACTATATAAAAATTGAATTGGTTACATTAAGTGTATATTATTTCAAAATCATTACATACAATCCAAAACGTCTATCTCCTTTTTTAAAACGTCTATTTGGTTTCTTAAAATGTATTTCATTCTTAAAATGTCTCTTTGTTTTCTTAAAACTTTCTAAAACTCTCCTTAAAACATCTTTAGGCTTTCATAAAACGGCGATCTATGCTTTTTTTACCTAAAACTTCCTAAAATGTCTCTGCTTTCCGTATAAAATCTCTCCCTCCATTGTCCAATAGCTCAAACATCTCCTAACAAAAGACGCAGGAGCAAAAAAATTCTCTACATTGATGCGGGCTAATCAACTTATTGATCATGTATTTTTTTTTTTGCGTCATTTTATATCTTTCTCTTTTTTATATTATTTTTTCATTATTTTTTTTCTTTTTCTGTTTAATTAGACAAAAATTGTACATGGATGGAGAAAACATCAATGATCTTTACACAACTCTCCACAAAAATTACAGGCATATCTCATCCACTTCACATTTTAATTTCTATTTTCTTTTTATTTTTTTATCTATATTTTTATTCAGATTAATCGGAGCCTATTTAGATCAATTTTTTTTTTCATCCACCTAAAATAAATAAATATCTAATGCTATATGTATATAACAGATTGAAAATAGCCTGATGAATCGACGCAAATCTGTTATTCTTAACAACAATTGCCAAGTTCTTTAGCACCCGCTTGGACTGATAGAGCTTGGCAAGCAACAGATGAAGATAAAATAATGTGATCGGCTGATCCTTTGTAGCATGATCATTTATCAGAATTTCAGAAGTACGGGTGAATATATTTTTTGAAGACCCGAAGCTTTGAGAAGTCACACATCAAGCCAAAAAAAAAGAAATTGAGACAATTTTCGCTCTCGGCTATAAGGAACACTCTTAAGAACGAATGGACGTATGAATGTGGATAAAAAAAGATTATTTTTTTTTTTAAGATCAATTTGATGCATATAGCCGTATTAGTTAAGAATTATAATGTAAAATAATTGTAAACTACTAAGGATGTCTTGCTTATCGTATATTATTGTAGTTTTTTTTATCTTAAAGATCTTATTTATGAAGTTGCCAATAACACATTTTAGTCTTACGAAATTATATTACCGTTTTAAAGTATGTGGTAACATACTTATTCTAAATATTTTTTGGAGATTTCTTTATTAAATATATTTAGAGCATAGTGTTAAATTTGTAGGTATTTTTTATATGCAAGGGGTCCAATTATATTTGTATTTTAATTTTTATATAGTTATAATGAAAGTTTTTGTTTTTTATTTTTTTTATAAATTTCTTTGTTTATAAAGAAATTCCTTTGAATTTCATACCCCGTGCTTTAGCACGGGCCAATAACACAAGTATTTTATAAAGAACATGAAGTATTCCCAAATTATTGAAAATTTTGTTTTTTAAATGTGAAAAATGCAAAGAAAATATTATTTTAAAATTATTTTTTTAATAGTTTTCTATTTTATTTTATTTTACGCGAAAATTTTAAACGTATTTTCGATTTGCATTTTTTGCCATATGAAGATCCCCAATGCTACTTGGCACTCTTTTGGGCCCACTAACCCCTTGAATGTTTGGCATATCCTTGGTGGACCTACACACCAAAAATCAGCATGATTGGTTATTAACTTTTAGGAGGACGCATCATATCCTATACATCATTCTAGCTCTCGAGAATTCTCTTAAAGAATTGGGATGATGGTATGGCCTAGGCCTTGAAGGGATACAATCCCCCCATTGATCCCAATAATGTTTGGTCCGCCCATTGGTGGATATACTGACCAAAAAATAACTAGGCTGGTGTTTTTCTGTCCATTGGATTTGGTGCCAAAAAAACTTCTCAAATCCAACAGCTAAAATCTCCAAATAATAGAGAGGACCTCTAGCAAACTTGATACCCCCAAATGCCACTAGTCACATTCATTTGGCCCCACTGCCCAGTGAATGTTTGGCCACCCCTTGGTGGACCTGCATACCAAAAATGAGCCTAATTTGTGATTTCAATTCGTTGGATTTGGATGCCCAAATTATGCTCAAATCCAATGGCTAAAAATCACCCAATAAAAGGTGGGACCCGTTGCAATATTATATCCCCAAAAGTCATGTGGGGGACCTACAGACCAAATATCAACCTGATTGGTGTTTTTGGATTTGGGTGCCCAAAAAATGCTCAAATCCAATAGGTAAAAGTCACTGGTGGGGCTGGAAGCAAACTTGATGATATAGGGCTGCAAACTTGTCGGGCTGGCACTAGCCCAGCCCGACCTTCAAGACTGTAACCAAGCCCAACCCAACCCGAGGTTGGACCTAGATTTCTCAGCTCGAGCCCAACCCAATTGGGTCGGTCAATTCCTTATTTTTTTTTTATTGGTTGGAAAGGTTGCTAGGCCCGAGCCCGAGCCCAACCCGAGTACTGAAGGGGCCAACCCAAACCTCCAACTTCGGGTTGAGCCTGTCCAAATTGCAGCCCTACCGAGATGCCATCTGAAACGTGGCACATTCTTTTGGACCCACTGCCCCGTCAAAGTTTGGCCACCCCTTAGTGTACCTACATAACATAAATCACCTGGTTGGCGTTTTCTAACCATTGGATGGGTCCCAAAAAATGCTCAAATTAATCCAACGCCTAAATAACACATAATGAAAAATGCTCAATATAAACGACTATAAATTACCATGGGGTGGGCAATTCATGTATGTATCACACAGTATACGCTGCCACACTATGCATCATGCTCTGGTCCTGAGGACCCTACCCTAACCCATTATCTATGGATCATTCAACCCGTTATCCGTGGGCCAACCCAAAACCCAAGGTCAAGGCATGAGAATAAAAATGTCCAATCTACAACAAAAAAAAAAAAAGGGTTGCTACAACAAAGTACAACAAAATATTTTTTTTTGTACTTGAAGAGTACATGAAACAGACGGCCTTCACCTAGGGAGGGCACGGCCACTACGGTCTCCAGAGAGGAAAGATCCTATTCCGGATGGGGTCCCAATCCATATTCTGTTTTCATGCGTCGAATGCCCCATCCGAGCAAGTTCGTCCACCACCGTGTTGCTTTCTCTGAAGCCATGTTTGGCAATCCAGGTGATGTTGGCCTCATATATGATATATCTATTTAACAAAACAGGACGGTTGTCTCCTCCTCTTATCCAGCTTCATAAAGGATGGCCGAGATCTTATCACACCAAATGGACGGTGGATCTCAGCCACTCACACCCAATTTTGACAAGCGCTTTGTCGATGAGTGCCGTGGGCATGGGTCACCTACTATTTACCTACATATAAGGAATGAAATGGGTTGGATTTGCATATATCCAGGGTCAGGCTCAGGAGCCCCACTTTTTATGCCTGGAGAGGGGTGTTACAGTTAAAACGGATTGAAACGGCCAGGGGCAAAAATAGAAAAAATAAATTTTAATGATTTTAATGGAAAAAAGTAGTGCTGAAATTCAAATTTAAAAAATTAAAAATTAAAAATTAAAAAAAAAATAGAATTTAACAGAAATTTAGTGATTTTCTTATACCCCTCTTATCTTACATGGCTTCAATAATGAGTGGCTGAGATCCACTATGCTTTATAACGATGGCCGAGATTAACTGCCACCTAATTTTGATAAACACTTTGTCAGAAAGTGCCGCGGGCACGGGCCACCCACGCATATATCAAGACAACTCAGTTGTATTCTCTTATTTTATCCATCCATCTAATGTGGACGGTTAGATAAAGAGTGGTTGAGATTAAATCCATCGATCTAAAGTGGACAAGTAGATTTCAGCCACTCAATCCGCCTCATTTGACCTCAATTTGTTCAAAATTTAAATTTCAACATTGTTAATTTTTGTTATTTTCCCATTTCTCCCTCTGTGCGTTACAATCTGTTATAATGGAAAAACGGTGACGCCCCAATCTGTTATACCGTTTGAGTGCTGAAGGCACCCAATTTTTGCAAACGCTTTTGTCGGAGGGTGCCGTGGGCATGGGCCATTTACTTTCTATATAACAAAACATGACGGTTGTCTCCCCCTCTTATCCGGCTTCATAAAGGATGACCGAGATCTTATCACACCAAATGGACGATGGATCTCAGCCACTCACACCCAATTTTGACAAACGCTTTGTTGATGAGTGCCGTGGGCATGGGTCACCTACTATTTACCTATAAGGAATAAAATGGGTTGGATTTACATATAGCCTAAAGGCCAGGCTCAAGAGCCCACTTTTTATTCCTTGAGAGGGGTGTTACCGTTAAAATGGATTGAAACAGCCAAGGGCAAAAATGGAAAAGTTAAATTTTAATGATTTTAACGGAAAAAAGTGGTGCTGAAATTCAAAATTTAAAATTTAAAATTTAAAATTTAAAATTTAAAATTTAAATTTAAAAAAAAAAAAAGAATTTAACAAAAATTTAATGGTTTCCTTATACCCCTCTTATCTTATATGGCTTCAATAATGAGTGGTTGAGATCCACCATGCTTCATATCGATGGCTGAGATTAACTCCCACCTGATTTTGACCAACACTTTGTTGGAAAGTGCCGTGGGCATGGGCCACCCACGCATCTATCAAGACAACTCGGTTGTATTCTCTTATCTTATCCATCCATCCAATATGGACGCTTAGATAAAGAGTGGTTGATATCAAATCCATCGATCTAATGTGGATGGTTAGATTTCAGCCACTTGATCCGCCTCATTTGACCTCAATTTATTCAAAATTTAAATTTCAACACCGTTATTTTTTGGTATTTCTGTTTTTTTTTCATTTCTCCATCTGTGCATTACAATCCGTTATAACAGCCTTTATAATGGAAAAAATGGTAACGCCCCAGTCCGTTATACCGTTTGAGTGTCGAAGGCACCCAATTTTTGCAAACGCTTTTGTCGGAGAGTGCCGTGGGCATGGGCCATTTACTATTCTATATAACAAAACACATTGGTTGTCTCCCTACTTATACCTCCTCTTATAAGCATCAACAAAGAACGGCCGAGATCTAATCTTCCCCCATATGGACAGTAGATCTCCGCCACTCACCTGATTTTGGCAAATTCTTTGTCGAGGAGTGCTGATGGCACGGGGCACCCACTAGTATATATATATGGAGGGTCAGGATCGGGGGACAACAATTTTTGTGTACCCATATAGAAGAAGAATCAATGGCTGATTTTTGATGAGGATGATCTCTCTGAAATTTCTAACCCCATCGAATGTAGTTTTGTAGTCAACAGTAAAAATAGACAGTCCATAATTCTTCAAATTCTAAACTAGTCTACAAATATTGGCATGAATTGAATTTTTGTGAGGATGATCTCCTTAGCATAGAGACCATCCTCACCAAATATCATCCCATTCCAAAACTTCTAATTTATATATTGGCCCAAGCCAATTTTTTGTTCTGAAACTTGTTGTCCCCCAATCCTGACCCATATATTCACAAAAATTCAAGTCATTCTGATATTCGTGGACTGGTTTAGAAGTTGAAAAAAAATGGACCATCCATTTTTATCGTTAACTTGAAAACTACATTTGATGGGGTTAGAAATTTCAGAATGGACTAACTTTTTGGAGTGATCTATATGGTGAGGAGATCATCTTCACCAAAAATCAGCCAATGACTTTATCTTCTATGTGGGTATGCAAAAATTGTTGTGAAAAATGTTGTATATATATCGGATTGAAAGGAGAGGAATGTCGATCCCTCAATCCGAATCGGACATTGACTAGCTTTTTCTGACTTGACTTATGTAACTGACTTCCAGTTTAGATTACCCAAAGCAAACATTCCTTTTTACTTTTGACGGAAAGTAAGGATATCAAATTCGATTCTTTTTTGTGACCTTGTCGAGGGCTCTATAGTCAATGAAAGCACAAGCTATGACTTTCATCTTACTTCTTTTGGAACAGCACCAGTTCCCCAAACATAGTTACAAAAACCTCCAATTTTTTGAATTCATGAATCAATCGCCAATTTTGCCGATTAATTGGCAGAGAACCCATTTTTCTCTTTCTGATTTCAATTTTGCTGATTTTTGAATTTTGATTATGAACGATGAATCATGCTTTTGAGTTATGACTTATTATTATGGAATATTAGATGTGCTGTTCATCATATAAATGTGTTTTGTTAAAAAAATAATATTTCTAACTTGAAATATGCTATTATATATTTTTTATAATGTTGTCGATTTTTTCCGACTTGACCCCTTGCCGATTTATTACCAAATCTCGACTTTGTGACTATGATCCCAAACGCTTTGATGGCCTAAGGTAGCCTGTGTGTTCTCTCTCAACCCAAAATCATAACAAAATCTGAGAAGATTAGAGAAGAAGGAAATCTGTTATCCCTTTCCAAAGAGTAATCAACCTAAAACAGTGTTTCTCTCCCTTTCCAAAGAGTAATCAACCTAAAACAGTGTTTCTCTTCCCATGACGGAATTCCAAAATCGCAGGGGGACTGGTGGTGATGACAGTGGCGGTAGTGGTGTGTTTGGTGATGGTAGGTAATTTCGCCATTTTTCAAAGTTGGTAGTCTTCGGAGTTAACTGCAATTTTTTGAATCAAGTGAGGCATGTCTAGTATACCACATTATTGAGGGTGGTAAGTCAGAAAACCAGAAGGAAAATAAGACAGTAATTAAAAAGGAATAATGGACGTCTTAATTATCTACAAATAATTTCTTTGCCAAAACAAAAAAATTATATAAATTGATTCATTTTTGGCATTTGCATCGCTGTAATAAAACGAGAATTACAGTTATAATTACATAAACCTCAATCCTGATTCTTTCAGCTTCAACTTCTGTATATTTTTTGGACAGAGAGTGGGACTCTGGGCATGAATAATTGCCACTCCTATTGAGAAAGACTGCAGAGCTGACAGAGTTGATTGGAAATGAATAATATACAGACCGTTGTGGATATTCACCATCTTCAGGGTGGGTAACCCTTGATTTGTACCCTGCAAAATATAAGTTGGTTTATGGTCATATAATTGCTTGTTTACGTTAATGAAACTCACGGGAAGGCACATGCAAGGTAACTAAGAGAAACGGGTGCGTTTGTGTGTGAGAGAAAGAGTCTATTGTGCGAGTGGGTATCGGTTGTGGGAAAGTGCGAACAGTTATAAGAGAGTTGAGGGCATCTGCAGAAAATGGTGGCAATATGTTTGTCTTTAAAATAGTAAAAATGCAGAGAGAGATTGTTAAAGTTGAAGATGGCAAAATGTAAACAAATTTTTACCCTTGAGGACTTCAAAATCTTTTACATGAACAAGAACGTTATATAATCTATTGGCATCTACAGAAGCTAGCAACAGATTTTTTTTTACATTTAATCATAATTAGTTTGTTATTTTCGCAAACAATATTAGTGCTTCGAACTTAATATGTGTCAAGATGATAATAGAATCTTATAACAATGAACACAAACCAAGGATCAAAGCATTCTAGAAATTTTAAAAGCACAAGAAATGGTGTCGACAAACAGGGTTAAACAGATAATTAAGAAAGATGATGGGGAGTTTGGAAACTTAAAACGAAATTCAGTAACAGATCTGTAGCTTAAAACCGCTACTAATAGCATCAACCTGTTTGCAGGTCATGGTATCATGTTATACTAGGTAAAAAGAATACAAGATAGACGCACCTCTTTGAATAGATCAAATGACTTGCACTCCCCTTGTGCATCGGCTTGGGGCAATACTTCTTTGCTTGATCTGTTGTTGAGTACTGTGAGAGGGCAGCCAATATCCCAGCCACCACAATCACAGTATCCACCAGACTGCCATCTCTTAGTAAGACTAGATGGACCACCATTTCTGGATCTGGGGCCACCATGATAGCCTGCTGGGAGTAGAACTTTCATACTTGTAGAACAATCACTTTTATTCCGCAGACAACTATCAGAAGAAACAGAGGCTCTTCGAGAAGTTTTAGCATGCTCAACCCTAACTTTCTCTAGAAATTTCAAGCCCCAACCTCCAACTGCTACCTCTTGAGAATTATCATGGAGATGGTCTTTCACAACAATGGCAGCTAACTCAAGATTGGGTGGACTTTCCAGGAGTTTGGCTTCACCCAAGGCATCAAGCTTGTTGGACATATCTTGACATGAGTCCCCAGAAAAATCCTCAAGTATAGAGTTCGGTTCACCAAATTCGGGGGTAGATCTATGCTTGAACAAATGGTTTCTCCTAAACATATTCGTGACCTTCTTTGGCGACCCCTTAATCTTCCTAAGGGTAGGAGCCGAACTTCGCATGTCCCCAAAATGGTCTTCATTAGCACCAAACAAAACAAACTCCGTCTCCATGTGTTTTGAACTGTTTGAGCAGAGAGTCAAAGAACTTGATACCTTCATCTTCCCAACAAGATCTGACACATTATCACAAGTCCTATTTTCCTTTTGGCCACCAAATCTTGAATGAAACAAGTACATATAATCAAGATCCTTGTCATCCGATGATTCAACCTTCCACAGGTTGGCTACATAGACCTCCTTCTGATCATCTATGGAGAACACAAAATACGGAATTCCACTCTTCCATATGCAGTGAAGCATTCCCTGAGAAACAGTGGCAGAAGCAGATGATGAAGATGACTGATCTGAATACAGAGAGTTTGTACTTGAGATAGAAACAAGCCTTTTATGTAACGGTATAGATCCATATTTTTCATTTTCTATAGGAGCTTTTTCTGTTTCTAGCTTCCGTGGTGAACTGATAGTTAGTGCAGAAGGAGAGCTCATGAAATTAGAGCATTTTGTTTCTTTGGCATCAACCGATCCCACTCTCCCTACATTCACATTACTATCTAGATCACCTAAATGTTGAAATAACGGGCTCTTCAAGATGTTTCTCACACTGTCATTCCCTTCGATTGTACCCACAAACCACTGTCCAAAACTCGTATTTCTTCTTCTATTTTTACGTGGTCCCAAACCGTTAAACAAAATCTCCATCCTTGACGACCTCAGGTTCACAGCAATATTGCGTGAGGCTACCGGGCTACAAACTACACTTAGAAAGTCAGATGCTCTAAATTCTACCAAATCCAAGCAATGCCGGAGATATTTCTCATTGAGATGTACAACACACATATCCTTTGGGATACTAAGATCTGTGTCATGTAGTCTTCGAAGGTTTAATTCCTGAATGCATCTTTCACCAGTATTTTGTTGCTTGACATCAGATGTTAATGTCTGCCCTGGTTTTACTCTTTGACACAACTTTCTGAGTTTAAATTCAGTAATCTCCGAACTAGTGTCTTCCACCAATCCTATGTCCTTGTTCAAGCTAAACTGTGACTCCTTCTCTTGACCTTCCTTTTGTGCATCAACAAATGTCTCTTCCATCTTTGGTTCGAACTAAATAAGGCACATTAATGGTGGTCTGCATATGCTAAAACTCCGGTGTTTCGGTTACATGACACAATGAATCTGGAAAGCAATAAGAAAAGTTAGCATACATCTGTAATTTACAAAAGCAAAGTATACTCGCATGTAATGTCTAAACTCAAACAAATGACATCATCAGATTAAACGGAATTGCTGTCCTCCACCAATGATCTAAAAAGAAAACTAAAAACCTGTAGAAGTCCGTCCATAGGGTGAGGCTAGTCTTTAGCAAAACAAAATAAATACCCGAGAGTTGATCTATTCAGTTCATGTTTTAACTTTAAGCACAATACTACACAGTTTTTGTCAATATGTTCTTCTCTAGCAGGAATCAACAAGACTGAAACTGGCTGGAAATTAAAATTTCAGATCAACCCAAACAATTCAAACACAGTCCCATAGAAGTATGATATTTCCCTAAGGCTCAACTGGTGGAATAACTTCAAAAAAAATATGCGACTTGGCAAAAGGATCAATAGAACAATAGACCACATATTTGACATCTTACAGAATCAAGTTTTTGGAGTCCATCAAGTACTCGAAGTTTTTCCCCAATAATCATGGAAATAATAACAAGACACTGTACACAGTTAATTCAATCTAGATGTGCTCATCATGACAACAACAAGAAGAACAACAATGGAAAGAAGAAGTTCATCAAACACATCCGCGATGATGTCCTTCCGTCGTGTACATATGTCCTCCTTAGGCCCAAACCTTTGAATGGTCCTCAAAGACCATCCATCGATGTAGACCCTAAGGAGAACATCCTCCTGAGGAGGACACCATCATTGCTCTATCAAATAACTGTCTAGAACCATGTTTGGATCATAGAAAACATAGCCACTGGTTATAATAAAAAGTAAAAATTATAATACTTCTCTGTCCCTTCTCTGCCTATTTTTCACAAAAAAGAGAAAATTTCTATAAAAAAGTGCTACTCAAAATTCACAATTTTCAAACAAATTAAAGAATTACTCAATCAGTTCTTATGTTCCCGAAAATTTTACAATTTTTGCGCCAAAAAAAATGATCTTTTTAAGAATTGTTTGAGCAAAAAAAAAAAAACAAATTAACACAAAAATGGCAAACTTACAAAATAAAAAATTAACACATGCAATTTTGGATTCACATGAAACATAAAAAGTAAGAACAGAAAGAAATCATTCCAACTAACTAAATTGCAGAAACCCATCTATCTAAGCAAAAAGTCCAGTTTGCATCCAACAAAAAAAACCTATCTCAATTGAGGATTATTTGTTACTAAAACTGCAAAAAAAAACAACCGAAGAATAAAAAAAATCACACAAAAACACACATACAAAGCTCAGAAAACTCAGTCAAAGTTACAAAATCTAAGCAATTATACATATCCATTGTAAAAATCCCGTCCTTTAAATCAAAGATAACACTCTTAAATCAAACCTTTTTTTACTTCAGAACTGCAATAAGTCTTAAGACTAAACCCAACAACTAAAAAACAATTCCATATCAATCATAAATAAAAAAATAAAAAAAATTTAGAGAAAAGTTACAAAATTGAACTTTTCCTCACCTCAAGAACCGGATCAAAGAACCGAAACCAGTAGAACCCAATAAAAATGCTTGACAATAATCCACTCCTCTTAAAGAAAAAGAAACCGCTTTTATGCCCTAAATTTCTGCCTTACGAGAGAGAGAGAGAGAATGTGGAAATAACAGAAAGTTGAAGAGAAGCCCAACTGAAAAACAGTGAGTGGCGTAAGAGAGACGAAAAGGGATCGTAAGCCACGTTTCTGCAACTTTTTCTCCGCTCTATATATATCTAAAGACCTTGAAATCGAAATGTGGGTTTCGTGGAGGGGCCCTTGCTTTCGTGTGTTGTTCAAAGAGAAACCCTAAAACTCTGCCATCACATCAGAGATAGGGAAGGAAGGAGGGGGGGGGAGGTGAAGTGTGAGCTGGTGCGCACGATAGTCTCTTCAAGAACCCCACTACTACCACTCACTTGCAACAAAAACGCAACTGCAACTGACGCGGACGTCTCGCAGCTCGCTTTCCGTCTCACCGTTTTTTTATTTTTTTATTTTTTTCCACTTGGAGGCTCGAGGGCTTTTATTCTTCAAAATCAAACCCCTCCTTTTCAGACATTAGAGAAGAACAAGAACCAACTGTTTCTCTCTCCTCCCCTCCATGTGTTCATTTTCAAACCTTCGCTCACTATGCAATGAGCGAAGCCGATCACAGCACACAATACGAGCCACGTGGCACAGTCTTAGAGAGAGTGCTGACCTTATGGATGTTTGGCAAATCACTAGGTGGACCTACAAACCGAAAATAAACCTGATCAGTGATTTCGAAACGTTGGATTGGAGTTATTTTCATGGGTTGATTTTAACCGTAGGACAATTTGAGCATTATTGAGCATTATTTGGGAGTAAAGATACAAAAGTTGTAAACCACTAATCAGGCTGATTTTTGGTTTGTAGGTCCATCGAGGGACTGATCAAACATCTATACGGTCAGCGCTCTCTAAGAGTGTGCCACGTGGCCCGTATTGTACACTGTGATCGGTTTCCCTCACATCATGCAGTGAGCCAAGGTTTACTCATTTACTCCATTCATTTAACGGGGGCGGCGCCGTGGCCGCTGCTTAACGAAATGACGAAAATATCCCTAGTTCTTGTTGTTGTCTCGTGAACGGTGGATCTCTTTGAATCCAACAGTCAATGGCGGCCTCAACCGCACATATTTTTGTCCGGTTATCCGTGGGGTAGCAGTGTAGCACGGACTCTTAAAAACATAAAAAAAAAGGGTGATAGCGAGTAATATTTTGTTGACAGCATGAAATATGAGCCATGTGGCACGCTTAGAAGACTCTGACCGTATGGATGTTTGGCCAATCCCTAGGTGGATCTACAAACCAAAAATCAGCTAGATTATTGATTTCAAACCTTTGGATCTTTGTATAGATGTTTAGCCCACTTCTTTGTAGAAATTCATACCAAAAATCACCTTGTTTGATGATTTTTTAGCAGTTGGTTTTAGTACCAAAGAAAAAAAAGTTGAATCCAACGGCTAGAATCATGACTTAAAAAGTACGAAAATCTAACGGCTATAGATTACCAATTAGGACGAGCAACCAAGGGGTGGGCTAAATATCCATGCGTTAAGTGGGCCCAGAGGGCAGTGGTAAGTAACAAAGGCGTCAGGTCTATCTTGTTACATGTTTTTCACTTAGTTTTTAACAAGGTTTTCAATAGTCAGTTATAACGGTACAACGATCACAGAAAAAAGTTATAACGGTACTACAGTTGTTAGCGTTACAGTTAAGACCTTTATAACTGCCGTTGTAATTGGAAAACATATGCCGGTATCTCAAAACAGTGACGAAATACTTGGCAAATATCCAATGGATATTTCCTAAGAGGTTCTTGTCTTGACTCTTGACATGTACCTAAAAAATTTGAATTCAAATCTTGAACTTTGAAAAACAGGGTTGTAGTAGGTGAGTAAAAACTTCGCTGACTGCACCCCTATGACCGCCCACAATATGAGCCACATGGCACACTTTTAGAGGACACTGAACGTATGGATGTTTGGCCAATCCCTAGATCGGCCTAGATTGGGCGACTGGTCACAGTGAAGATTTACTCGTAGTGGGTTTTCCATGGTTTAAATTAACGCCGTTCTAATGGGTGTTAAAATGGTAACGCCCCAAGACCGTTACGTCCATTATTTTCTAAAATGTTTGTGGAAAAAGCGGCTGTTATTTTTCCATTTTTTTTATTTTTATTTTTTGAAAGTTTGATATTTCAATTTTTGAATTCCAGCGCCATTTTTTCCTGCTATTTCCGTTAAAATCCATTAAAACCATTTTATCCATTTATGCCCTTGTCTGTTACAATTCACTTTAACGGCAGGTTTAACGGTAACACCCCAAGTCCATTATACCGTGAAAATGGCCTCTTTTAAACCTTGGTAGGTACATGTCAAGTGGAGAGCCACTTAAGAGCAACTTCACGCCTAAGCGCTCACGAGCTCGCAGAGTTTTATTCACATGTCTTGACTATTTCCTTCGAGTAAATTTCTCATTTTCATATCTCGCATGGTTTACGTAGGATTGGCGCTGGGATACGTGTCAGTTTTACTCTGTTTAATCTGTAGTTAAAAAAAAGTATCTAAACGCCTTTTGAAAGGGCATCTCTTCCGTGATAAAAAATTATGGGCATCTTTATGCTATTCAAATACAAGCCACATGGCATACTCTTAGTGGACGCTACCGTATGGATGTTTGGCCAATCACTAGATGGACCTACACACCAAAAATAAACTTTATCAGTGGTTTCTTAGCATTTGATTGAAGTTATTTTCATGGGTTGATTTTGACCGTAGGAATTTGAGCGTTATTTGAGTGCAAAGATCCAAAGGTTGTAAATCATTAATCAGGCTGATTTTTGTTTTGCAGGTCCACGCCAAACATCCATATGGTCAGTGTCCACTAAGAATGGGCCAGTAAAGGGCGACTGAGTTTCAAACGCCCTTTCAAAAGGCGATTAAACTGACAGTCAGCCTTAATTTCTATTACCGAATTGACACGCACCCTTTCAAAGAGCGTTAAGTAATTTTTTTCCATAAATTTTCAAAAGTTCCATCTTTTTTATAAATAGTTTAAAATTAATTTTTGTTTAAAAATTTTTCCGTTAACAAAATCTCAGACTTTTCAAAAAAAAATTCTTGGGTCAATTCATAAATTAATGTATCGGCCAAAAGTGTAACTATTTAGATGATCCTAGCCATACAATCAAATAGATGGACAAACTTTTGGGCCAATTGAGGCCAACCATTTGAACAATCAACCCTACTTTTGGCATGAGGACAACTTATATTCAGTAGTCAGTACTATAGGAGCAGTGAAGTCAAATTGCATTTTAGGGCCTGTTTGTTAACGCACCGCGGTGGGCAAATAAAATATTTAGCTGCACTAATATTCGCATGGTTGCGTTTGGCAGCCACTCGCCCTCGGCGAATATTTAGCCGGGCCCACATATTTGCCCTCCGTGGCCCCCCCCCCCCCCCCCCCCCCCCCCCCCATTTTCACGCTGATTATGCCTTGGTGGGAAAATTTTATTTTCTCGTCGGAAAATCACTATTTTCAATAAAAATTAATTTTTTAATATATAAAAAAGATAAAAATTAATTTTTTTTAATCCTTTGACATAATATGTAGTTCCCGCACTCGCCCAACCTATTTTGACTTACTTTGATATGTGTGACCCACTCAAATTGAAAGAAAATGAAGTGAGCTGAAGTGAGCTAGCTCATACACGTACCGAACATTATTAAATATTGATATGAGCAAATATTTAGCCAAAATAATATTCGCCTAGCTAAATATTCACCGTCGGAACTCTTTTTCTCACGTACCGAACAGACCCTTAGTTCTCAATTTTAAAACTTTGAATGTAAGGATGGAAAAGACAGGACATGTCAACACCCATTCACCCAATGAACATTGGTCAATGGTTTGGTTTTCCTTCTTTTTCTTCCAACATTAAAAAGTTTCCTGCAATGACAGCACCAAAGTTTAAAAGAGGCCGTTATTACGGTATAATGGACTGGGACCTTACCGTCAAAACGAATTGTAACAGACAGGCAAAAATGAAAAAAAAAAAGGATTTTAACTGAAATAACAGAAAGGATTTTAACGGCGTTATTTTAAACCATGGGCAGCAGTGTATGAAAGGTCAATTTTTGGGTTGGTTAAGAAAATGTTGGTGGATTGACTTCTGGGATATAAAACCTCAGCCTTGTCGCCTAACCATCCTCCTAACGTGGCGACTAAGTGTAGAAATGTTACAAGACTATTTACCTCCTTCACACTTTTGCCATTACCAACCAAATCTTTATTTTCTAAAGCTTTTTTTTTAGACTCCCACTAAAACTACACTCATTTTCTACATCCAATTCTTACGCTCAATGGTGGGCCCCACATGGAGAATATGTCTGACAATCCAACCATACATAGAATTGTCATTATCATGGCGATCATCATCACAAAAAATCAGTCCACATCGACGTCGCTAAAACTTCTTATTGCACCAATAAAAGTTTTCTCCAAAAAAGAAAATCTCCAATCGAAAGACGTAGAAAGAAAAAGGAACAGGTTCAGAGGACAACTTTTTTCGACAACCAAATTTCCACACCTCTTCTCAGGCGTGGATTCCGAGAATCCAACGGTGGTTGATAGTGCTGAGCTGGTATTCACTTTTGCCAAAGCAAAACTACTGTTTGGTTCTCTGAATCCACGCCCGAGAAGAGGTGTAAAGATTTGGTTGTCAAAAAAAGTTGTGGGTTGCCCATGTGATAAGAAAAACTCTGTGCTCAAATGAAAAAGTCTACTGAATATCGCTTCAACTTTGGGAAAGAGAGCCATTAACCTTTGGAAAAGTCACGAACAATTACGGCAAATGGTCAGCTTATATCCTCGCCTTTTGACGAGTCGTAGGTTCGATCACATAATAAAGGTTTCCTCCATATTGTGCTGGGTACCTTAACTTGTAGGTAAAACCCGCTTGGGTCTTCCATGCTAGATTCCATCCACCACACGTGTCTTGCCAAAAAACAAGTGCCTAATGAAACTAGTGGCGTTTGGTAAAACTTGTTCTCATACCTTAAGTTTGAATAGGCTGAGACTTATCACCAAACAACTTTTTCTCATCACTTATTACCAAAATCATTGAGATTCAGTGAAAAATAAAAGGTGATCCTCCCTTCACTTAATGTGGTAAGTGAAAAATCTTTAAAAAAGATTCTTAGATTATGTTTTAATACTAGCAATGTTTTTTTTCTCAAAACTTTCTCTTTTAAAAACTTTCAAAAGTGTCATAATAAATATTTTAAAATACCCACAATGCCCTTGACTTAATTTTAAGACTTCAAACTTTTACCAATCAATCTAATTCAGACATAAGTCATTAAGGTATCAGATTTTAAGCACTCTAAGCTTTTTGATCTGATAGCTTAATTTACCATTTGCCACTTAAGTCTGAAACTGTGACATTCAGACCTTAATAGGATGGACATTTAGGTGGCGTTCGGTAAATCTTTTTTTCAGACCTTAAGTCTGATTCAACTGAAATTAAGTGATTTTGGTGATTAAGATGCGTTTGGTAAACGACTTAATTTCAGCACTTATCACCAAATTCAAGAAAAAAAAAAACAAAAATAAAAAGTGACCCAACCTTCACTTATTGAGGTAAGTGAATGAATCTTTAAAAAAGATTCTTTGATTCTTTTTTAATACCAACTATGTCCTTTTTTCAAACTTTTCTCTTTTAAAAACTTATGAAAGTATCCTAATAAATATTTTAAAATACCCACAATGCCCTTGACTTAATTTTAAGACTTAAGACCTTAGCCAAACAACCTAATTCAGACATAAGTCATTAAGCTACCAGATCTTAAGCACTTTAAGCTTTTAGATTTGATAACTTAATTTGCCACCTTAGATTGCTTGGTAACCACTTAAAATTTAGTAACGCTTTTTAAGTCCTACCCATTCCATTTAATAGTAAGACATTTTTAAGTAATGAAATCTTTAAAAAAGATTTTAAAATTCTCTCAAAAGTATTTAATATGCCCTTTATCAAAAACTTTCACTATAAGAAAACTTCCATAAATATTTTAAAATATCCAAAATATCATTGTCTTAATTTTAGACATACAAACTTTTACCACCGATCAAAATTTATAAAAAAATATAAGCACTTAACTTTCAACACTTAAATCAAGCACTTTAAGCTTTTGAACTTGAGGAACCCTACCCGGCCATACCCAAAACCAGAAAAATTGGTTTCTTGGCCGGGTTTTGGCCCCACTGATTAAAATCCATTTTTTGTGGAATTTTATTTTTAAATTTTTTGAACTTTTTTTTTTTTTTGCTCTCCAACATAGTTAACAATTTGGAGTGCGGAAAGAATATGGTACAGGAAATGTTCGAGAACAATTTAGGGTTGTCATTAAAAAATTTGACAAATTTAATTTAAAAATAAAATAAAAAAGCGCAGTATTAACAGCATTTTATTTTATAAATAATTTGTACAATTCGTGAATTATTCGCGAATGATTCAAAAGTTTACTACCTATACTCCCAAAAATCTAAAAATCAAATTTGAATTAAAATTTTGAAATTTGAAAAATAAAGTTGTAGGAGGTGCACGTCAAGTGGAGAGCCGCGCAGGAGCAGGTTCGTAACCTTTAAACCTAGAGATAAAGTGAGGGTTGTTGGGGGGTACTTGTCAACAGGATTGGCACTAGAGATTAACTTTAAAATCTTAAGATTCTCAAAAAAAAAAAAAATTAAAAAACCTTTTTTGGGTCAATTCATCCATTTGGTATAATCCAAAAAATGTGACAACTGGATGATCCTAGCCATAGAATCGCCTAGAGATACAAACTTTTGGTTACAAGGTCTCCCAGATGGGTCGATCATTTGAGTAACCAAGCCTACTTCTAACCATTGTTTAAAAAATTGCCGTTATTTTTCTGTTATAACGAAAATAAAAACTGTTATTTTCTGAAAAAAAATCCATTATTTTTTCGATATAAATTATATTGAAAATTTGAAATTCAAATTTTGAATTTCATCGCCGTTATTTCCCGTTATTTTCCCTTGTGCCTTACAATCTGTTACAAAGGCCGTTATAATGGAAAGAAATAGTAAGGCCCCCATACCGTTATAACGGCCCCTTTTTAAACCTTGCTTTTAACATAAAGTGCAACATATATTCGGTACTATAGGAGTATCAAGGTCAAACCACATCTGAGCTCTCAAATTTAGAAGCAAGTATGGAAAAGACACAAGATTATCTGCAATGGCAGTACAGTATCAAAGGTCAATTGTCGGATAATCAGGAAACTTTTGGTGAATTTCTGCAATGGCAGCACAGTATGAAAGGTCAATTTCTCTAATTTCTCTTGGTTGATTGACTTCCAGGCCTTATCACTTTTCGCCCCATACCAGTGGAGTTTAACCACGTGTCCTTTCATCTAGGCCAATGATAGGGATCAATTTGAGCCACGTGGCATACTCTTAGAGGACTCTGACCATATGGATGTTTGGTCAATCCCTAGGTGGACCTACAACCAAAAATCAGTCCTAGGCTTTGGATTGGAATTATTTTCATGGGTTGATTTTAACCATGGGAATTTGAGCATTGTTGACCATTATTTGAGGTACAAAGATCGAAAGGTTTGAATTCACTAATCAAGCTGATTTCAAATTCCGCGTAGAGTTGAAATCACGCGGGTACAGAAGTTTCCTCTATATTGCAGTGGGTGCAGTGGAGATGAAATCACCTTAACTTGCGGGTACAGCCCACAGGGTTCTTGCCTTGGGCAGATTCCAACCGCCACAAGGGTCTTAGGAAAAAAAGTAGTTTCAGATTAAAGTGCTGAAAGCTTAAGTATTTATGTCTGAATTAGATCTTTTGGTAAAGCTATTATGTCTGAAATTAAGTTAGGGGCACTGTCAGTCTCTTAAAATGTTGATGAGGATATTTTTTTAAGTCTTGAAATTCAAACATTCTAAATTTCAAGACTGAATTTAAGTTGGTTACCAAACAATGTGAACATTTTGAATTTCAGGACTAAATTTAATTTGGTTACCAAACAATGTGATGGGCCATTAAAGTCTGAAATTAAGTTGGCTAACAGCAAAGAACAAAAATGGCGGAAATTGAGTTTACCATACGCAACTTAAGCCATTGAACTTGTTTCTAAGATATGAAGTACATTTTGGCTCCTTCAAACCAAGGTTTAAAAGGGGCCGTTATAATGGTATAACGGACCGGGGTGTTACCGTTTTCCATTATAACGCTGTTTTAATGAATTGTAACGCTCAGTGGCAAAAACGGAAATAACGGAAAAATGGTGCTGAAATTTAAAATTTAAATTTTCAATAACAAAAAATAACTGCCTTTTTTTCACAACATTTTCTAGAAAATAACTGTCGTTATTTTCGTTATAATGGAAAAATAACGACTGTTAGATTTTTAAAGCGTTTTAATGGTTCATAACGTAACAGGGGATGTCCGAATCCATTATAACGGCCGTTATTTTCGTTATAACGGCTGTTTTTAAAACTAGGGTTCAAACCATGGTTTTAAAAACGGCCGTTTAAACGGTAACGCCCCAAGCCTGTTTCCGTTTAAACCGTTTAAACCCGTTTTATCGGTTTTGAAAAAAACGGCCGTTAAAATCCGTTTAATTTCCGTTTGAATCCGTTAAATTCCGTGTTTATTTTTAATTTTCAAATTTCAAAATTTGAATTTCAGCGCCACTTTTTCCATTTTTTTCAGTTAAAATCGTTAAAACCGTTAAAATCCGTTTAATTTCATTTTTTTCCATTTTTGCCCCTGACCGTTTCAATCCGTTTTAACGGCCGTTTAAACGGTAATGCCCCCAGTCCGTTTAACAGTTAAAACGGCCTCCTTTAAACCTTGGTTCAAACAACTTTGGGGAGAACAAACACAAATATGGGACCACATGAACTGGATTGTTGGACAGTGCTTCATCTGACGTTTGTGTTACGTATGTCCGTGACATCACATTATGGGTACAACTTATAATGTCATTCTAGTGGTCCATATGTGTTAGATTTGTCCAGATGCACTGGGGCCCAATTATCAAAAAATTCTTAATTGTGCAATCAAAAGTTAGGATCATTTTAGATGTGTAATGATCAGATGATCATCTATAACAATGATATCGAGAAGGGTCGTGATGTAACAAGGTATACCTGACACTTTTTGGCATGAGGAAGTACGATTTTGTTACTCACCGTTGCCATTTGGACTCATCGACTGCATGGATGTTTAGCCCACCCATTTGTAGACATTCATACCAAAAATTAGCTTGTTTGATGATTTTTAGCCATTGGATTTAGTACTAAAAAAAAAGTTGAATCCAACATCTAGAATCATGTACGCCTTAAAAAGTACTAAAATCTAATGACTAGAGATTACCAATTAGGGTGATTTTTTGTGTGTATACTCACCAAGGGTTGGGATGGACATCCATGTGGTCACTGGGCCTAGATGGTAGCGGTGACTAACAAAAATCATGCTTCATCACGCCAAAAAGCCTCCGGCATGCCTTGTTATATCTTTTTCATGTCAAGAAACGTGGCTTGCATGTTGGGGACTAACATGCCTACTTTGTTTCTTGAAAAATGTGTTAAATCATTCAAATATTCAACAATCCCAACAGAATAAATGTTATTTCTGCATTTTCAAAAGTCACTTGTTTCAAAAAATTCAGTAAAATCTCTTCTTTATAATAGGATAGGGGACACTATCGTGCGATGCACGTGCACCTTGCACGTGGCATATATAATATTAGAGACCATTGACTATATAGATGTTGAGCCCATCCCTAGTTGTACTTACATACCAAAATTCATCATGATTAGTAATTTTATCCATTTTTTACATGGTATATTTCTAACAGTGGATTTCTAGCAGTATTTGGGGTACTGAGATTCAAAGTTTAGAAATCATTAATCAGGTCGATTTTTGTAACTTAGGTCCATATGGATATGGGACAAACATACACATGGTTAGTAGGCTCTAAATGCGTGCCACGGGGCTCATACTGTGGGTCTGTTATCAACTTTGATGATAGACACTGTCATCAAATTTATTTTCTAGAGATAGAGTTCAAGTGTCATGTTGGGGTTTAATAAATATTTTCACAGTTAAGTTGAAATGTTAAAATGTTGAATAACCAAAACACTCTTATAAAATAAAATTTTTAAAAAATGAAAGAAACAATGTTTATAAATTTAAGGAATCTGACGGTTATTTAAGATGATGGGCCTCTTATTGGATCACTACTCTTATTTGAGAGTGGTATGAACCAAGGTTTAAAAAACGGCCGTTATTTTTTGTTATTTTCTAGAAAATTTTGTGAAAAAAACAGCCGTTATTTTCATTTTTTCCATTATTTTTCTGTTATTTTCTGTTATATTCTGTTTTTTTCTATTATTTTCCATTTTTGAATTTTTGAAATTCAAATTTTAAAATTCAAAATTAGCACCATTTTTTCTGTTATTTCCGTTATTTTCTCATTTTTTCTGTTTTTGCCCCCCAGGTGTTTTTTTTCGTTATAACGGAAAAAACGCTAATGCCCCAGTCCGTTATAAGGGTCCCCTTTAAACCTAGGTATGAACCCCACAATGCACATGTGATCGGGAATATTGTGATAACATTTCTTACTGCACCAATAAAAGTGTTCTTCAAAACAGAAAAAATGGTATTCAACCGAAAGAAGTAAAAAGAAAAAAGCCCGTGACAAGAAAAACCCTCCACTTTGTGAAAGAAAACTATTAACTTTTGGAAAAGTCGCACCCAATTACGGAAGATGGTGTGTGTATCCTCACTTTTTGACAAGTCATAGGTTCAATCACATAAGAAAGGTTTCCTCGGTACTGTGGTAGCAACCTTAACTCGTAGGTACAAATTGTTGGGCCTTCCCTGCTACATTCTAGCCGCTACACTTGTCTTGCCCAAAAAATAAAGAGATGACTCGGTAAAACTTAATTACAGACCCCAAGTTTGAAGACTTAACGAGACATTTAGGTTGTGTTTACCAAATAGACTTAATACTTATTTTCGATTTCAGCAAATTTTCAGACAATTTTAGCAAACAATTTTTTCAGACCTTATATTCAGTACTTTAAGATTCCAAATTTTATATTCAGCACTTTAAGATACAAGACCTTAAAATAAGTTTTACCAAACGCCACCTTAGACTATTTAGCAACCACTTGAAATTCAGTAACATGATTTTTTAAGTCATCTCCTCCACTTAATGCGGTGAGATTTTTTCAAAAGTACCCAATATGTCATTGTATAAAAGCTTCTTCTATATAAAAAAAAAAAAAGTTACAACAATTTCTTAATAAATATTTTAAAATACTCAATATATAATTGTCTTAGTTTTCAGACATAAGGACCTTTACTAAATGATTAAATTTATAAAAATTAAGCACTTAAACTTTCAATACTTAAATCAAACACTTCAAGCTTTCCATGCTGAATTATGTTTTTTTGAGTGTTAAAAAAGTACATAACATAATGGGAGAGGTCCGAATCCGAGACAAATGGATTTTCGTTATAACGGCCATTTTTTAAGCCATGGCTACAAGGTCTCCCAGATGGGCAAACCATTTGAGTAATCGACACTACTTTTAACAATAAGACAACATATATTCAGTACCATTGGAGTATCTAGGTCAAACCACATTTGAGTTCCCAATTTTAAACCTAGAATCTAGGTATGGAAAAGACACGAAAGGTTGTCTGCAATTGCAGCACAGTATCAAAGGTCAATTTGTCGAATGGTTAGGAAAATCTTGGTGGATTGACTTCTTAGCTATAAGACCTCAGCATTGGCGCCTAACCATTTGAAATATCCCTTCCTAGCATGGCTAATAACAAGACTATTCGCCTCTTTATTTACTTTTTGTCCCATACCAATGGGGTTTAACCACGTGTCCGCATAATGCGCTTGCGAAAAGTGACCCGCGTGATTTGACAGGAAAATATTTCAAGAGTAAATTATTCAATTAGGGGCCGACCATCGTCGCGTATTTTTTTTTCATCGGACGGAATGTACCTCGTGCACTGTAAGGAAATCACTTCCACTCTAATATTGCGATAACACTTTGCCTAATGAAAAAGACTTCAAGGGCCTCTTATGGTTATTTAAAATAAGGGGCTCCGAGGACCCCCTTTTTTTGACCCCTCTTGGGAGTTGTACGCAACGGTGGTTGAGCACTGGCAAAAAGTGAATGTCAGCTCAGCGCTATCAACCACCGTTGGATTCTCAGCCGAGCACACAACTCCTGAGAGGAGTCGGAAAAAGGGGTCCCCTAATCCCGACCCTTAAGATAAAGGTCCCTTATTGGATCAATACTCATATTTTAGAGTTATATATATGGATCCCACCTCCACATGTGGACCTGAATATTGCAAAAAAAAAAAATTGGAATTTTTGACATACCCCCCATGTTATGTTTAAAATTTGACATAACCCCTCCCCCCCCACAATTTGAAAAAGCTGACATACCCCCCATGACTTGGTCCTCTGTCATTTGACCAGTGTTGACTAGAGTTGACTACCTAATTTTATATTAAAGGACGAAAGTGCCCTTGTCTTCAACATTAGATCAAGGGTTTGGGTTTAGGCCAAAACCCATACCCCAAATCAAGCATGAAAAGAGGAGATTAAAAATAAAAATTAAAACCCATGTTGGTAAACTTGAGATATATTTTTGGTTTTTGATGAATTAAACAAATATTGAAAAGAAAAAACCCCAAAAAATAAATAAAACTCATGAATGAATGGGGTTTTTTTTATGGATTTTATTGTAAAATAAAATTTTAAAATCGGGAGAACCCATCTTTCCAAAATCCACATCTCAAAAGCATAAAATATAAATTGCTTTGTATTATTTTTCATTTTTGTTAATGAAAAATTTAAAACTAAAATTGTATGCTTTGTTTTTTTTTTTTTTTAAACCTTGGGTTCTAAATTATTACCGCAGTGGTGGCCGGTGGCCGGCCATGAGACTCCGGTGGGTTGGTTGCCGGTGATGGGCGGCCAACCCATTGGAATCTCTTGCCGGCCGTCCACCACAGGCGTTTGATTTGGGGTTTGGGTTTTGGCCCAAACTCTTGTTCTAAGGTTGAAGACAAGGGCATTTTTGCCATTTAATACAAAATTTGGTAGTCAACTCGGGTCAACACTGGCCCAAAAAAAAAATTGCTTATTGAATCACTACCATGGTTGAAAATCTCGAGATTGGAGGCTGTATTGGTGAGCGCCGATACCGATCCGGATCGGAGGGTTGATTATTCATCTCGCTCGAGATGATGCGGGGGTGCTTCATGAATAGTGCATCTTGGGCAAGACAATCGCATTTCGGATCGCCTCGATGGCCACCGATCCCGATCCAGATCATCTCAAGGCTGTCATTGAACTTGTTTGAAACAACTTGGGGGGAACAAAACACAAATATGGGGTCCAATAGTACATTTTATGTTGCGGACGTTTTTGACATCCACTCATGGGTACATCTTATAACGTCATTCAAGTGGTCCATGCACCTAACATACTAGGAATTGCTATTTCCTTTTCTCATCATTTAAATTTTTTAGTCCTTTCCATGTCATCTCCACCTTCTAGGCTGTTTGTATGTATTTTCTAAGTTGTTGCCTCTTTTTATACACTATATTTATTGGGCTGGGATAAAATGATTCATGGAATTCTTACTAATAGAATGACTAATGGATGTGGGGCCCACATGCATATGAGTTAAGATCGCTGATTTTTGGTGAGGATGATCTCCTCACCATGGAGATCATCCTCGTCAAAAATGAGTAATTTTTAAAACTTCTAACCCTATTAAAGATAGACCTAGATTTAACGGTGAAAATGAATGGGGCAAAAAATTTTAATTTGCAATCCACTTTTCACAAGGCTGCAAATGTTGGAATGGGGAAAGGCTTCCATGCGCCAGGGCTGCACAGACCAAATAGAAAGGCCCTGCTCAAGTTTGGACATGTCAGCGAAAAAGCTGAAATGAACCGCTACCCTGGCGTAACCGACTAACCTGGGTTGCGGTTGTGTTGGTAATTGCAAGAGATTTTAGCTTTTTCGCTGACGTGTCACAACTTGAGCAAGGCCGTTCTATTTAGTCTGTGTGGTTGATATCCACGTTGAGAATAATATCATCACTAAAAATCAGCTCTTAACTCATCTACATGTAGGCCCTACGTCCATTAGTTATTCTATTAGTAAGAATTCCATGAGTCATTTTATCCCAGCCCATATTTATTATAACAAATTATTTGTCCAAATACATTGGGCCCCAGTTACCATAAAAATCTCTCAATTGTGCAATCAAAAGTTAGGATCATCGTAAATGTATAATGACCAGATGTTCATCTATAAACATGATATTAAGAAATGTGGCTTCATGCAGGGGATTGAGACCATTGTTAGCAAAACCAACTTAAAATTAATGTTTTAAAACTCGGAACTCGGACTCGACTCAGAAGTCTATTGGGTCATGACTCGGGAATTAACTCGACAAGTCATTAAATTAATTATTAAAATATTTAAAAATATTATTTATTAAAAAACTTTGAAAAACATAAAATATAGAAAAACTAAAAGCATTTAGACATTAAAAAAAATATTGAGTTTTGAGTCAACTCAGCCTTTAAACGGTTGACTCGGGTGAGTTTCTGAGTGAGCTCGGAGGTATGCAGATCCGAGTTTGTATGTCAAGTCGACTCGAAATACAACCGAGTTTTAAGGAAAAAAAAAATTCACTTGGTTGATTTTTGGAAAAAAAAACTCTCAAATCCAATAGCTAAAAATCACTTGGTTGATTTTTGGTATCTAGGTCTACCAAGGTATCTGCCAAGTGTGCCAAACATCCATACGGTCAGTCAGCGGTCTTGAACAGTATCACGTGGCTCATAAAGACGACGTTGAAGGAAGAAAATAACGTGTAGAATCCAAAAGTGAGTTTGCCGTGATCCAGATCACATGTTTAGGTGGGATCCACATCACTTTTGGAATATTTTCCTTTGGAGAACAAAGAGTAGAATCCAAAAGTGAGTTTCCCGTAATCAAGACTGCATGTTGAGGTGGGACCGTGGGATCTACGTCACTTTTTGGAATATCTCCTTTTAAAACATGGGTTGGGATCATAGGACCAACAAGTTCACGTTTCTTCTCGGCTGTGGATCCTGAGAATCTAATGGTAGTTTTGCTTTAGTAAAAGTGGTTTTTAAACGGCCGTTAAAATGGATTGAAATGGCCAGGGGCAAAAATGAAAAAAAAATGGGAAAAAAAATTGAATTTAACAGATTTTAACAATTTTAACGGAAAAAAAAAATCACTTGGTCGATTTTTGGAAAAAAAACCTCTCAAATCCAACAGCTAAAAATCACTTGGTTGATTTTTGGTCTCTAGGTCTACCAAGGTATCTGCCAAGTGCCAAACATCCATACGGTCAGTCAGCGGTCTTGAACAGTGTCACCTGGCTCATAAAGACGTTGAAGGAAGAAAATAACGTGTAGAATCCAAAGGTGAGTTTGCCGTGATCCAGATCACACGTTTAGGTGGGATCCACATCACTTTTGGAATATTTTCCTTTGGAGAACAACGAGTAGAATCCAGAAGTGAGTTTCCCGTAATCAAGACTGCATGTTGAGGTGGGACCGTGGGATCTATGTTCTCCTTTTAAAACATGGGTTGGGATCAGAGGACCAACAAGTTCACGTTTCTTCTCGGCTGTGGATCCCGAGAATCTAATGGTAGTTTTGCTTTAGTAAAAGTGGTTTTATTTTTACGAAAGTAAATGCGAACTCAGCACCAAGGTTTAAAGGAGTCCGTTTTAACGGTTAAACGGACTGGGGCGTTACCGTTTAAACGGCCATTAAAATGGATTGAAACGGCCAGGGGCAAAAATGAAAAAAAAAATGGGAAAAAAATGGAATTTAACGGATTTTAACACTTCTAACGAAAAAAATGGAGCTGAAATTCAAATTTTGAAATTTGAAAATTAAAAAAAAAAAAAATTTAACGAATTTTAACGGCCATTTTTTTCATAAAAAATTTCAGAACTTAACGGCTGTTTAAACGATTTTAACGGCTGTTAAATTCAAATACGTTAAAGCGTGTTTAAAAGGAAACGGGCTTGGGGTGTTACCGTTTAAACGGCCGTTAAAACCGTCTAAACAGCCGTTTTTAAAACCATGCTTAGCACTTAACCACCATTGGATTCTTGGGACCCATGGCCGAGAAAAAATGTGAACTTGTTGGTTCAATTTTGTTGGTCCCTTGATACCAATCCTTTTGGACCCAGTCAAGAATGGTGCTTGAGTAATAATGTACTCTGCGCTGAGCTGGTTGTGGGGGCAGCTCGAACCCACTGCTTGAGGGGGGAGGGGGTGGGGGTGGGGGGGTGGGGGGGTGGGCATACCCAATCAAACCCTAGATGAGATAGGAAGAATAGTCTTGGGGTTATATATACCTTGTTTGAGATGATCATTCAGGCTTTGTTTGGTAGCGTTAAAGACAGTGTCTTGAAGGTCCACGTCTTCAAGGTGTATACCTTTAAAGGTCAAGACCGATGTTTGGTTCAACACGATCATGTGAGACCCACATAAGAACAAATGTTGATAGATCACGCGGGCCCAACATAAAAACAAAGATTGATAGTTCGTGTGAGCCGCACATAATATCTAGAGTTGATAAATCATGTGGGCCTCACATGTTAATGGGCCAATACATGTGATATAGATCATACATGTGCTATATGTCAAGTGGGCCAATACATCGTGGCCTAAGGCCATTGGGGGTGGAGAGTGAACCTCCAAAGTACATGTGTATTGAAAGACTCAAGGAGGGAGGTGAACCTTCGAAGGTTCACTTTTGCGTGTCTTCAAGGTCCACTGTGTCTTTGAAAGTGCGCACCTTAGTGTGACCCAAACAGTTGTCATCAATCAAGACGTACACCTTCAGCCAAGACCCACATCGAAGATGCGCATTGTATTGTGAGTATTTTCTTTTGCCCCTAAGCATCGTAGAATCTGTGTGAGTCCGTGGACGTACCTCAATCTTAAGGGAACCACATAAATCTATGTGTCGTGTGTTTGAATCTTTTGCCTCTAAGAAAACTGTCCTTCACTTTCTTTTTAAAATTCAAATGTGCAGTAAACAAATGTAATGGAAAAGATAAGACTCGTCAATACCCATATTTGATTCATCAAAACATGCTCAATGGATGTGTTTCTTTATTCTTTTCGCAAAAAGGTCAGCAACAGCAACCCAACATGAATGGCCAATTTGTCGTCTGGTTGGTAAAATGTTTGTTTGGTTAGGAATTTCTTGGACAATAAGATCCAAGAGCCGCGCCTAACCATTTGAATATCCCTCCATTGGACTAATTGGGAAGAAAAGTTACAAGACTATTTACCGCTTTATTTTATTTATAAGAGATGATCACATGGGCCGGGCTATATCATCGCGTCCATGGTGCTTATTGTTGGCAACTTTTGATTAGTTTTCAACTCACCTCGGGATACGCAGTACTAATGGGACAACCACAGGTGATGTTCACGCTTATTAATTTATTTATTTTATTAGTGGAAGTTACCTGTTTGAGAGAGATTAAGAATTCTTAAAAAAAAATATTAGAGAGGACAATGGTTTTTTTGGTAGAGCGATTTTTGGTTTAAAAAAAAAAAAAAAAAAAAAAACTATCCCTTCATTGTTATTGATAAGTTAAACAAAGGGGACAACTTTTTATAATAAACGTGGTTTAAAAAAATGCCGTTTAAACGGCTTAAAATGGTAACACCCTTAGCCCGTTACGTTAAAAACCGTTTTGAAGCTTAGAAAATAACGACCATTTTTTATTTTTATTTTTATTTTCATTTTAATGGCCGGTTTTTTTTTTTCAATAGATCTAAGTACCCCAAATAATGCTAGATATCACACGGTTAAGAATCAACTGAAAAAATACACCAATCCAACATTTTCAAATAACTAGTCTTGTTGGTTTTTTATTTATAGGTCTACTAAGGGATGTTGGTTTTTTATTTATAGAATTCCAGGTATTAGAAGTTTCTTCTCCCCCTAAAACTTCTACTTCGGGGAAAATCACGGAATTAAAAATATAATTCCTGGAATTCAGTCCTCCCAAACGCATAGATTTGTGATTCTAAGAATCACAAATCCAAATCCGGCTCAATTCCGAGTTACCAAACAGACTATTAATGGCCGTTAAAATCTGGAAATTTTGTGGAAAAAAAACATCCATTATTTCTGTTAAAATTATTTAAAATCCGTTATTTTTCGTTAAATTTCATTTTTTGGGTTTTTGAAAAATTGAAATTGAAATTTTGAAATTTGAAATTCAGCACCATTTTCCGTTAAATTCCATTTTTGCCGCTATCCATTACAATCCATTTTAACGGCTATTGTAAGGGTTTTAATGGTAACGCCCCCAGTCCTTTATACCGTTAAAACGGCCTCTTTTAAACCTTGACGCACTATTCCCTTCATAATAGTAAAAATAAACAAAAACCTAAAAAAGCGGAATTATGTCATAATATTCAGATCCACATGTAGATGTGGGATCCATATGATAGAAAAACATTCCAAGGGAAGTGATCTAACAAGCCACCACTTTTTCAAATAAATAGAATGTACCTCGTGTTCCGTGCAAGCCACTTAACTTTCACATTTTTACCCAATAAAAAAAAAAGTGTGGGAGCCCCATGAATTATTTAAAATATGGACCTGCTTACAAAAAAAAAATTTATGGACACACCTACCCATGTGGCCCTAACTATTACCATGATAATAATTTTTAATGCATTGATTTTTTTTTTTGAAAGCCAGGGTATCCGGGCCTCTTAGAGCACCCGACTAGTCCCCCGGGATACAATAGTCACCCCCTCCACACGTGCCAAGTGTTCTAGGAGAGTTTGATGTGGACTGAGCTACTTATTGTTACTCTTCCGACGGGTGACCCAAAGGAGAGTTGAACTCAGAACTTCTCGCTTTCTGGAGCAGAGTCCTGGCCATCAGCACTCAACCCTTCAATCCCACACTAGGTTTGCTTCACATTACGGTGGGTAACCTGCAGGTACAACCCACCGAGTCTTGCCTTGGCCGGATTCTAGCGGCAACACGGGTCTTACCAAATAAAAATAGGTGCCAACTTTGTTTGTTATACTTTTTTGGCTCCGGAAAGCTTTGTCTGTTTGTGTTACATAGGTCCGTGACATTATTCCAATAGTCCATGCCTCTGATATGTGTTGGATTTGGCCAAATTTGAACCATAATCATATCAAACTCGAACTTTTAGTGGCCAAAGTTTTGTCGTTCCATGTATTGTTAAGCATGATAAGACCGATTTTCGAATAAGTCCAACCCAACCCAACCGAAAAGATCTCTTGAATGAAAAATCAACCTAATCTGATCATTTCAATCAATTAACTTCCATTTTCACGTTTCTTGAGTAGTCAGATAAAAATGGAGTGAATGTGTAGAGGAGGTTACAAGTAGCATCATTCTTAGAGATCACTGACTGTATAGATGTTTGGCCCATCCCTAGGTGGACCTACTTACCAAAATTCATCCTGATTAGTAATTTCTATCCATTGGATTAGAGTCTTTTCAGAGTTTGTTTTTAACCATAGATTTTGAGCATGGTTTTAAAAACAGCCGTTTAAACGGTAACGCCCCAAGCCCGTTTCCGTTAAAACGTTTAAACATGTTTTATCGGTTTTGAAAAAAATGGCCGTTTTTTTTTAATGGCCGTTTAATTCTGGAAATTTTGTGAAAAAAACGGCCGTTAAATCCGTTTAATTCCGTTAAATTTTATTTTTTTTATTTTCAAATTTCAAAATTTGAATTTCAGCGCCATTTTTTCTATTAAAATCCGTTAAAATCGTTAAAACCATTAAAATCCGTTTAATTCTATTTTTTTTCCATTTTTGCCCCTGGGCGTTTCAATCCATTTTAACGGCCGTTTAAACGGTTTAAACGGTAACGCCAATGCCCCCAGTCCGTTTAACCGTTAAAACAGCATCCTTTTAACCTTGATTTTGAGCATTGTTTGGAAGAAGTGGCACACTATTAGAAACAACTGGCCCTATGGATGTTTGACCCATCCCTAGGTCGGCCCTATATGCAAAAAATTAGTGTGATTGAAGCATTCGATTGGAGTCGTTTTCATGGGTTGCTTTTTAACCATGGAATTTGAGCATCACTATTTTGCCAATACCAAACGAAACCACCATGCACAATTACAACTCAAAGTTGAATTTGATATATAGGCCTGGTAGAAGGGACATGATGATCGTAATCTATTAGCAATTCCTACTTCTATTATTACTTCAAAATTAACATATAGCGCACAAGTGGACCCATACTGGGTGATTGCAGGAGCCGTTTGTCGTCACACAATGTCAAAACTATAGTATTTATGAAAGATTGGTTCCTTGCAGAAGAAAGACCTCAAAACACTGGCTACATCCTAGATATTACTCAAATGATACAAGATTTGGACGTGGATCCAATTGATGAATGATGTAATTTGAACCAATGGTGTCATTTTTTATATTTAATAAATTTATAATTTAACTTAATATTTTTAATTTGGTAGAGTCGTGCACATGGTTGATGAGTGGGTGCCAACCTAGTCGGAATGTACTCATCTTATTATAATGCAATTCCGTCTAAGTTTTTAATTTATAAATAATTGTTGATGTATGTACACATTTTAGGTTTTATATAATGATTGTTTTTCATTAAAATAAGTTATTTCTTATGTTTATACAAATTTAATATATAAATATAAATAATTAAATATATTAATTTTTTAAGTCTTGAATTTTTAAAAGAATTTGTATTTTTTTATGATTTTTACAAATATGTTTGAAAAAATTAAGAATTGGCCCAATCAGGCCCGACTGAAGCCTCCCTCCTATGGGGCTTGGGCTGGGCCCAAGCCTAGGATTTGGCCTGGACTGGCCTGGTCGGGCATTATAGACCTGGTCTAGTCCGTCGGGCCAAATTGCCAGGCTGACCTAATTCCTACCTAGGACTAGCTCGTTCCATGCCCTAGTGCCATAATGCCACTAGGGTTGTGTAATGGAGAATGAGGAGAGGCATTTATGTGATTCAAAGGAATGTCGTGTGACTATGTCCATTTCCTTTTCAAATTTCAATGATAAGATGGGGGGTATGTCAAAAATTCCTTTTTTTTTTTATTTATTTATAAATATCAAGCTCTTAGGGCTGGGATGGGCCTAAATATGTAGAGGACGGCCCTCAACAAATTATCTAAATTTTTTTAAAAATTATATTCCATGAAACGAAACACCTAGTGCGACATTTTTCTAGGGAACGACACACTAAGTGTCATATTCAGACCTACATTGGGTTGTGCTTTTTTTTTTTTAAATAAAAAAAATATAATTTTAGAATAGTTTTGAGCCATTCCTAAATGGTTAAGCCATTCAAAAATTAGGAACGGCCCAAAACCCTTTTTACTTTGAAAAATTTAGGAACGGTTCAAAATTGTTCCTAAAATATTTTTTTGTAGTGTAAATTTATAATATATCAATTATTTTATCGAGGTTTTTTAAAAAAATTAAAAGATTTTATTTTTAAAATTTAACGGTGAACACTGATGACAAAAAAAAGAATATGATCATTCATTGAAACATCCTCATAGATTAAATCAAGGAAACACGTTCACCAAGTAAAGTGCATTATTCGAACATCCATTTTTTTTACTTTAAAAAAATTCTATTTCTTAATGTTCTTTTTCTAGGCCCTAGCCTTACCCTGGCTCAGCCTTGGCCCTTGAGGGTAGGGCTAGGGCCTAGCCGGTTCAGGCTCTCCGAGGGCTAGGTCCTCACCCTTATATGTAAGAGCATGACCAAGGTCGGACTAGCCCAACCCTTCGAACATATGGACGAAGGGAGACAGTTTCCCCTTGCAAGCATTACTTAACCACAACCATCCAAACCCTAATTGCAAGCATTTCTCTTGTGAACTCCAGTTCTTGATCATGGAAGAAAAATATGCTTCTTCTTCGATAAATAAGATAGAATACATTGGTGAATTAAATCCTAGGGTTTGTACAAAATATATGCTTTCCGAAGTTCATACAAGAGGGGATAGATAAACAAAATAATGAGGTCACACCCCTAGTGGTACTTTAGTAGAATGGAAATCTGAATGTCAACCTTTGGATTTGGGAATAAAGTCATGATGCCATTCTTCCTTATATCCATGGGTTGACATTGTGGTGGCATAATAGTGTAAATACTATCAGGGCTATGACATCATTAGCCCGAAAATTATCCCAGTTTCTCCACTATTAGCCCCAAAAAAAAAAAGAACAAAAAAAAAAAATTGCCCCTTTATTCACTATTAATGGATGGTGCAAAGCTCATCATCTATGCTGAAATGGGGGGGTCTTGCAAAATTGGTTCAAACTCGGCCTCATCGCGTAGCAGTTCATATCCAGGATTGGATGGGGTAGTTGCATTTGAAGGAGTTCACCCCACTAATATGGGCAAAAATATCTGAGGAATCAACCATCTCATCTTCTTCTTTCACTGCTATCTGTAAGAAAAAAGAACCCAAAAAAAAAAAAAAAAATTTTACCTATGTTAATACCATAGCACATCAAAGATCTATAGGCTGTTTGGATGAAGTTGGCGCCATTCTCAATGCGCGCCAACTACATTTTGTGATTCCAAGTGTTTGGATGTCTACTACATTTGCGCTATTCAGCCTTGCACCTGTCCAAATGGGTTCATAATACATAATCATGTGAACCTAATGAAACACAAGATCTCATTAAAATATGAACCTTTTTCTACGTCGCATTGATACAAGTACGGGTGTCAGTGTCTGACATGGGTGTGGAGTGTCTGATTCAGCAAATCTTGAAAATAGCATCTAGAGACTTGACAATATACTTTAAATAATGCACAAAAAAATTATTATTTTTATATAATAAAGAGGATAATAGTAGATAATGTGATAGGATATCGTATGGTTTGTATCATATACTTATAGACAAGAAAGCACATATATGTAATCTTATGGGGAAAAATTCGCTGGCCCCAAGTCCCCCTCCCAAAATATCTGACAAGTACCCCAAGGGCATAACACGGGTTGGGTTAAGGGATTGGGGTACATGTCAAACATTTTGGGTGGGGTGGCAAGCGAATCTTTTCTTGTAATGTTATATTTGCTGAATGGGAACTTTAATCCTCGTCTTTGCTCAATGGGTACAAAACACCCATGCTTTAGCGCCTGGTGCAACAGCTCCTAGTGCAACAACAAGCACCAACTTGACTTTGGGGGGGTGGTGGTTTAGTAGCAGTAGGCGGCAAAGGCAACACAGCAACATTCCTTTGGAAATCAAAAAGAAGAATCTATTCGAGGGGGAAATGAGAGATATTTTGTTCCACCACAGAGAATTATTTGATTCTTGCATCTGAAAGAATTTCTAGAGCTCGTTACCTATGCCAAATATCAGTTAGTATCTTGCCAGAAAGGAAAGAAGAACAACACAAAATTTAGAAGCGTTGCACGAAAATCTGTGTCGTATTAAACTCTGACATGTGTCAGACACATGTACTTCGCCCTTTTAGAAGAATCCATGCAACATAGGTTTTTTCGTACTGTTTTAATGTATTTCTTATGTATTACAAAACATGGGGGGTGACAGTTAATTGTTAGTTACAAGTATCATTATCATTAAAGATTAATATGATCGAACGCTTCGTTATAAATACAAGACTTTATGCAAGTTAGTACCTCACATGGGAAATAGATCTTACTTCTTCATCATCGTCATCGTCGTGACTGCGGCAATTAGGTCTTGCTGTCTCTCCAAAATCATCGTTCTTCGCGAATCTTCCTCTAACGCGAGGTCGACTATCTGCTAGAGTTTTTCGGCATGCATACTGCATATTTGCTTGCATTATTAGGAAAAAGATAATGCACATGCATACATAAATATACATACATGCATACATAAACACATACAGTTAGAGAGAGAGAGAGAGAGAGAGAGAGAGAGACCTTGATTTTCTTACTGAAATTCCTCTCATTCCTCTTCTTCATGTATCTATGGATCTTCTCTTTCCTTTCTTCAACTGAGAGTTTTCCAACTTTGTAGGTGGATTCTTCCAAGTTGGAGATTTCTGATGTTAGACTGGAATTCCCACCCCCATTCACCAGCTGTTGATTATCATTATTAAGGGCCTTTTCAAAATAAAAAAACAAAATACTTATAATTAATATTATTTCTCTACAACAAAATTAGAATAATTAAGGGAAATTGTGATTACAAATTATAAAATTTAAAAAAAAAAAAAAAAAAAAAAGTTAGGCACTGTTTGGATCCTATTCTCTATATTTATAGCATTAGTTTCTCACATTCTATGAATATAATTCAAGCCTTACAAGGCGAAATACACACGTGGGCCTCTTGCCAATGAGCCGGGCTAGCACAACGGGATGTAACATTTGTTCCGCCTTGAGCCACGCTTCGACTGCGATTTAAGGACTGTGGGTGGGCTTGGTTTTAGATTTAAGGGGTCCTATTTATTCATCCTAGGCCTAGTATCCTGAGGCCTTTGTATATGATATAAACAGGATGGAGCTAAAGGCCCATTAGACAAACCTACTTACCAACTGTTGCTCTTATGTTCAAATTTTATTAAAAACAACTTGATAATACATTTTTTTTGAGAAAATTCAAAAAAAAGTATTATTTTCATTTAAAGAAATTTGTGGGCCTGGGCCGGATTTGAACATGTGTTTAGGCCAAATCATTGCACGTTCTTCTTGGGCCTAGGCGGTTTGACCAGTAATGGGCTTTTGACTTAACATTATAGGGTGGGCTTGGTCTGACTTCAACATATATGTAAGCCACCAACTAGGGTGCACATGCGCAGAGACAGCAAGGAAGCACCCTAAATCATTGCATGTTCTTCTTGGGCCTAGGCGGTTTGACCAGTAATGGGCTTTTGACTTAACACTTGATTATAGGGTGGGCTTGGTCTGACTTCAACATATATGTAAACCACCGACTAGGGTGCACATGCCCAGAGACAGCAAGGAAGCACCCCCTAGGCCCAATGAGTTTTGGATCTGATTTGGGCTTTCACCTACAAACATTTTCCTGAAAACTACGTACAGTATACCATGCAGGGTCTAAATGTTATCTACGCAATTTCGTACCTGTATATCTCCCGTGCTGTAAACCCGTTGCATCGAGTCGGATCCGTAAACTCCACCATTGTCACCTTGAAAATCCAATTCTTGGGGTTGCAATTCAGATCCCACAAGCGCAAACATCCCGGAAGCATCGGCAGACAATGAAGTATTCAAATTCCTCGGCAAGTAAGGTCCGACAGTCGGATCAAGAAAAGAACACGAAGGAGACGACGGGTCTAAATTCACGTAAGAAGGTAAAGAAGACAAGCAATCATCTTCAAAAACGGATGATAATGGCTGTCCAGGTAGCGGTAGAACAGGGTCGAGAGAGAACGGAGAGAACCCGTTAACGACGTCCGGAAACGGGATTTGGGGTTGCAATGAGGAGAGATCAGCAAACTGAGATTGTTGGGGTGTGAGAAGAGGAGGAACTGAAATTGGTGGTGGTGTCATGAAGTTTATGGATGCAGAAATGTCGTTATGGTTCTGATCTTGAGTCTCAAAAATTATGGAGAGGTTGTTGTTGTTGTTGTTGTTGAACTTTCCGATATCCGAAGGGAAGGAAGAGAAGGAGAGACTGGTATTGTTCGAGGAATTGTCTTCGTGGCAACAATTTGAGCAAGATGAGACCTCGGAATTTTGTAGCGTTTCGGAAAATATTTCGTGCTCGCAAAATTCGAACATTTGAGCACTAATCGGGCTCGAAATATCCTCCTGTAACATATTAAAACACTGTGATCAGATCCTAGTTAGCAATTCGGAGTGCGGCAAAAATTTACGTGAAGTGTTCGAGTACAATTCCAAATTTGTGATTAAAAAACCCCCGTTCAAAAATTCGGCAAAAATAATTAAAAAAAGAAAATAAAACAAAAGAAAGAAAAATATTTATTACTTTTTGTCTTATAAAATGATTTTTCATGCTCAATCTGATTAATCGGGAAATAATTTGGAAAATTGCGTGAATTAATCCTAATTTAGTTGATCACCTTGGTGGGACCCTTTGAATAGAGGGTTCGAAACCGTTGCATGGTGTGATACATCTCATGATATTATGCTTAAATTTCATTTGCAAAATGAGAAAAACTTTGCTCGTAATTGCTCCTAAGCGGCTCTCCACTCGACATGTACCCCTGAAAACCCTGTGTTACAAATTACATATCGAGTAGAAGCGCTTACGAGCGAAGTTTTTCTCGAAATAATATTGGGATTAGAAAACTAACTTTAAAAACATGCTTAATATACTCGGAAACCTAAAAAGGACATCCTAACTTACGGCATAATGTGATATTAACACACCAAGCAAGACGCACAAATTCTCCAATGTAGGATGGTTTTTCGTGGTGGATATTTTTGACAAATACGTGCAAGTGGAGAAGATGCGTATTGCGCACCATGTGACGACGGATGACAATATAGCCATAGCAAGTAAAGAGGTTCATGATATGCTGTTCTTGATCAAGAAAAAAAACATCCCAAATGACTGTAAAAAATTGGAATTTGAAACCTTTAATATTGTACATGTGAGATGCTTTAGAGACATTTATTGATGTACTTGAATGGAATGGATACAAAAGTAGAAAACATCAAACTTTTAACTTAAAAAGCTATATGTTCTTTAAGAATCAAAAGAGAGCTTGAAAGCTTTTTTTTTTTTTTTTTTTAGGTTGAAAGCTTCATTTCTTTCATGGGTTAATGAGAAATTCGACGATAATGCTCTTAGAAAGTGACTAATTAACCCCTACAAAGCGTTATCTTTGATGGGTAAGCGTCGATTCGACTCGTTCTGAGCTAATATCGAGCTGAATCTTACATGATCGACTCTAGCGAGTCGAACACTACTACAACGAGTCATTTGTGAATTTCCTGTCATTTCGATCTCGGACTTAGTTTTTTCAATTATGAGCTTGATGATATACCTTTAATGCAGTATCTAAAACTAGTGGAAAGATTTTGAGATAATTCACCACCATTAGAGATTTCAATCCTTGGTTAATTAATTTCTGCCAGAAATATTTAAATTACAAGATAGATTTTGCAACAAAAACTTCGAGAAAATGCAAATAATTCCATTAGATCGAACTTGAACTCGAACTCGAACTCGAACTCGAACTCGAACTCGAACATGGAACTTCGACGGCAAAAAACATTTTGAAATTCGAATTGAAAATACGTAAAACGAAAAGGGATGATCTCTTGAGTTTCAAATTACATGTCAAAAAAATAAAAAAATAAAAAAAATCCAAACACCCATAATGGATTCAACCAAAATTCGAAGCCCTGTGATTTTGAACACATGCTCAACGAATTGCATCAAGAAAGAACAAATTGCAGCTATAAATTCAAAATAATAATAAGAGATTGGGAGGTTTACGATCGGAAGTTGTTCCGGTGGATGAATCACGTCTTGTAACATCGTTCCGATAATCCGTTATCTGATAATTGGCGAAATTCGAACCAGTTAATCTTCAAAAAATGTACTTTAAGAAGAGTAATTAACTTTTTATGTTCTGATCTTAGCTCCAAATCTTTGACTGAAACAAAACAAAAAAAAAAACTCACATTAGATACATGAAGAAGGAAGATCAAATAGGGTGGTATATAAGAGAGAAAGAGAGAGAAAAGGAGACAAAGTTTTTCTTTTTTCTTTTATTCTTTGTTTTTCTCGGTCGTTACCGAAGAAAATGGAGGGGTTTAGTTAGTTATATAAGGTTTACCGTACTTAGCCGTCGGCCTGGAACTCGTGGGGTGGTGTTCCGAGGTTGATGCGGTACCACCAGTTTTTTTTCTTTTTTTCCAGCATGGCATCTGAACTCCACTCATCCACCATGAAGTTGACATGTGGAATTTTGTCTGATGTGGCACTTTTGCTAACTTGTCACCTCTAGCTCGGCTTGTAGAACCCGTGTCCGAATAAAAACTAACTGTTTTCTAATTCAGAAAAAGTTTGACTTTTGATTTTATAGTCAACTTATTTTTTTTTATTTTTAAAACTTTGACCCTTTTTTGTTTTTCTAAAACGGGATGGTGTTTCTTGCTTCTTCTTCGTCGTCGCTCTTTCCTCTCCTTCCTCTTCCTCAGCCTGGTTCGTTAGAGATGGGATCGGGGTCGGGATCACGTGGGATCGAATCGGTCCAATCCCGAGACCTTGAACTATGGTGAAGGTTTAACGGAGGGAGACATTATCGACGGTGCTGGAGTCTGTGAGGACGCAGAGACCGAAGTTATTCCGTAGATGAGCGAACTAGGCGATGGGCGTGGTTTGTTTGTTCAATCAAACGGTCGAGTAGAAAGTGGGTTAACCATAGTTCGAAGTCTCGGCCAATCCCATTCTGGATCGGGCAATCCGAATTGGGATCGGAGCCCACCGATCTGATCATAAAATGGATCGCCTCGCCTGAATATCAACGTTTTCCAAAGAAGTCTCGCTTTGTGTCAGGCGAGATGCGCGACCCCGTTCTGGATAGAGGTTGGAGACCACTTGGGTTGGTCATGCAGTTCCCTATATTAGCTGCCCGTCAATAAAACATAGGCACCTATTACTTCATTAAATGCCTATTTGCCAAGAGAGAAAAAAAAATTAATTAAATGCCCCGTTAAGTGGGGCCCATTCTCATGTCATAAGACTCGTAACCACTTAATTACTTTTCCATGTCATAATTCTTATTTTCAATAAAATCCCTTGCTAGCCATTCAATTACTTGCCATGCCATCCCTTGCGTTCACGTGCGGCCCACTAATTATAAGTTAAACAACATAGTTTGGGGTTGCACTTTGTCCAAGTCTTTGTAAAATCATCACCTAATTAAACAAATGATTAACACCAAAAATATTAATGGAGTCCCTACTATAAGAGAAATGACATTTTTTGCCCAAAATAGATGAAAATTGGTAGCCGGCCGTATACAGATCATTGGAGCGTCGCCCATCATTAGCGACCAACCCACTATAATCTCGTGGCCGGTCGACCATCACGACCATGTCAATTTGGGGTTAGGGTTTTGGCCAAAACTCTCATCCAAGGTTGAAGAAAAAAAGTAGTTTCGTCCTTTAATCAAAATATTGTTAGTCAAGTAAAGTCAACAATAGTCAAATGATAGTGGACCCAATCAAGGGGTAAGTCAGCTTTGTTCAAATTGTGAGAGGTATGTCAAATTTCAGAATAACATTGGGGTATGTCAAAAATTTTCTATTTTTATTAATAATGGGCAAGTGAAACCATGTTTTTTCTTTAAATAGTAAGAATACCTGATGATGGACACACTGATCCATCTGGACGGTCTAACTTTTGGGCCCACCACTTGAGTTATCTATATAACTAAATAGGGAAGTTGTCTCCCCACTTATACCCCCTCTTATCTATTTCAACAAAGAAGGGTCGAGATCTTATCCCCCAAATGGACGGTGGATCTCAGCCACTCACACCCGAATTTGACAAACGCTTTGTTAGAGAGTGCCGAGGGCAAGGGCCACTCACTATCTATATAACAAGTGACAATGGTTGTCTTATACCCCCTCTTATCTTATATGGCTTCAATAATGAGTGGCTGAGATCCACTATGCATCATATCAATGGCTGAAATTAACTCCCACCCAATTTTGACACACTTTGTCGGAGAGTGTCGCGGGCACGGGTCACCCACACATATAACAAAATAACTCAGTTGTATTCTCTTATCTTATCCATCCATCTAATGTGGACTGTTAGATAAAGAACGATTGAGATCAAATCCATCGATCAAATGTGGACGGTTAGATTTCAGCCACTCAATCCGCCTCAATTGACCTCAGTTTATTCAAAATTTGAATTTCAACACCGTTATTTTTTGTTATTTCTGTTATTTTTCCATTTCTCCCTCTGTGCGTTACAATCCGTTATAGCAGCCGTTATAATGGAAAAAAAATGTAACACCCCAGTCCATTATACCGTTTGAGTGCCGAAGGCACCCAATTTTTGCAAACGCTTTTGTCGGAGAGTGCCGTGGGCACAGGCCATTTACTAGTACACAACAAATTTGATCAAATAGCATGGGAAATGATCTTGAAAAAGATCATCAATATTAGATTAGATTGAGGTTTTTATTACTTTTTTCCGGCACAGGTATGTACACGCACATGCACACATAGGCACATGTTTCTTATTTATTTGGCACGTGAGCATGCCGCTCGTGATAAAGATAAGGCATCAAGAAGATAATGGGAACAAAGCTACACATTCATCCTTAAAAAGGGCCTAATGACTAGGTCACCTTTGCATCAAACCTCTATAGCTATAAGGTGCCCCTCCCTCATGGAATGCCAATGCCTTTAGGTCTGCTCAAGAATCCATGCTTTCGCGGCCACGTGGCGTGTACGTTTTTGGAAGATGGACCCACATGCTTATACTTGCTTACATATTTTGATATCATGCTTACTCTAATGTGGTTAAATTCTCACTTAAGTCCCCTTTTTTTTACTCAATTCGGGAAAATTCGATCACATGAAGCAATTCTTGTGTTCTGTTTCTTCACAAAATCTTCTTACTTTGAATCAAGGATTATGTTCTATTGTAGTTTGCGACATGATTGAAACATATTCTTAGGCATTGAGGAGAGGGAAAGACTAAGTCCCCTACATTGATCCCATGGAATTGATACCCGATACGAACCAAAAATCGATTATTTTGGTTTTGTGTCTAGCTATTTTAGAACTGAAACTGATAGGAATCGAAAGGTTCTTGTTCTTAACACACTAGTACCCAGGCTGAACGGATAAAACTTGAAACCAACATTGCGCTAATATATCAAGTTTTTTTTTGCTAGGGTTGGGCTCAAGGGCCCCCCTTTTTCTGACACCTCTTGGTGTTGGTGTGCTCGGCCATGGATTTCAAGAATCCAACGGTGGTGGTCAGCGCCAAACTGGCATCACTTTTGTGCGCGGTACTGACAACCATCGTTAGATTTTTGAAATCCACAGCCGAACGCATGAACACCGAGAGCGGTCAGAAAAGGGGGTCCTCGGAGATTGAGCCTTTTTGTTAAACGTTAGTATAAAAATTATATAACTTTTTATATATGGACAGGCTCCCGTGGCAGGCTCACAGGACAGGCCTTGTCGGGTGTGGATTCTGAGAATCCAATGGTTGTGATAGCGCTGAGCTGGCATTCACTTTTTGTCAAAGCAAACCACCATTGGATTCTCGAAATCCACACTCGAGGAGGCCTGTCACGAGAGCCTGTGCCAATATATATACACAATACCCGATGAAAGCTCTTTCTAGTCATTTGACTTAAAAGGGGCCGGTAAACTGGTTATCTGACGTATGAATTTTTTTTATAAAATGGTAACGCCCTTGGGTTAAATCATCAACTTTCTAGTAAGCGATTTACTTTCGTTAGGCCTATTGGCAATTGGAAAGCCAATCACTTAAGGGAGTGTTTGATTGCCCGTATGTGAAAATGCTTTATGTGGCTGTTTGATTGCACCAGAAAAAAAAGAATGCATTTTCCAATTATGTGAGAAAATAAGGAGATATTTTCGCATGAAAATGAATTCCATGATTAGACGGGAAATTCTTGTTTTCTCTATATATTTTTTCCAATTTAAAATGGCTATCAAATCATGAAAAATTGTATTTTCCGAGAAAATCTGATTTTTCGACAGGAAAATTGGCAATCAAACACGTCCTTATTTTTTATGTTTAAAACTAACTCATGTGAGAAGGTGAAATTTTGTTTAATCATCAAAAGGAAAACAAGAGTCCAAGGAAAAAAACTACAAAACAAAGAAGTGATCCCACACAATATGACTACTTTAAAGGGATGAATCTGTAAATTGTGACAACTCAAGGCATAATTAAAAAATTAAAATTCTAAAGTTGTCCATACCTAATTATTAAGGCCGTGTTTGATTGTATGGGAAATTTTTTCGAGAAAATACATCTGGGATATGCCTTAAATGGCTGATTGATTGCAAGTGAGAACACATATTTCAATCATGTGAGAAAATAAAAGTGTATTTTCAGGTGGAAATGAATTCTCACCTATCTGGATGGGAAATGAATTCCTGGCTTAGTAGGAAAAGTTATCCAGATTTTAATGACTTGTTAGGGAAAATTATACAGATTTATACTGACTATCTAACAATGGACAGCTGTGTTTTCCTAAGGAAAATGCAATTTTCCCACTTGGTAATCAAACAGGGCCTAAGGGTTGTTTGGAAAATATAGAAGTAATTAATGACATATAAAGTAATTAGGTTGTTATAAAGGAACTGTTTTGGAAATATAGAAATAATGGTCTGTTAAGTAATTAAGTTGTTAAAAATGATTATTTCGAAAATATGGATAAAATGACATGGTTAGTAATTTTGTGATAGTAAATGGGCTGCTTTAAAAAGATTGTTAATGGCATAAAAAGTAATTAAGTAGTTTAACAGGACTATTTTTAACAACTAGTCAGCTTTTTTGAAACAAAAATATAATATAGGGAAATTTTATTTGCACTCCACAAATTCTATAAGCACCCCATTTGGGTGCTTTTTGGGCGAAAATGCCCTTAGACCGGAAAAAAAAAAGGAGAAAAAAGAGGAGGAAGACGTCGTCACTGTCGCTGTTGCTGCCACCACAAGTTTGTCTCTCTCTCTCTAAAACAGGCCCCACGGTAGTTAGTGCCATGGGGATTGTGTAGCCCACGGCTAACTACCGTGGGGCTTGAGAGAGAGAGAGAGAGGTGCAGGTTTTTTTTTTTCTTTTTTGTCGAAGGGCATTTTCGCCCAAAAAACATCAAAACGGGGTGCTTATGGAATTTGTGGGGTGCAAATAGAATTTTCCTATAATATATGGTGGGTATCGTGAAGGGATTATTTTACTCAAAAAATGATCCACATAAAAAGTTAGAGTAGAACTTTATTAATGGACGTCTGTCAACAAAGTTGATGATGGACCACAATATGAGCCACGTGGCACACTATTAGAGACCATTGACCATATGGATGCTTGACCATCCCTAGATGGACCTACATACAAAAATCAGCCTGATTAGTGATTTCTAAGCATTTGGTAGGAGTCGTTTTCTTAGGTTAATTTTTAACCATAGGATTTGAGCATTATTTGGTGTACAAAGATCCAAAGGTTTTGAAATCTCTAACTTGGTTGATTTTTGGAGTTTAATAAATAATTTGTGTCGGTCCAATCGATTGGGCATCGACCAAAATGATTTTGGTTTTTTTCGGGCAAGTCTAATCAATTGGATTCTCCAAAATCAGAGCAAATGCCCCTGTAAGCCTTGAAACCTCTCTCTTGCATTTGATGTAGTTCAAGGGATGGTTTTAAAAAAGGCCATTTAAACGGTTTTAACGGCTGTTTAAACGGTAATGCCCCAAGCCCGTTTCCGTTAAAACCGTTTAAACACGTTTTAACGATTTTGAAAAAAATGGCTGTTAAAATCGTTTAAACAGCCGTTTAATTCTGAAAAATTTTGTGAAAAAAACGACAGTTAAATCCGTTAAAATCCGCTTAATTTCTGTTAAAATCCGTTAAATTTCATTTTTTTTTTTTTTTTTTTTATCTTCAAATTTCAAAATTTGAATTTCAGGGCCATTTTTTTTTCGTTTTTTCTGTTAAAATCCGTTTAATTCTATTTTTTTCCCATTTTTGCCCCTGGCCGTTTCAATCCATTTTAATGGTCGTTTAAACGGTTTAAACAGTAACGCCCCCAGTCTGTTTAACCGTTAAACGGTCTCCTTTAAACCTTGGTTCAAGGTGTATTAAGGTTCTAGCACTTATATTTTATGGTCTCTATATTAAGGTTTCCTTGTAGTATATGGCGGGTATCCTAGAATTTAAGGAATCAAAATGAGGCGGGGGGCGGGGGGTGCCCCCCTCTAGCCCTTTCCTAGATTGAATCATACTTAGGGGTGTCAATTTGTACCAGTATAAACTGAACTTAATCGAAACCCCACGTTTTTTAGAGCTGACCAAACACGAACAAAACCATAACCAAACAGATAATAAAAGTTCTGATTCTAGGTAGTTTGATATTGGAACTGAACCATAGGAACCAGAATCGACATAAATATATAAATGTAGTGTGAAAATTGTCATATTAATTATCAAAATTGGAACTAATGTACTCAGAACTGGAACCGACAGAAACCAAATAATCGATTGGTTCCAATTCTAGATCCATCATTTTGAGAACCGGAACTGAAAAAATGACAATATTGGTTCATGTTCTGTGACCTTTGGAACGAACCGGAACCGACCCATTAACACCCTCAATCATACTTGATCCATTAACAAATCCCATAGCTCATCAGCTCGCAATTCCCATTCCGGATTTGATCTGGGCGGGTCGTTGGAAACAGGCCCTTGGCCCCTCCCCTTAAACCATAGCCTTCTAGACATGACGTTGTCGGATCGGATCGGGTAATCGGGTCAATTCAATCCAAAAATAGCCTGAATTGAGGAAATTGCTCTCCGTCGGCCCTCTGTTTGACTGCTAGTAGAACCTGTTAAAACCTCTCTCACTCTGTCGCCGCCATGAAAGTGGTCTGCTCATGACTCTATCTGTGTAGGAGTAGAACACCATACTTACTCCCTTCTCCCCTCTGCAACACTCTTTTCATCCACCATTAGCTTCCTCTAATCCCTCGTACTGTGTAGACAAGGAGCTCTCACAAAACCCTAGCTTTCAACCACTACAATGATCTGCGCAAGTAAGTTTCTCTCTCCCTTGCTCTGTCTCTATATGTATAATCCTCTCCCTTTCTATATCTAGGGTTTCTTTTCTGCGTTTGATCCGTGTTTCTCTTCTACATTGCTGCTTCTGTAGTTTCTGGCCAAGTGCCGGAAGAGCCAGTGATTTCGAAGAAATCCGGACTGCTCTTTGAGAAGCGATTGGTCGAGCGTCATGTAGCGGTATGCTGGTTAATCTATCCTTGTTGAAATTTTAGGGTTTCTGTGGGGTTTTCCCTTATTTCCTTACTTTCGTTTTCAGTAAAATGTACTCTACGGAGGTGTTTGGTTACAACTTACAACTTCTTTTTAAGTTGCCCATCACAAGAACAACCCCATATAACTCGTGCAAGTGAAAACCGAGTTTTTTCGGGTTTTCACTTGCACTGGGTTTTCTGTGTAAATCTAATGGCTGCGTCGGAGTTCTCGAGGCTAAACTTCTCTGGGAATGGTTTTCTGTCTAAATCTAATGGTGACAGCAGAAAAGTTTTCTAGTAAAGGATTCCTATGTTGTCAAAAAGTGTTGATCTAGAAAACGTTTTATGTACATTTATGAGCCAGCATAGTTTCTAGAAAACTTTTCAAAGTGCAACTATACAGGGTTTATGTGGAAAATTTCATTCTTTGATTGAAGAATACTGCATTGGGTGTTTTTCTTTTACTAGGATTATGGAAAATGCCCTGTGACCGGGGAGCCACATACTTTGGATGATCTTGTGTCCGTCAAAACAAATAAGGTGAGCTAAGTCTTGATTTTTTGTTGTTACCATTACTTGTTTTATTGCTACTCTTATTATTTATCGGTCTTCTTATTGGTATTGTTTGGTCGTGCAGGAAGTGAAGCCTAGGCCTTTACAGGCGGCAAGCATCCCTGGGTTGCTTGGAATGTTCCAAATTGTATGTGTTGCTGATCTCTTATCCTATTTATTCAATTTGAGCTTTTAGGTTTATTTAATTTGCGACGGGTTGCTTTAAAAGTTCAAGCTATTGAGATTTTAAAACCCGTTCCGATAAAAAAAAGGTGTTATTTCTTAGTCCTTCGTGTCTAAGATGAATTTAATTGCAGTTCTTAGAGGAAAGGGAAGAATCACTTCCATCACATAAAGGAAGCAATTGGATGAAGCAAAAAAACAAAACATAAAATATAAAAAGAAAGTTGTACTCTTTTATTTTTTTGTCGAGTTAAAAGTCTGGTCAGCACAGAATCTAGCTCTAGAACATGCTGAAACAGCCTCCATAACTTTGGGACTTGTGAAGCAATAAGTAGAAAGTCGATTTGTTTCCTGCTCTTTGACCTGTTAGAAGGTTGACCACTACGTGCTCAATTATCATCGTTCTGTCCTGTTTGTATATGATACAAATCATAAGATATTATATCACATTATCCACTAGTATCCCTAATATTAAGTAAAATACAAGTATTTTATATTCCATTATTTAAAGTATACTGTGAGTCCATGAATCCTCTTTTTCAATGTTCGTCGGTTCGGACACTCCGCACTTGTGTTGGGCTCTTGACACCCGTACTCTTATGAATGCAACATAGTTTTTTTGTTTTATTTGAATGTTCAATGTTAGTTGTATTTTGGGGTGTGTAGGTAGTTCCTACTCCTTTTAGTTAACTCCTAATATCTTGATCTAGTTGCACTATAGGTTTGCATGGATTTATGTAGTCATTACTTTGACCTTCTCTGTTTATTTTTTTCCTTGTCATGGTAATTGATCTTTTCAGCTTTTTAAATTTTTTTGTCTTAACAGGAGTGGGATCACTTGATGCTATCACATTTTGCATTGGAGCAGCAACTACATACAGCAAGGCAAGAGCTAAGTCATGCTTTATACCAGGTAATAATAATTGGTATATCTGTGCACTAAAATTTGAATCACTTCTATTATTTTCTGCTCTGGTAGAGATTGTTTAGTATGCTTTTCATTCTCCATTAATGGATGTCAGATTGAATATCTTTTCTTTCTTCTCATTAAATACTGTGATGTTATGCAATTCCAATTGCTCAATGAGCATTAATCCTTCTACCTTGTAATCCGTGTGCATTAAATCTTGGAATGACAGAGAGCAAGTTTCTGATCTGTGGTGAATATAATCTACTGAGATCTGATCTAATCCCATTGTTTCCTGTGCAAGTTGAAAATTAACAAAAACATATTAACCAAAAAGGGTAGGTTTCCAAGTTTAACCCCTGCCTGGGGGCCAATGACTGTGAAGGAGCCACTGGTTTGATCATTGCCACACTGAAATGGACTATTTGTTGAATAAGATGCAATGGAAAGTGCAGTGGAAAGATTATTGCATGTGGTTTCTTTTTTGGATTCAACATAAAGCTGTATTCTGTTTGACATATAATGTGAAAAAAGATTTATTCATTGAATGATGGCATGATGTCTAGCTGCTGTTATGGATTATGGGGATTATTTATTTATTTATTTTTGATAACCGACTATTATTCATATTGGTTTAAAAAGGCTTTTTGAGGTTACGCCTTGAGGATCGAAGAAACAGCCTCAGTCCACTGGCTATAGTCTTGAGGCGCACATGAGGCTATAGCCTCACTTTTACATGTTAAAACTCGAAACCGTAACCCCTGTATTTTTCATATCTTTTTAAAAAAATTTCTGCCCTTTTGTTTTTCTTCAAACTACCCCCCCAATAATCTTTTATGATACAAACAACCTAAAAGGTCTTAATTTTATTTTCTAAAATCATTTATTTTGTGAGAAACCCTAAATCTAAGCTTTCTTCCCTAGTTTTCCCCACTTGAGAGAAATCTCATAGAGAGCTCAAATCTCATCGGATTTTGATTCCGTCATTTCCTACAGTTTTCTTGTGAGAAACCTCATCAAACTCAAGCAAGAAATCAAAGCATTACAGACTTGCTTGACTATTTTCATAGCTCTATATTATGTTAGTTACTTTGTTAATATTGATACATTGTTAGTGGACTTAGATTATTAACTATTTAGATTTAGTAATTTAGTTATGTTATTTATGTTTCTTAAGATTTGATATCAATATCAGGCTTTCAGCCCGAGTGCCTAATAGTGTCAATCCTAAGGTAAAAGCTATAGCTTCAGTAATCTTTATGCTTATTTAAGTTATTTTTTCACATGGTATGTTGTTTCAATTTTTCTAGAATTGACCATCTTTTTTCTAGAAATTTTCGAGGATTTTTTTTTTTAAATGAGGGTTAAAGAAGGCTTACGCCTCAACACCACCTCGAGGCTACGCCTTGCCTTTTGGAGGCAAACCGCCTCAGTACCCGAACTAGCCTTTTTAAACCTTGTTCATATAAAAGGATGAGTACAAAATTTAGGAAGAGAATTCCCTATATACAAAGAGTATATATACCTTCCGTGGCGAGAGAATTGACTTCTTCTTTGGCCTCTCTTAGAGTATCGCAAAAACCAAATACTTAACCATTAATCAGTTCCCAAAGACTCAGCTCCAAATACCCTTGTCAGCTAATTTCAATATACATAGTAGTCAGCTTGTTATTTGAAACAGGTACAATAACTTTATTTCCCCTTGACGTGCATGCTTGGTTGTGTTAACAAAATAACTTACAAGCACAGTATTGGTACGTGGTAGTTGATAAAATCTTAACAGATTAAACATTATGCACAAATTCATCTGTTATGTGCTGACGTAAGAAACTTTTGAGTCTACTGAGAAAAGAAAAGTGATTCTGAGTCTTAGATGCCATGCAATTCATGGTTCAAAGTTCTTGGTTTTGTTTCGGTTTCGTTCAAAACTGAATGAAACCATTGTGAAACTCTCGAGACCCTGAAAAATGGCTACAAAAAATGTTGAAAAATTCTAAGAAAATTCAGAATTTTTTTTTAAAAACATAGAAATGCAATAAATTTTGTAAAAATCTAAATCCTAGATTTGATTTACACCCAAGAAGAGTAGCTTATAGTGCTGTTGGGCTGAATCGGAAAAAGGAACAACAAATCTTTTAATAATTTTTATTTTTTGGAAACAATAATAAAAACTAAAAAAAAATCTCTAAACCTACATACAATACTCATGAAAAAATCAGACATTTACATGGTGTATATGATTCAGATCTACATGATTTGAATGCACAAAAATATTAAAAGAAAACAATTTTTTTCATATTTTTACTTCAAAAAAAGAAATATTCATATTTTAGAGAATTCTAAGAAAGAAAGAAATAGATCTAGTCAAGGATCTATGGGTCTTTGATTTCGGGCCTACATCAGTTAATAATTACTAAAAATAGATGGGATTCTTACTTCTTGACACAAAATCCCCAATTTTGGTTCCTCTAGGAACGATCCCTTGAATGGACCTTTGATTCTCGTTTTTCTTCGACTTTCTTGGTTTAATCTAATAGAGAAATCAATTTTATGAAGCCTAGGAGGGATTGGAGAGTTTAGAGTAGGAAAGGAGGAGAAAAGAGAAGCAATAATGAAGTACAGCTTGCTTTTTGTTCATTTTAACAAGTTATATAAAGATTGATTGATGTTGTCCGAAGGACCATACCAACGGAACTACTAAGTTTCAGCTGAAACGTCTGCTACCAGTCGAAACTATACCGAAACTATTTGAAACCCGAAACACAGTGATATCTTGTCTCACCCCCCGGCGAAACTGAAACGCTTCAGGCAAAATATTTCGGTTTCGGACGAAACTTTAAACCATGATGCAATTATTTTTGTAAGGCAAGGTCAATTCTTTTCCTATTCACATTGTTGACCATTTTTTCTTTTAGATTTTTCAACCAAAACATTAGGATTTTCTGTTTAAATTGAGTGCTTCATTGAATAAATTTTGACAGCATGATGCTGCTTGCCGCGTTATTGCAAGACTGAAAAAAGAAAGGGATGAAGCAAGGGCACTATTGGCTCAGGCGGAAAGGCAGTTTCCAACGCCATCATCAACTGCTGCTGCAGCAAATGCCTCGGTGCTTAGCAATGGAAAGAGAGGTTCTTGCGTTGCATGTGGTTAAGTTAAATCATTTTGAATGCATTATTATTTATTGTATATCTTATTATTGGACTAGCTTTGTGCTTGCAGCTGCTGAGGATGAGGAGTTGGGCCCTGGTGAAAAGAAAGTTCGCCTGGGTATATCAGCTGATATCATTGCAGAGCTCACTGACTGTAATGCTATGCTTTCACAACAGCGGAAAAAGCGGCAGGTACTGTCTCTAATGTTTCAGGTGTTTAGGATATTTGTTCTCAGGTGCTATTGATAAATATTTTTGTTCATCTCTAGATCGCTACAACATTGGCTCCCATTGATGCCTTGGAGAGGTACACCCAGCTCTCCAGTCATCCCCTTCACAAAACTAGCAAGCCGGGCATTTTGTCAGTTGATATCCATCCCTCTAAGGTATGAGTTCATGACACTCACTGCACTTGTCCGGGAGTTGGAGTCATGCATATGTATCTATATAAATTTGTCACTGTATATGAATGTGTGTACATACATATTTACATGCTTGCATGCGTGCCTAGCTGAATTTTAGATAGGTTGATAGATGTAAAGGCATATTGGTATATTATTAAATGTCTATTTCTGTTAGTCTGTGTTCGTGGGGCCACATGTACAGACATGCAACACTATTTCCGTAGAAGATAGTTTATATTTGGTTAATTATCAATCAAGTTTCGAGATCTCCTTTGGTTTGTGGATCATATTTATTTCGATATATGATGCATTTTCTTTAAGCCCTTCTTTTGGAGTTCTGGAGATTATGCATGGAATGCAAGGTGAAGAAATTGACTTTAGTTTCTGTATTTAGTTTCACTTTTATGATCAGCACTTCCTTCGCTGATTGTCAGGATATCATTGCAACTGGAGGGGTTGATGCAAATGCTGTTCTTTTTGATCGAACATCTGAGCAGATCTTATCTACGCTCAGTGGCCACTCAAAGAAGGTTTTTTCCTATTACTTTTCCCCCCAGCTGTAGTTCTGTCTTATTTAACCAGAATATCTTGGCTAATGGTACTTCTTATTTTTTTAATAGGTTACCAGTGTAAAATTTGTACCCCGGGATGATTTATTTGTTACTGGTTCAGCGGATAAGGTATTCATAGTCATATTTTATAAATTTCCACATATTAGCAGTTCTTAATGAGTTACTAGGCTGTTGTTATATACAATCTATCTCTTCCCCCCTCCCCCACACACACCACACACACACACACACACACACACACACACAATTCCTCTTTCTTATTTATTTGAAAATACATGCATGTTTGATGGGAACTGAAGTAGATGTTCATGTTGGATGACAACAACCTGTCCTGCAAACACTTGTCTTTCGGAAGCGTTTCAAGTCTTGAAAACAAAAATGAGTAAGTGAAAAAGCGAGGAAAGCAAAATAAAGAGAAAATAGAGGAGAAACTGATGGAGCGGTAGTAGCATACCACTTCAAGAAGGCATACAAGTTGATGACAGTACACCATTGAAGTGGAATCACTCCTCAAGTTGGGACATCTCACCCCGGAGAGATCTGAAAGAATTCTATATGAAGGGGAGTGGCCAGCAAAGTCACAATAAACAAATTCTTCTCTCGACAAACCTTAAAAAGAGTACATTGGGTATTTATAGATTTAGCAACCCCAACACTTTCCTAATCCTACTGAACTCGTAGTAAAAATCTCCTAGGATTTTTAAGACCTTTACTAATTTGTCTAGCTACAATATGCAACATAGTGAAGAGAAATAACAAATCCTAATCTAAAAGAAAACTAAACAATCATATTCCCTCCTGGTGTCCACCCAAAATTGTATGGGCTGGACCATCAAACGGCTGGACACAGATCTTCAAATGGGCATGTGATTGGGCCAAATGCCAATGGTGGGTTTGAACCTTTTTTATTCAGCTTTTGCATGAACACCTTAAGTTTGCTAAAGATTCCTTTAGCCATCTGATTCAGTTTCGTTGGAGAAAGCATAATTGTTTCAATGCATAGATGCAACAGCCAGGCAAGTGTGTTTGCGTTTGGATGGTTTCGAATTCTTTCCTTTCTGCCCGAAAGCTTGTATTTTGAGAAATATTATCACACTACTTCTCCAAGGTTATATTTAGAAGTTGGTGTTTTTGTTTTGTTATAAATATGAACGATTTCTAGTCTGGGAATGGGATGTTTGCATAAATTCTTTGTAGAAATCCATATTTGATTTATTTTGTCACTTTGTGACCTGTATTTGATTTATTTTATTTTTTTTCTGTTGCAGACAGTTCGTGTATGGCAAGGTTCTGAAGATGGGGACTATAAATGTCGGCACATCTTAAAAGATCATACTGCTGAGGTTCGCTTTATTTATTAATACCTCAACTGTTATGATTTGATAATATTTAGGAGCCTCTATTCTCATGTGGTTGGTTTTGAAATGTACCACACTATCAGCTTTGAGGCTAGGTCTTTCCACTTAATCTAATTTCAGAATTTATTGTTCTCCCAACAAACTCAAGCACGTACATGCATTGGTGCATTTTGACACCCTTTTACTGTGCGATCCTCTGTATATTATTCTCATTTTGCTATTTCCGCCATTTTACTGGTCTTATTAGATTATCACTTTCAAAGTGAATGCAATTTTTAATTTTGCATGATCTTTTACATTTAATTCTGTCATTGTGCATAAGTTGGTGATATGGTGATGCATGTCCTGATCCGAGTCCATTGGACATGGTGCTGGACACGGTGGTTGAATGTAATTTTTCACTCTGTTATTATGATCATCATTATTACTTTTCCTTTGACTATCAAAACATTGACATTTTTACAGTCTAATTTTGAAACCTTTTCATGTTTTCCTCCGAAATGAACTCAATAGTGTCAGCTTTTTATTTTGTCAATACCTTCATATATATAATGATATGATTAAAATGAATTGTGTCTTTTATTCGAATAGAGAAATACTCATGTGAAGTGTAATTCCTCTCTATGGTCCTACTCACACCACACTGAGGTTCTAAGACCGGATGTGATATCTTCTTCCCTTCCATTGTGTGTTCGAATCCTGCAAGAAAAATGCTCTGATGCCCAAGTCAGTTTCATGTCAGAGTTACTGTAATTAGGACAGGTTGAATGCCTTGGGTGAATAGAGTCTGTATTTATAGATGGACCCGCCTCCTAGGATAACTGCATGCTGGATGTGCTTGATAGTGGGCTTGACATGCGATTTTAGGGGCAATAATAAGCAACCCAAGCTCTTTCATGAGTGGTCAGAAGACAAATTGCTTCCTACAGGTCGGGTAGTACGGTTGATTTATGTTACAGGACTAGTTATTGATAGACCTAAAAGTTGTTCCGAGCCATCAGTGTTTAAAAAGACATGGTGTAAGCAAAGTGACTTGAGGCATGCTCTGTACGATGTAATTCCAATGAAGCGCACACCTCCAACCACGAGGTGAATGTGAGGCGTACACTTCACTGTTAGGGCGCATCTCAAGGTGCACACCTCATGCATGGATCTGCATTTTTAATAATGTAAATATTTTGCTTTACTCCTATGTCTCATACAATTTGTTTTTTATCAAAAGAAGGTGGGGGCATGAGGCTTGTTCCTCAGGCCTCAAGGTTTACTCACGTTTCTTGAGGTATTTATGCCTCACCTCATGCCTTTGCGTTTTAAAATACTGTGAGCCTCTATGGTTGATCACATAGCTGGGTGGTCTTCTAAGATGGTTTTGTAGTCTGATCCTCTAAGTCAGGGTGTCACGTGTACAGTTCAGATTAATTAGTGATTTTATGCTTTTACAACTTGACTTGGTTTTGATTCCATATCATGGGAGGTGAGACAATGCTTGATTTGTTACAATATAGAAAGTCTAATATAGCCACATGTTGGTTAGGCCTCCTTGATCCATTAGATAAAATTGACGTGACTTATATAATATATCCATATACAGTTCTTTCAGAACTGTCAAGTTTCTTCCGGATTTTTCACATTTGTAAGATGAATAATTCACCTATACTGAATGGCGACGATGCCATTTGGTCTTCATGTTTGTAAGAAGTAAAGTCTTTAAGGTAGAAAGAAGAAAGAAAAGAGAAGAGAGAGAGAGAGTCATAACCTAGGGTAGTTTGGCCTCCTCATGTTGAAATATATACTATTCACTTAAGTAGTGTGGGCCCACTTACATTAATAGAACATATAAGCCCAACACTCTACATAAAGCCCATCTATATACTATAAACATAAAGGAAATAAACTAAGAACTCTAACGCTCCCCCTCAAGCTGGAGTATATAAATCAAACATGCCCATCTTGGTACATATGTTGACTTGATATAAGGAGTGATGATCTTTTTGTGTAACACCATGTTACGGATAAAATGACAATCAACCTTGATGTGATTTGACCGCTCATGAAACACTGGATTGCTAGCAATGTAGCTAGCAGCCTAATTGTTACAATACATAGGCATAGGAGAAGGAACCTCAAATCCCATCTCCTTAAGAAATGATTGAACGCATAACATCTCACACGTAGTGTGGACCATAGCCTATATTCTGCTTTGGCACTTGAGCGAGCGACAACATTCTGTTTCTTACTACGGGAAGTCACCAAATTACTACCAACAGATGTACAGTAACTTGAAGTAGATCGATAATCTGTACGATTGCCAGCCCAATCAGCATTAGAGAAATTAGTAATAGCTAAAGTCTGTGTTGGTTGATACAACAACCCTTTTTCCCAGTGACCCCTTCAGATAACGTAGAATCTGGAAAACGGCATCCCAAGAACAAAATGTATCGCAGTTTTCGTAAACCTAATAGCCTTATAATTATGGTTGCATATATCATTGTACTCGTTTTATATATACTTGTGGAAGCTCTTCATTTCATTGATTTCGGCACCATATTTTACTGGATTTAGTCTTTACCGAATTCTGCCTTTTCTTTGATTTGAAAATAAGATCAGGACTAACAATGCTGCCAGGTGCAAGCTGTCACAATCCATGCCACCGGCAACTACTTTGTGACTGCATCACTTGATAATACATGGTGCTTTTATGATCTTTCTTCTGGATTATGCCTCACTCAGGTCAGTCTCTGTTTGTGCATGTGTTTGTGTGTGGGAGTACTGTGAATTGATTGGTTAGATTCTTTTGCAGGTTGGGGATGCTTCAGGGGTGGAGGGCTATACATCAGCTGCCTTTCATCCGGATGGTCTCATCCTCGGAACTGGCACCTCAGAGGCTCTTGTTAGAATATGGGATGTTAAAAGTCAGGTATAATTTTTCTTGTGCGCATTTAACGTTGATCAGAACATTGTTCAAGGTTCTTGCATTTCACTGTTTTTATATTGCTTTCATCGTCAGCTTCTGCTAATGTAATAATATTTGTTTGCAGTCAAATGTTGCGAAGTTCGATGGGCATATTGGACCAGTAACTGCCATATCTTTCTCTGAAAATGGCTACTTCCTGGCGGTATGTGTTTGTACTTTCTACACCTAAAAACTGCAATAGAAAATGAGACATGCCATGTTATGATATTTTGTATCTCAATTGATCAGACTGCAGCTCATGATGGTGTTAAGCTGTGGGATCTACGCAAACTGAGGAACTTCCGGACCTTCACTCCCTATGATTCAAATACACCAACTAACTCTGGTATGTAAATCTTCCTCACTGTTCCTAAGTTAATATTTTCATGGTCATGGGTAGAGATCTGAGGGGGATTTATTTGTTCTACCTTAATCATACCTAGACTGATGGAATAGATCTTTTGCGCAAATACTTTTTTTCCCAAAAACTGAACTAATGACAGAAATCAAGGTGCTTGTCCCTGTGTCTAAATTCAAGGGTGATTGCTTTCTTCTCACTAAATGAAATGATTAGACTAGTGATGAAAAGAAATAAGATGCTGCTTTTCTATGTTTTCATTGATATGGTGTTAGGCCAGTACAAAAAAAACTGTACATACTCATGACCTTGTTTCTGGCTTTGCAGTGGAATTTGACCATAGTGGAAGTTATCTTGCAATTGCAGGCTCGGACATAAGGTTGGTATTCCAAAAAATCTCCGAAGTGCTGGTAATTTGACATAGAACTAGAGGAAACACCACTATTTTTTTTTCTCCTAATATTAAGAAGATGCCAACTTGCTAAGTTGGTTAAGTTTGTGTGTTGATGCATCATATCTGGGTCCAAAACCATCTTCACCCACTAAGTTGCTTACCCACCCGCCTTGGAAAAAGAAAAGAAAAGAAAAAACGGCCCCTGGTTTATTTATTGGTGAATATAATCAGATTGCTATTTCTTATTCTCTTTCCCTTTAACTCAGCTGCTTGAAAAATACATAAATGCACATGTAGGCTATTTTCTGCCTTGCTTTAATTGCCTTGAAAAAAGAAAAGAAAAGAAAAGAAAAAACGGCACAGGTTTATTTATTGGTGAATATAATCAGATTGCCATTTCTTTTTCTCTTTCCCTTTGACTCAACTGCTTGAAAATTACATACATGCGCATGTAGGCGATTTCTGCTTTGCTTTAGCTTATGCTATGCTGTGGATAACTTAGGAAGCTGCAGTCTTCTTAAATTATTTATTACTGTCTTGATATTCTTTGCCCCTCTGGTGGCATTTAATTATCCAAAATATTTATGGTTCACTCTCTGGTAACCAAGTTTACTAATACCTACACTGCTGCAGAATTTACCAAGTTGCCAATGTTAAGTCGGGATGGAATTGTATCAAAACTTTCCCAGATTTGTCAGGCACAGGTCTCGTACCTTGAACGTTGCCTTTTTCCCATGCCTTACATATCATTATTCGGTGAAATTATATGTGATCTTGAATTATAGCTACGTTTTCACAGTTTAGGGTATTTTTTCCTTTTTTTTCTGTGCTGATTGCAGGGAAAGCATCATGTGTGAAATTTGGCCCAGATGCCAAATACATGACAGTAGGTTCAATGGACCGGAACCTCCGCATCTTTGGCCTGCCTGGGGATGGTTCAGAAGAGTCTTAGAAAACCTACAACTCCACCTGCTTATGAAATAGACCTCATAGCGTTTCCATCTGCAGCAGCATCGACATATTTTTTGGGCACAGGTAAATGTCAACCTGAGAGCCTCAATTTAATGCGGGTTTAACATGCAGTTTGAGCTTTCTTTCTCTAATTTCAAGGGAGGGAGAGAAGGGTGACACCTTACATGAGTCGGTTTTATACATTTTTGCTACTGACCAAAGTGGCAGGCAAAATCTACTTTGAGCTAGAACCGTGGAACTTTTTTTGTTCTGTATTATGTTCTCCAATTTTTGTTGAATCTGTGTTATGTTTTATTTCTTTTTTCTTTTGAGGAAGCATCTGAACATTATTAAGGTAATTGATGTGCCATTCCAACAAATTTTTCTTTTTGATCTTCCAAGCAGGTTCTGAACCGTCCAATTAGTAGGACCCATCTAAGGGACCTCTCGGAACAAAAGTCAGCATGATTGGATGATCAAACCAATTGAATAAATTTGGAGTGTAATCTTAAAAGAACTCACTCATTCGATGATGCTTCAGGCTAATTCTTAGTCATGGTTTGGGAACCGGTTGATCTGATTTGATTAGCAGTTTGGCCTTTTCAATCAAGGCTGTCAATGGATCAGATTGACCTGAACCCCATTCCGTTCTGATCTGATAATACTTGGTCCGGAACTAAATATTTATGCCAATCCGATGAGAAATCAGATTGTTTCCAATCCGGATCGGTTCCATATCTTGTCTAGATGATCTGATCTCTAATAAGATTAATGTATTTTCTTATCGTACCAGTACCAGATCAGTGCTGGTCTTACTCGAACCTGATCCATTGACAGCCCTAATGTCAGTCTGGTGGGAGCGTGGGAAAAAAAAGTCTTGCATACCGGAATTGACTCATTCCTTGTTAGAATTTTTCTGCCATAAAATGTTGAGAGCTTGAAATAGTTGGATGACTAGGTTGCAATTTGGATAAACATGAGAAAACAATGTATAGAGAGAGAACCAGGTGGATTGTGAATATTGAGGACTATTTGGATTTCTTGATTCTAAGATTAAATCATGTGGGTTGGACAATTGATAGAGAGGGTACGACCGCACAAGCATGAGCCCTGAAAGTAGGGGTCTCAGTAGCTGATAAGAACCAGTCTTAATTATTTTCGGTTCTGGGACCATCTGTTTTTGTACCGGGTTGGAACTGGACTTGAAGCCCATAAAATTGTGTTAAACGTTGCAAGTTTCTTCTAAATTTTAGCACGAAAATCATTTAATTTGTTTTTCTCTTATGAAGTAGATTTGTACCCAATACCTGCTGGATCACGTGTTTTAATACCGGAACTGGTGGTACCCGGAACAGTTACCTGAACTGGAAACAACCCATTGACACCCCAACCTAAAGGTAACCTTCAATTGCAATTGGGAAGCTACTACACGGCGGAGGTGTGTTGGTAACGCGGCATCCATGGGTCAAACTATTAATTTATTTTTGTTTGGCAATGAAAGGGAATGATGGTTAGAGTAAACAAGTTTATTTATCTTGTAGACAAACCAATGGAAAGAGATGTTAGATTGGAATCTTAGTCATAATTTTTTTGGCAAGTCCCACCCTATGTGTACTCATTGGTTCATTATGGGGAAACAAGTTTCTGAATGGGTTTCTCAAGAACAGGAAACGGAAATGATAACAGAGTATCCTTAGAAATGCCAATTTAAATGGGAAATGAGTTTCCTGGTAATTATGCTTAATCAAAGACCACATTGATTGTTGATGATCAGATCATCGGGCAATGTAAGGTGTTGCGAGCACAGGTTGGCTTGTGTTAGACAAATCTATTTGGATTGATCGTTTGGCTTCAAACTGATACTTGATCCAATATCTTGCTTGGTGGAAAATTGCTAATCTTGAATTGGAATAACAATATGCTCTGCCCAAACGACAAAACTCAAATACATGACTGATGCTACAATCTATATCCATTTCATGCTTTGCAATCTTGTATTTTGCAAACAAATAATCAAAGCTCTCTTATAATAGATAAAAGAGAGACAGATATCAAAACAAGAAAGAATAAAGAATAACGCGATAAATATGGAGACAACTACAGATGAATGCGGTGTCTACGTCTTTGACTGGTCAGGTACGATACTGAGATGAATGTGCGAACCCCCACAACTGCAGAAACAGGAGCAGAAAAAAAGTAAAAAAGAGGTAACAAAAACAAATCTCTACTGCATGAACAAGAACAAGTCTAAGCAAACCAGAACTAAGTCATGTGAAAGGAGTAATATTTATTTATTTATTTGATTTTGGATAAGCATGTAGAAAGGAGTAAATACGAAAGTTATAGTTTAGAAAGCATTAAACCGACACATGCAAGATGTGAACATCATTGTTAGAAGACATGTGAATTCGAGCATTTACTGGTCTCACATACTCATCTCCTTGTGGTCGTCCAGTTGGCAGAACGTAAATCAATTGGACAATTCAACCGCAAAGCGGGTTATCCATGCCATGGGGAGACCATCCTCACAACAAATCAGTCCATTCTGACATTCCTAAAATCAAGAAATTTACTTGAATTTAAAAAATTCTGCCCATCCAATTACACCACATTAATTTTACGTCAACTTTTTAAGCCCCCCCCCCTTCCTCTCTCTAACCCAACAAAAATGCTTTAGCCCCTTCCTCCTATCGAATATTCACCACTTCATGTGGACACCTCCCCTTTGGATGGTGCAAGGCACCAAATAAGGTGCTCCAGTTCATGTGGATGTTCGGAACACCTCACATCCCAATTATTATTATATCGTATTGATCATTCTCTAATAATTTAATCAAGGAGTGAAAGTTCCCTTGCAGGTATCATTTCCCTTGTTCTTATCACAACTAGTTCTTAATATTTATCTAATAACGTCTCTTCCAACATCGTGTTTACGAATATAAAGGCATTTCAAAGTGTCCAACTTTCCAGTATTACAGTGTCACATCTTTTGTACCCGTGTTTGACACCAACACACGTGACTGATGTGAGATTTCAACCTTGTAAGAACTTAGACTGCGATCTCCAATCTGAGTGACAGCTTCTACATGATAATGCGTTAGGAACTTGGCATCCCAACCTGTCAGGCACAGAGTTGTAGGATTACAACATCCCACCTGAATGCAAGGAGTTATTCGTACCATCCGGATCCCGAGAACGAGTGCCCAGCTTCAGGACTTTGCTGCCCCATCATATTACTCCAAATCACATTTCTTATGCTAGAGCTTGGGATTAGAAGATTTAGCATTGCCATCTTGGATACCATGGTGGTATCATATTATTCTATCTCACAAGTCATAATCTTTACAGTTCTTTCAGAACCTTACTTTATGTCTTTGACTCAGACATTAGTTGGAACCTAAGACTAATTAGACCGAGAGTAAGAGGATCAGAGAAAAGGAGGGAAGAAAGAGAATTCCCTCTGCTCAGTAAACTATTTTTCGCTATGATCTTACTTCGTGTTTCAAGGATCCTAGATCAGTATATCTAGCTAATAAAAAACACTCTGTTCTTGTGGATTTTATATTAAGAAGCAACTATTACTACATTAGTATGATGAATACATGTGTTCACACATACTGACACATCTTGACACGTACAGCCGTGCCCTTTATTTCAATGATTTTTCAATAAAATGATCTAAAGGGGGATGGTGAGTTCCATCATACAGTACTTTGTGCAGTTGCTAAAAGCGGTCATAATTGTTACTGATCTCTTTAAAAACATGCTTAACTATCAAAAAAAAAATTTGTTGCGTACCCAAAAACAAAAGCAGCTATAGTTGTTTGATAGGCTTCCCTTACGTTGTTGAATAGCTCCATGGCATATGGAAATCTTTTCTTTTACCATCCACATATTACTTTTCTTACTTTTATTTAAAAAAAATTGAGTTAAATATAGCTAAAATATTATACTATAATGAATGTGTATGGACGTTTTTTGCATTTTGGGCTGCTTAAATACATTGTGTCAGACAGCTCATATTTGTGTCAGATACTGACATGTTTCCATGTCCTTGTTACATAGGATTGATAGCACAGAAAATAAAATAGAAGTTTCAAACCTTCGCTTGAAACATTTTACTTATATCAGGAAACAACTGTTCAGAAGATCATTCAAAGATCTTATGAAGATAATGGTAGAAAGTCTGACATCGATATAAAGAGATCAAAGCATTATTGGCAAACATATTAGAAGGTAGTAGAAGGCTCGAGAGATACGGAAACTTAAGCATTACCTCAACATTCTTCAATTCAAATTCTGGACTATGAGCCAAGCATAAGTTCCCAAAGGTTTCACACGGTCCACTTGTTCCACGTAACCTTTTCAAGAAGAATTTCTAGAATTAGGAATAGGACAATTTGAGAGAAGTTTCAAAATTTATACACTGAGTAACTTACAGGTCTCCATCCAAAAATAGAGCGAAGTTGCCACCTCCACCAAGTGCCAATGAGTCATTCAAACACAAGTAGTAATAACGATTTGCACCTATATCAAGAAATAAGTCATACATTGTCAGCTCGAAACAAATGAGCAGAGCCTTCTTGTTTAAAATGGATAATGTATAGCTGTTTACAGGATTTGAGTGCTTGAGAATTCGTGTTAGTGTTACACGTTACATGTTAACATTGACAGCCCTAGATCAGCCAAAAAAAATATATGTATACATGGATAGCCCTGTGTCTGACACCATGTCATAATCATTTATTGGACACTTTAACAAACCTTAATTTTATTCAAAAATTTGTTTGAGCTGTAATACGATGTGCCTGAGGTGCAATGTGCACTTAAGGGACATTAGAACCCACATTGCATATCCAGTGTGTGTGCCATTCCTGAGGCATTGACACCTTGGACATGCAGCACATATTATCAGAATCCTCAAGCACAGCTTTAATTACACCATTTTGTTTTCAGCTACTATTTACATAATGTTAATATGATTTCAATGCAAATCAATTTAACTAAATACATTCATTTTATATTGTACAATAACATGAACTAAATTACTTATTAAAATATCACTTGACAATCAACACATGGAATAAACTATTTGGACATGTTGGCATATAGGTGAAGAGTCTGTACTGATACTTCGTATCAGTGTCTGACACCAACACACATTCTTGTCTCTGTTATATAGGCCTTGACTGAGCCAGAAGTTAATCTTCGAGCAAGATTGATTTCCTTGCATTCAATCACATTGGTCTCCTCTTTGCAGTTTTTTATCCGCTAATATTCTTTATTCTTTAAAAACTATTAAACATTTTTTAACAAACACCTAGTTAAAATCTCCTGCTTTTTTTAATCCCATGTTCGTTATTGGGCATCTTTCATGTTTTCTGAGTTCATTAACATTCATTTCTTATTGTTGTTTTAAAAGAACGAAAGGTACTACCTTCAAAAGTGGCATCCTTGAAGTAGCTAAACATTGCTTCCAATGTACAAGGATAGCCACAAATGCTAGGCATAATGCATTGTGATTTCATGTTGAATTTGTATTCATGAGTAAGGAGTAATGGTATACAATTACTCATTACTCTGTTGTAGTGCATTACAAATTGAGAATTGATAGGATTCCTCAAGATATTCCCAAGCACTCCTTTCCTACTTGAGCAAAATTTAGGTGTTGGAGAAAGGTTTGACCTAAGGTTTCAGAACTCACTCTTGAGACCTGACTCAAGCAAGACCAGGCCCAAGACAAGAAAGTCAAGTATTGCCTTGTCCAGAATGCAAGACTGAACAGAGACATTGCATCTCGTTGGAATCTAGGTTGAGACCCAAACTGAGACAAGACGGCCGAGAAGCCTGTATCTTGCCAGTAATTTATTTTTTTGATAGTGCCTATAATTTATTTTAGATCCTAGTTTGAGAATGGTCTAGTGATTAGAAAATTCCTTAGCCGGGGGTTCATAGTATTTCAATGTTCTTCTTTCCCTTTTTCACCTTGGTTAGTTTAACTATCCAAAAAAAAACCTGAGTAGAACTTGACCCAACCACACTGAAACATAGCCATTGTGGCAATTGATTTCCTTGTGCTTGGGAACAATTTTCCATTAAAATCTTTCCAGATTACTCATCCAAATAAGGAATCCCTTTGGATGCATTTTTTTCATTTTTTTTATCTAAATCTATAATCTAGATCTTATTATTAACTTGAGTTAGAGTTCATATTTTTCTTATTTTATATATTAGACGTATGGGGGCATTTTTTGTCTTTTCCATTGTCATTATAATATAAATAACAATGGAAGTTGCCTAGTGGCATCTAACCTAGTTCAATTTCTCCTCTCTTCATCTTTCTATTTTCTCCTTTTTCTCTATTGCTCCACTAAACCCTAATTTTCTCACATGGTATCAGAGCACCTTTGATTCTTCTCCAAATCTCCATCTCCCTTAATCGCGCTACTGTTCATCACGTCACTGTTCATAAAACCCTAGATTTTTTTTATTATTGTTTAAATTGTTGCAGTTCCATGTAAAGGTTGTTGCAGTCCCTATTTGCGTGTTTGTTGCTATGGAGAAGTTGTGGCTGCCGCAAGGTCTCATGAATCCTAATTAATGCTGCCGCAAGGTATATGTTGCTCGTTGCCGTCTTGGAAGTGATGTTGGCTGAGTTATTCTTCCTACATAATTTTGAAAGGTTATTTTGATGTCTTGGTGCGATATTTTTATGCAATTTTTTTTTTTGTGATTGCCAATTTTAGTCCCCTATGAGTGGGATTGTTGGGTTTTGTGTGTGTGTGTGCTCAATCGGCTTCCCGGACTCTCAATTTGATGTTACCGGCCCCTTCATACGGTGTTGCTTTTGTAATTTGTGTTGGGATCTCCTACAGCCCTAAAAGCTGTCTCAGTTGACCCAAGAAAGTTCTCAACTCTCAAATTTGCCTTCATGGCTGGTTCAGGTGATGGAAAACCCCATGGTTCAAAGTTTTGGTCGAAACGTTTCATCCATTTCATTTCGATTCCGCTATCGAACGAAACTACATATGTATCGTTCGATTTCGTCTGAAACCGAACGATACATCATCTTATGTGTAAATTTGCACTAACATTTCTTTTCAGTTTCACGAAGTTTCGTCTGAAACCGAATGATATACTTCGGATACATTTCAGTATCATCCATGAACAATACTGTGTACTTTGAACCATGGAAAACCCCTTGTTTGGGGTACAACAAATGGTACAACTGTCCAGATAACCTCTATAAAGTAGAAAAGTAAAATTTATTTGCCTTGGTCTCATTCTGTTTGCCAAGAAATCCAAGTTTATTATTGAGGATCCTTCACCTCAGGATGATAAGATATATGAAGATTGACAAAGTTATAATTACATGGTTATGACATGGCTATGAAACAACATACATCCTTCAATCTCCACGAATGTGATGTTTCTTGAGACAACATAGCAGATATGAGAAGCAGTTAAAGAAATGTATTCTTAGGAAAGGAATGTCTCTCGGATTTATGATTTGTTTGAGACCCATAAGGCGCCTCCTTGACAATGCTCACATGCAATGAGCAAAGTGCACCTCAAACACCCTTGCACCCATCCAGTTACTCTTGATCTCGATCTCGATCTCAGTCACAACCGTTACACATCACAAAACATATTGGTTTTTCGGGTTACCCATATGTAACACTACCGATATTTTAAACCATGGTTTAATAACGAGAGAAGTTTGAAAGGAATTCAACCCAAGCATACGAATAACACTTTCAAGACTGCATATCTAGTAGTGGACTGCGAAATTTAAGTCGAGAAGATTTGTTCAAAGTTGCCACAGTGCAAAATCAAAAACTACTGCTCAAGTTGTTCCTGTAATAGGTTAGCTAATTAACATAGAGAAGACCATGGAATTTTTTAGGGTAATTGTTTTTGACCAGTGTATATGAGTTCACTCGTGAATTTTTCAGTACATTCTGTTGTTTACTTACTCTGGCCTCCAGAGCCAAGTGAAAATCATCATCATCTATGCCTTATTGAAAATGTCTAGGATCAGCACAGAAATCCCAAATACTTCATACAGCATGATCCTAGTGTTAACTTGTCAATTCATTCGCCAAACTGCCTTTCTGAACAAAAGGCAGATAAATTGGTCTGTGAATGTAAACTTTTAAGTTCTGTAAATCAGCCAAAAAGCTAAAAAAAACCTAGAATTTGGTCGCTAAGTCATCTTTCTTTAAAGAATATGCAGAAAAACAAATCAATAAAAGAAATGCTTACCAGTTGCTCTGAAAAGCCTTGGTTGACCATATATAGTTGTGAATACAAATGTTTGATTTGTCCCCTGTCAGAAAATGTGATAAAAGACTTCAAGCTAAGAAACAAAACAAATATATGGCATACTATAAAAGCAAACAGAATCCAACTTCACGATGAGAAGATTATGATAACATACTTGGTATTTTCTTTTTGAAGTGGGTTTTAGGGGGCTTTCTATCAGCCCACCAAAGACAGCACCTTTCATATCTCCAACAATCTAGAAGGCACACAACATAATTCAAATCAATGCGCCGCTCCAAATAAGAACAAATAAACTACAAGGGTCAAAAACATTCTGAGATACAACAAGATGATACTCATTTTTCTACGCTGGTAACGAGTCGATCAACCGTCTATGACACCCTGGTCTTTGCAAAACATGTCTCCCAGGACACCAAACCCTCCTTTGAAATTAACATTGGTAACTTGTTTTACACTTACCATGGTTAAGAGGGGTTTGGTTTTTTTGGGACACATGTTGTGCAAAGCAAAGGGTAGATGCTACCCAGTTCTAGCATAGAGAACTCATATATATAACCCTAGCGTTCCTAATTGTCTCTAACAATCTAGAAGGCACACAACATAATTAAAATCAATACCCTGCTCCAAATAAGAACAAATAAACTGAGAGGGTCAAAAGCATTTTGACACACAACAAGATGACACTGATTTTTCTACGCTGGTAATGGGTTGCTTTGATTGTAGATGCTACACTCATCTTTGCAAAACACTTCTCCCAGGAAACCAAACCCTCCTTTGAAATTAACAGTGGTAAATTGTTGTACTTGTACACTTATTATGCTTAAGAGGGGTTTGTATTTTTTGGGACATGCCGTGCAAAGAAGTTCTAGCATAGTGAACTCATATAACCATAGCTTTCCTAATTGTAAAACTCAAAGGGCATCTCCTGAATCAAGATTCAATTCTGCATTACCGCAATACCATAATCAGAAACTTTCATTAGAATATACATGAACTTACCAGCAAAGAAGGACCAGGAAGATCAACACTTTTACGAAAAAGTGTACGAAGTGATATACCATGTTTCAACGTACTGCCCTTCATTTGAAAGAACCAGTATTGAATCAAGAACCAAATTCAAGAAAGTAAGACCAATATAACATAAGGAAACGGTTTCTTTGACGAAACTTACCTATACAACAAGACCCATTGGCACCCTTTCACTATATTAGGAAGAGATGATTGCAAAAACTCATACAAATCGGAAGATATAAATGAAGACTCATCCGTAAGATCGGGAACAAATTCCACTGAAATATGTGAGGTGGAAACTTCTTCACATTTCTCAGAACCATTGAGGTTCCTTCCTAAGGCATGGCCTTCTCCTTTATCTTCTTTACAAGTCTCCAGTGTTCCCTTTCTCTCACATGAAGGTCCATGTTCTGCATTGCAGTCCAATGGGCCATCTTTCCATGCAAAACTTTTACTTTTCCATCTAGTTGGAAGTGATCGGAGTGGTTGGATATCATGTCGACGCTTGTTTGATTTGTATCCATCAAAACTTACTGTTGGGAGATAGGATAAAAGGAATGAAGATAAAGATTTCTCAGAACCATATTCTTCGTCCTTAGACAATGACCTGGCCTACACATGGAAAACTTAAATGTCACAACAATTAACTTCAGAAAAGTAAGAAAAATTAAGGGAGTGACACTCCAGTCCTCTTCACTTGAGTGCAGGGTTTTCTTTGCACATGAAAGCTGAGGTAACAGACCCAAATGGGTCATTACATTTTGCCAGCCCAGTATCTCCCCATGTGGCAAATTTCAGCCCAATAGCATGCTTTCACATAGGAAAAAAAGGAGGCATGTTTCTTTTGTCATTTTCCTATTTAGAGAACAGAAAGAATTCAATCACTGCAATTCATAGGCAAGAAGTGCAAAACATGGTAGGCTCTAGGCATGACATGTGCAAAGGCACTGTCCACGTGGCCAAACAAGAGGGTCATCCATCAAATGGATTGTCTGGACTTGCCACATCAGCTCTTCACATGGCAAGAAACACCCTGCCACTCCACTGAACAGGTCTGGAAAGTCACTCCAGAAAATCTTTTCTAACAAAATTAAAAGAAACAAATGCAATGATTAAAAAAACGGGAAAACGGAGTAATGAATCGGCAGCCTGTTTCCAAACATACATTAGGAGTCTAATCTATGCCAGTAGATAGGATTAGAAACCAAACAGACCTACACCGGACCACAGAAATGAATTCACAAGTGCATGCTAACACAAAAATAACAAATTAACAACTGAACAGCAACATACCAAACAATTCATATAAGAAAAAAATGAAACAACCCAAACTGGAAATAAATCAAAGTAAAATGAATTATCTTCAAACCCTCCAAACTGACAAACTTAATCAATCTGGAGAAACAAATACTCAATAGAAGATTAAGAATCCATTCTATTAACAAGGATCTGTCATACGCTACACCTAAGCGCTAAGGCCTCAGCTGTGAGACGCGGTGTTAAGACCCAAACCAATACACCAAAAGCACCTAGGTGATAGAGGTGTGCAAAGTTTAAGTCTTAACCTCTAGGATCGTAATATTCCACCACGTTTTGAAAGCCAACGTCCACGATGGCCCACTCTAAGGCGGCTTTCACTCCGGTACCCCTATTTTCTCACTTTTTGTGAGCGAGCCCCTGGCATTTTTTCTAGAACCCCTATTTCTCTTTTTGAGGGTGGCCCACTCTAAGGCGACTTTCACTCCGGTACCCCTATTTTCTCACTTTTTGTGAGCGAGCCCCTGGCATTTTTTCTAGAACCCCTATTTCTCTTTTTGAGCGAGCCCCCAGGTAGCCCTTTCCTCAGGTTGCCCCTCCCATGACTTGAACCCATGACGTGGGGTTGGCTCTGATACCAAATGTTAAGACCCAAACCAATAAACCAAAAGCACCTAGGTGATAGAGGTGTGGAAAGTTTTAAGTCTTAACCTCTAGGATCGTAACACGCGGATTTCCAAAACCTTGGAGCGGATAGGCGGGCCGGCTAATTCACCATTAACAAACACATAACGGCACGTCGTTTAAGAGAATTTGAAGGATCAAATAATTATCACCCACGAATAGTTTCACTAAACAATCTCCAAAGCTCAAATTTCCGATTGTTCCCTAAAGATAGGGATTCAATTGTTGATTGTATCTTATTACCACAGATCTAGCTATCCAAAAACAAAAAATGAACTACAGAAGTCTGAAACGCCAACCCAGAAAAGGGAAATCTTTCGATACAATGCAAAATCAAGCGAAGCATTCGTGATATATCAAACCCGAATCTGAGACGACTCAAGGATCAAGGATGTAAAAAAATAACAATATGAATGAATTTCGATCAGAAAAAAGAAAAAAAAAATTGAACAGAACTACCATGGGTTCGGTTCGAACGACGGGAGACTCCTTGGAGAATTGCGAGGGAGAGGAGGGCGAATCGGCGAGAAGACGGGAGAGCTTGTCTGCAACTTTTTCTTTCCACGAATGCATTGTGGTTGTTAATGGAGAAATGGATAAGAACGAAACCCTAACCCTAACAGTAACCTAATTTTGGAAGAAAGAATCTACGAAGCATGAAGGAGAAGCGTCGGTGGAGAGAGAGAGAAAGAGAGAGAGGCGAGGTTTGGTGGTGTTGCGGACAAAAAAACAGTCAAGAGAAACTTTCCTTTAAAAAAGGTGTCCTTTACGCCCTTTTTGCCCGCTAATCACTTGATTACGGCTCTTTGTTTTCACGCTCAGGCTCCGACGACTCGTCCTTTTCACTCGAGACCTTGGCCGTGTATTCCGAGAATCCAACAGTGATTTTTCTTTGACAAAAAGTGATGCCAGCTCAGCGCCATTATCCACCGTTGGATTATCGGAATACACGAGTGAAAAGGCTAGTCGAAAGAGACGAGTCCCCGAGCCTGAACCAAAAATTAAGTGGGGTTCGGAATCCCGGAATTCCGGATCGTGTACGTTAAGGAGTTGAGTTACTAGTCAACTTCGAGTTGAACTTCGATGACGGACTACAGTATGAGCCACGTGTTAAACTCTTAAAGATCGCTGACCGTATGGATGTTTGGCCCAACCTTATGTGGACTTACAGACAAAAAATTTCAGCTAGATTGGTTATTTCTCACCGTTGGATTTGAGTCTTTTTCATGCGATAATTTGGAGTATTCAGATCCAACAGTTATAGATTACAAATCAGGCTGATATTTGATCCCTAGGTTTAACTAGGGATGGACCAAGCATCCATACGGTCAGTAGTCTCTATTCTCTAAAAGTGGACCACGTGAACCACACAGATGTCGGTCATGGAAGATTCTATGCAGCTTTTGATACCAAGTCACAAAATGCCACGTGGCCGAATCATCCTACTTTTGATGTGGGTGGACCTAGACAACAATGGAGAACGGAACCGAAAGAGTGTGCCACGTGGCATTTTTTGAGACTTTTGTATCGAACTTTTGACAAAGACGCCTGTATCAAAGTCTTTAAATGCGAGGAATACGTAAAGTGGAGGGATTTGGTCCGTCTCTTGTTCAGCGAAGATGACCCACATGCTAGAAATATATAAATTTTTCTAGATCCACTGGCACTCGAGTGACACGTGTCCCAGACAGCTGGTTATCAGGATATCCTTATTGATCTCTTGGTACTGTTTCATCTTCAACCACCGGAGTTTGAATTGATGGTGAAGGTGCGAGTATTCCTTTCGTCGCCATTCAATTTGAGGACCTTCCTCTTCATTATGCTGTGCAATGGTTCCAGCAAAAGTGTGGAGTTTTGCTAGTGCAACTAAACCTAGTATACTCACAATGAGAATTGATGTGGCCATGAAAAGTGCAGAACAAAAGATGTTTACGCCAAGGTTCTTTAGTGAATTAAGACTTTCTTTTCTTAGAAAAAATATTTTCGAAGATGAAAATAATTATATAAAATATATTTTTCTTTTCTTAATAGAATCACTAACCAAGTTATTCTTTTGAAACTTCATTTTGAAAATCAATAAAATATTCTTTTATTTTTTAATATGGAATCAATCACTAATTTATTATTTTAAAACTTTTTTTGAAAACCAATGAAATATTCTTCTATTTTTTGAAAGAAAATTTTTTTATGATAAGATATTTATTTCTCAAACATTCCATCACTTTTAAATTTCAAAACCAAAACCATCATTTTATTTTTGGAAAGCCCTCCTCATGCCTTTAGTAATCTGGGCCGTTTATTGTAATCTCAACCACCTTGGTCTATGCATAGTCCACCAACTTGGTCCAATACATAGGCCCATTGCATTGGCCCACTTCTTGGCCCAACTTCTTGGCCCGTTAATGTAGTCCATTCTTTTGCTCAGATTTGGACTTTTGTATATTAGTTTTTGGGCTTGGACTTATGCTCGCTTTAGTCTTGGGCTCGAGTACCTAATTAAATAAAATTATTAATATAAAATAATTGATTATTATTAAGAGAAATTTAATATACAATTGATGAAAAGAGCATATCCTATTTTTCACGTAGGCTTGAGGATTTATGTAGAATAATTCTAATAATCAACTAAGGAAAATGGGGTAAAAATGCATAAAATGATGACTTATCATTAGATCAAACTAAAATTGTGAGAACATGATCCAACAAGGGCGCTTCATGAATTCGTAATGTACAAAAAATGTGAATAGCATCGATAGTGGGCTTGAAGGATTGATTCGAGTTGAAGGTTGTGTTAAATGGTGTGCATATCTTTGTATCGTTAACTTGGCATAGTACATTTCATAGATGGACGTGGTCTCATGGGTTTTTCTATAAAAGTTTTCACGTAAAAATTATGTGTTTTCTAATTATTTTTTCCGCACTATTATATTGTTTGAATTAAAGCAAACGAAGTAGAAATAATATGTCTTAATATATTAAATTTGAATCGACTGTGAAAATCAATTAAATCAGTAAAATCAATCATGTTAGGATTGTTCACATGCGATTTAGTATCCCAAACCTAGACCAAAAATTGAGTAGGTTGTTTATTATTAGTTAATTTTTAAAATAAGTATTCACCCCCTCTAAGTATCTTTGGTTTAAAAGGGACCGTTACAACGGTAAAATGGATTGGGGGCTTTATCGTTTTTTCCGTTATAATGGATTCTAAGGCACATGACCAAATTAGACATACCCCCAATATTTGAAAAAGCTGACATACCCCCCTTGACTCGGTCCACTGTCATTTGACCAGTGTTGACCCGAGTTGACTACCAAATTTTATATTAAAGGACGAAAGTGCCCTTGTCTTCAACCTTAGAACAAGGGTTTGGGCTAAAACCCAAATCCCAAATCAAACGGTTGTGGTAGACGGCCCGTCAAGAGATTCCAATGGGTTGGCCGCCCATCACTGGGGACCAACTCACCGGAATCTCATTGCTGACCAACCACCACTCCGGCAACAATTTAAAACCCAAGGCTAAAAGAAAAAAACCTAAATCATACACTTTTAATTTTAAAATTTTCATTGACAAAAATGAAAAACAAGAATAAGAGCAATTTAGATTTTAAGCTTTTGAGACATGGATTTTGGAAAGATGGGTTCTCTCAATTTTAAAATTTCATTGTTCTACAATAAAATTCATAAAAAAAAAAAAAAAAATCTCAATCCCTCACGAGTTATATCTATTTTTATGGGCATTTTTCTTCTCAATCTTTACTTAATTTATCAAAAAAAAAAACAAAAATTCTCAAGTTTACAACCATGAGTTTTTATTTTTAATCTTTTCTTTTCATGTTTGATTTGGAAAACCGAAACCCAAAACCTTGTTATAAGAGGTTGAAGACAAGGGCACTTTCGTCCTTTAGTACAAAATTTAATAGTCGGGGGAGGGGGGGGTGTATGTCAAAAATATTCTACATCTTAACGAAAGGCCCTTCTGGCGTGCCTCACGCTAAACCCCAAAATCCCACAAATGCCCTTATTTTTTGTTCTTTTTTTTTCTTTCAATTATTTACATGGCAGGGGCATTTCGGGCCTTTTGGGGGTAGAGAACACGTCACTGTGCAAGCGTACGCCACCCTGTAGCTCATTCAACGATTAAAAAAATAAAAAAAATATTTTTCCTAATACTCCCTCAAATTCCTTAAAATGACAAAAATTGTTTCTTTTGGTTTTTGAAAGTTTTTTATTTTACAAGGGTGATTTGGTCATTCAACATTTTCACATGTCAATTCAATTGTGCGAGCAATTACTGCATCCTAACAGTGTGGCTAGATAGACTTATGCAACAAAAAAAAAAATCCTAATTAGTGATTTCTAGCCTTTGGATCATAATGACTGATATCCATGGTTAAAAATAAACCAAGAAAAAGAATTTGGTATAAATTACTAATTAGGACGAAATTTTAAATGCAAGTCCAACTAGCGATGGGCAAAACATCCATCCGGTTAGTAGTCTCTAAGAATGTGCCACATGGCCAAAAATGTACCTTGATCTGCATGCTAAATAATAATGCTAGAAATCTATGGTTAAAAATAAAACATGAAAAAGACTATAATCCAATGGATAGAAATTGCTAATCAGGATGAATTTTCGTAGATAGGTCTACCTAGAGATGAGCAAAACATGTATACGGTCAGTGATCTCTAAATGTATGCCACGTGTAAGGTGTTGCCACGGGTAAGGTGTATGTGCATCGCACGTGGCGTCCCCCTAGTGGAAATAATGGATCTAAAATTCAAGATTTGAATTTCAAATTTTCAGTAAAATTTATAACGGAAATAAAAGTTTTTTTTTAACAATTTTTAAAAAAAAATAACAGGCGTTATTTTTCGAATGTTAAAATGGTATGTAACGTAATGGATGATGTTCGTTTCCATTATAATGCCCGTTATTTTTGTTATAATATAGGGCCATTTTTTAAACCATGATTTGTGTTATTCAAAGATGAATGACAATAAATTATTTTGATTGCTTTTTTTTTATTATTATTATTTTGATTTGCTTGTATCATGGATGAATGATCATTATTTACGGGGTGAAATGGACTTTCTTCAAACAACTACTCAGGATTCTCCCTTAGGAAACAATCACGTAGAGAACTGATTCTTTGGATTGTTATTGACCTGGAATACTCATGACTGGGGTGAGTCAAGACAACTCAATTGCATGGTCACTGTATGTGAGATGACTACCGATGTAATGTAATGTCTTCTCAATCGTGGGAGAGTGACTTCACATCCACATTGTACATTAGAGTGGATCACTGTGAGCTGACACTAAGAAAATTTTACTACATATATTTGGTATTGTATAGCTCATTACTATCGTTTCCTGATTATCCCCTTGATTTGAGAATTTTGACAGTTAATTGGATGCTTTGGTTCACCAACTAGTGATGCTCTAATGAGATATACCTAGGTGAGGTAAGTTTGGGAGAGGCTGATTTGATTAGTTGGTTAAGATTCAATATAGGATTTCATGGATCAGATTCTCGTGGTTTTGACATAGTCATTTTAGTTTGATTAAGTCTTTTGCAAATATATAAATCGTACGTAGATAAAATTGAAAAATCAAATTTGAAATAAAGTTTTATGTATATATAAATGTATGTTATTTTCAAAAAGAATTTTGCCATGTTAAAATCTTCCATTTGCAAGAGATCGTCACTTTTATGATTATTGGATTAATCTGTCGAGTTAGTAGTAAGACTTTGTCTCAATAGGTTGAAAAGGAAATTTTCAAATCTAGATGGACTTAGGGTTAGGTTGGAAAAAATTTCATATCATGTGTATTCATTTTACTTTCAAAATATGAATATGGGAATCATTGGAATATTTGTTTGATTGAAAGGTAAATAAATTAATAAAATGCCGCACTCTAGGTATCCATCTACAATCAATGGCGGAGCCAGGGACGAGGGTGAGCAGTTGCCCATCCTCAACTTTAAAAATTTGAAAAGAAAAAAGCAACCATGAAATTTTGAAAAGAAAAAGAATTTTTTTCCAAAGTACACTTTTGCCCAAATTTTGAAATTTTTTATATATGCCCACCATTGAACACAATCCTAGCTATGCCATTGTCTACATTTGTCCTATCCATTGTCTCATTTCCTCCTTAATCTTATCGGCCTATCTTGTTGCCATTTTTTGTGGTGGCCACTCAATCCCTTCCCTCCATTAATTCCTACTTTAAAACTCATTTTCTTGTTGAGATTTAAGAATGAGGTCCTGCTTGGTAACAAATGTGGAGGTAGATTTTAAGTGATTAAAATCTAAGAAGAGGGGGGGGGGGGGGGGGGGACGGACGGACGGACTTTAAAGGATTAAAATATGAGGGGAGCACTAAACTAAAATTTAAGGGTACTTCTAGAAATCAATTTTTAATATTTTGAAAGTTGAGGGGGGCACATACCCCCCGGCCCCCTCTTTGCTCCGCCACTACTTAGTAGCATTGCGCATACATTTGCACGTGCTTGATGGCGCTTCAAATAAGAAATAGTTGCATAGTTTCACAATTTTCTAAAAATAAGTGTTAATTTTTGCAACCAAAAGTGGTTCCAGATATTAGCAAAATGGGTATCTCCTCTCCTTTATTCTCACCTAACAATTCTCACCCTCCCCAATTCTTGCCACTATTCATTCTCATCGTTGTTCATTAAAGTTTGCGGTAGTCATTGTCACCATCTCTATTTCTTTGGCCTATCGTCATCGGAGTTCACAGTGACCAGCTTTGCTGGCACCGTTCCACACCGATGTTGTTCACCTTCGCATCCACCGTTCACCGCTTAATTCTCTCTGACAAGAAACAAAGATTTTTAGAAAGTTTTAAGGACAAAAATACCATGAACGTAAATTTTTCATGGATGTGACTTAGGCTGTGTTTGCTTTTTTTTAATGCATGTTTTTGGACATGCGTACTTTTATTACGCACATATTCAATATGCGCGAATTCTAATGTATGATGTTTGGACGAACTCAATAAATCACGCGCGAAAATTGATTATGTACATTTGTTTGTGCAAATGATGGTAGATATTGCATTTGATTCGATGTATAGCGTTGCATTGTATAAAATTATATATACACGTTTTCAGACTGTCACGTGTACTCGAATATTTTTATATAATGTCTAATATTATATATATTTTAGATATATTATATAATATATTACAAAAAACAAAAACAACTTTTTGACATTTACAAAAAAAGTAACGAATCGTCCTTTGAAAGGGCGTCTTTGCCTGACAAAAATTAAAGCTGAAAAAAAGCTGACAATTTTGCCCGCCATTGCGTGCCAAATATTAAAGTTGGAAAAGGCTGACAAACGGCCTTTTAAAGGGCGTTTGCCCATAGAGAGTAAACCTTTGATGATAGGGTGCATATGTAATGTCCCGAATTTAGACCACACGAATCTCGAGGTGTTAGCCACGTGTCCTAAATCCAAGGCACGCAAAATAAACTCACTCTCACATCTAACTCAAGCTATAAATTTTAGGGAATGTTTTTTTATACGGAAATGCATACCTACTTGACATTATACAATAGAGATAAAGTGTGAAGTCAATGATATATATTTGTAAACAAACAATCTGAACATTCTAAAAGTAAGTACATACTCGATTATGATTTCACAACCAGTAATCTGCTTACTCTCTCTCTACTCAGTCGTAGTAATAGTCGGATTTCTGTCTCTCTTCGTATATAGTGTGCTCCATAGAAGCTAAAAATAATAAATAAACTATAAGCAACCACTAAGATTGCCCAACAGGATATAAAGTGTAAAACTACATATACATAATTGTCGAGTGGAAATAAAAATACAAGTTTTACAATTTTCCTTTATCGATAAGAATATAAATCATATTAAACAATTTCAATTAATAATAACAGATAGAATTTAAAAATGAACTATCCAAAACTAAAATTTAAACAATAATCACATATGTTTATTTCTCATTCATCATCAATTAATAACACACAAGTCGAGTAGTCTATTCATCTTAGAGTGAAGAGGTCACGACTAGTATCAGTCCTAGTCTAGTGACTATTTCTTTTATTTCAATACTTAATCAGTGTGGAACCCATCGTTGGTATCCTGATTTAAGGTCGGACGGAGAGTTGCCGCTGCGTGTGAGGAATACATTATAAGCCCGTGAATTTAGGCTCAGGAGAGGGCCTTTGACCACGACACTGAATACACAGGTCAAAAGAACAACGATGGTCAATCGTTTGACGTCTGTAGACATTTCAAAGATCCTTAAACTATCTAGGGATCGGCGAACCGTACCCCTCACGTCTATCGCCTCATCGAGACATACAATGTAAACCTCTATCAGATCTAGATTTCCAAGACGTACCACTACAAAGATGGTAATCTAGGAGAGAGAAATGAAACTTCTTGGATATGAATAATGAAAGTATTCTAAAAGACATGCCTATTTTACCTAAGAGAATATGATCATTATTCGTATCTTAGAGAAATCTGTTGCCTCCGAAAAATAGAATCGAATCACTCCAACATGAGTTCAACTGATCCTTTTCCAGATCACCTAGTGATATATTATATAATATAAATAATAATTAATAATTTTTAATCAAAATAATTTTTTTTCTTTTCCTGAAAATTTTTTGCATATAAATATGTGTGATGAATTCCCTAGTCACATCTTATATGTTATGTCGTCTTATATGACTAGCCTCCATTATCTGGATTATTACGCGTTGAAGCTCATGCGACTCATCATCCAAAATATATCGGACGGTCTATCACCATCACCCGATCTATCTATAATCAAGTTCTAAGTCCCGGGCGGTCTATTACCATCACCCGTTAACTAAGTTCTAAGTCTCGGGCGGTCTATTACCATCACCCGCTAATTTGAGATTTCACGCACCACATGCTTCAATCAACTAGGAACTCTTATCCCATACTCACTCACAATCCATATCAAACCACGTACAATCACTATTTTCTTTCATTAAATGAAATAAAGAGAGTTCTTTCGATAAAATCTTTCCAAATATTTTTGACTTTCAAAAATTCTCTTTTTCGAAAACTCGATAATGAAAAATTATAAGCTCTAAAAATAATTAGGTTTTCTAACTTAATTCATAATTGATTGAAATCAAATCATTCAAGAATATGTATAATTACAATAATTTTTAAGACATAAATATGAGATGATTATTAAGAGGATAAGAAACCACCAATTTTACAACGCTAATCCAAAAGGTCTTCCAATAGCTACAAGTGAGGCTTGTTCTTTCGTTGGTTCAGCTACAACGTCAATGACTCGAAGGTTCTTAAATGTATTAAATATCGATCTATGATCATTTCCTTGTGCAGTGTCATCTTCTTCGTGTTTGATGACAAAAAAATACAGAAAGAAGAAGAAATTCAATTTTAATAAAAGCTTCGATAACCCTATATTAAACTTCTATAAAGCCCTATTATCACTATTATTATGTTGTCTAATTTGTTTAAATATTTTATTCTAATTTTATTTTATTTTAATATTATATTATTTTCTAATCATGTCAAGTCGACCCGGGTTAGGTTTAGGTCATATATGGTCAAGTAAACTAATACAGTCTATCTATGTTATATATGTTTAAGAAAAGTCAACACAAGTCAAGTAAGTGTTATTTTATGTCAATAAGAGTCAAGGATCAGTCTAATTAGACTAGGTCCACTATGGTCATACTAATCATTGTGGATTAATAGGGTCAACCAAGTCAAAATAGCTTAATTTCCATCCAAACACCCAAATTTATAAATTTGAATAAATTGACATTTACTTAAAAAAATCATAACTAAATATACATAAATTTAAAAATTACAAATTTATATATTTTGGAAACTAAAAAAATAAGGGGTTTTAAGAAAAATATAGAAAAAATAAATACATATACTTATCTTTATAAAAATGTAACTGAAATGCGATTTATTATTTTATTAAATTCCAGATTTTACACATAACCTATATTCCAATAAATCTTTAACATGTTAAATAGGCTCAAAACCTTATGAAATTCATCTTAGAAGTACCTTTAGGTCTTATGAATCATTTGGAATAAGTTTCGTAATTTTCTGACACCAGTAGAATATTTGGTGAATATTTTTCTTCAACTATGTAGAAAAAAATGGGATTTGTATTTTTATGATGTAAAGATCTAATTCTCATTTATTTATATATTTAATATATATTAATATTATTATTATTTTTTTTAGTTGGCCCAGCTCCATGGGCCCTTAATGTCTTTGCTGGTGCTTATGGGCTTAAGTGTAAACCCAACCCATTTTTTTTTATTTTAAACCTCACCTAACTTATGGTGAGGTTCTTTTCCTCATAGAGGACCTTACCAAAACTACCACGAGGTCCCTGATGCAAACGGCCATTGATGAGCTTCATATTGGTCCCAAAAATATCAAAAATTCTCTTAAAATTTTCATTAAACCGTCACCTTTAAACTTTATTTATTTTGCTTAAGTTTAATGTGCGTTTTGCCCATGAAAAATCATTCAAAACATGTTTAAAATTCGGACAATAACAGTCCGAGAAAATCAATTCGTGTGTTCTCAAATGAACACCTCAATGTCTGAATTTTTGATATGACATTCCTCTTATAATGAGGATTAAGATGGGGTATTAATCCCCCATTTCTATTCTACCTCTTGGGAGAAAATCTCAAATGAGTAAAAGAGGGTTTCACTATTAAAACATATAAATTTGTTTTCCATTTTTGTTTTATTTTTCATTCTCAAAATTTCAACCCAAAAATTCGGAACTTAGATTCCTAAATAAGTTAACATCTATAGCAAACCAGAAATCTAATGAAAATATTCAAAGATTGAATTACTTACATCTAAAATGAGAGATTAGATTAAAAATTATACCAAAAAATAATTGAACAAAAATATAAAAATTTAACAGAAAAATGGGTACGAAAATCAGATAATTTTTAAAAAAAATTGCAACCATTAATACTGAAATTACATGCTAGTTAAACCACTTACCTTCAGTTGATCAATCTTTCCTCAATTTTGTTTTCCCTTTCTCTGTTCATACGAAGCTTTAATTTTTTTTTAATTAAATTGTTTTTAAATTATGAATGGCCAATTAGTAATTTCCGTGGCAAGAGATACAAGTGTCTCTTGCATGGACCGAATTTAACAAGTGTTAACTTGGATAGTGTTAAGGTGTTACACATAACAATATAATATCATGAAATGGGCTATTTAGTGTATGAAGGTACACGATAGTATATGAAATAAAAATATTTTGGTTAAAAAGTGGATCTACATCTGTCGACCATATGATCGAGACTATAACGACCTTCATTTTGAGCGTGCCTATAGTCTACGTTCATGATTTTTAATACTCTTTCCATTTATATGGTTGGATATTTTAAAATATTATTCGGGTTAAATATCAACTTTTTTACCCATTTCTTGTGCGTTTTTTTCCAAATTCTATAACATTTTATAGAAAATTTAAAATTTAGTATGCTTACAGTCTAAACTGTGTTTATCGATGCTTTCGAGTCTAATAGTGATGTTAGTTTTCTCGTCAGGCCTCTCTATGAAATTTTCAATTTTGTGACTAATACCCTATCTATTATGTTTTGACCAATTTGACAAGAATCTCGGTCAAGTCAACGATCTTTGACCCATGAGATCTACCTTTACTACATCGGGTTGTTACAGCATATGAGCCACGTGGCACACTCTTAGTGAACTCTGACCATATGGATGTTTTTCAAATCCATAGGCAGACCTGCAAACTAAAAATCAGCTTGATTAATGATTTCAAACCTTTGGATCTTTACACCTCAAATAATGGTCAATAATGTTCATATTCTCACGGTTAAAATCAATCCATGAAAATAATTCCAATCCAATGCCTAGATATCACTAATCGGACTGATTTTTGGTTTGTGGGCCCACCTAGGGATTGGCCAAACATCCATACTGTCAGAGTCTTTTAAGCGTGTGCCACGTGGCTCATATTGTGACCCTGTCAGCGGCCTTGATGATAGGCACTGTCATCAAAGTTTTACTCGCCTGAGGCATAAAACATATGTCACAATACGAGCCACGTGGCACAGTCTTAGTGGACGCTGACCATATGGATGTTTGGCCACTCACTAGCTGGACCTACACACCAAAAATAAACATTATCAGGGGTTTATAAGTGTTGGATTGAAGTTATTTTCATGGGTTGATTTTAACCGTAGGAGTTTGAGTGCAAAGATCCAAATGTTGTAAATTACTAATCAGGTTGATTTTTTATTTGTAGGTCCACCTAGGGACTGGCCAAACATCCATACGGTCAGTGTCCACTAAGAATGTGACACGTGGCTGGTATTATGAGAGAAATTTTTGCCTCTATGGGCAAACGTCCCTTTAAAGACGTAGGGCGTATGTCAGCTTTAATTTTTGTCAGACAGAGATGCCCTTTCAAGGGGCGTTTAGTTACTTTTTTTTATAAATGTCAGAAAGTTATTTTTGTTTTTGCAAATACATATAAATTTATATTATATATATATAGTAAAAATCTTTATTTAAATATAGTGTGATGCGTCGTACAATGGTGCGTGTTGTAACACGCAATTTCGTGCGTGTTCTGATTCTAGGGGGGCTGTGTTGCAACACGGGTCTTGGCACACATTGAGGGCCTTGGTGCACATTGTGAGTCACGCACATTGGTGCAAGAAAATACACATTTTTTGTCTGAGTTGCGCACAACAGGGCCAATGCGAGCACATTTGTAAAAAACAAACGCAGCCTTAATCTAAGAATGAAAGAATGCTAACTGCTGCGCTCATTGTTAGTTTGAGGATAAGGGAAAGTTTTTAATAGTTATCTATTCTACTATAGAAAATTTTTAAGTCTTTACTGAAAATACCCTTCTTGCGATTCTTTAAAATTTATAAGTCTTGTTTCTTAAGGTTACTTTTGACTTTACGCAACCTTTTTTTCCTTGGAGTTTTTGTCAGCAGCGTGTGCAGCCCATTCAAATGTTCTTCTCTTATTTAAAAGATAAAAAAATCATCATTCCTAATATGACCCTCAAATATCTTAAATTATAAAACATTGCTTCTTCAATTTTTTGAAATTTGTTATTTTGGTCTTTCAACATTTTCACATTTTAACTCAATTGTAAAAACATTTATTGAGCTCCCACTTGCCAACTGAACTCTGTCCATTGGAAAATATTAGATGATGGTGTCCACTTTAAGCCACACAGAACGCTATTAGAGGCTACTAACCGTATGGATGTTTGGTACATTTCTAGATGAACTTACATAACAAAAATTGGCCTAATTAGTGATTGCTAATTTCGATCATAATGCTTGAAATCCACAATTACAAATAACCATGGAAAAGACTTTAATCCAATGGATAGAGATTAATAATCCAGATGAATTTTGGTACGTGGGTCCACCTAGGGATGGGAAAAACATTTATATGGTCAGTGGTCTCTAAGAGTGTGCCATGTGGGTCATAATATGGTCCATCATCAACGTGGATGTTTTGAAAAATAAAAAAAAAATCTAAAAAGATAATAATTAAGTTACCCCATACATACCTCATTATTAAAATATTAATGATCACATTGTTCAAAACCCATAGATGTTATCATGTTGCATAGTGGTGTCGTTTTGTCATTGGCCAAATAATACTCAAAATCCATGGTTAAAAACAAACCATGACTCTAATCCAAAGGATAGAAATAACTAATCAGGATGAACTTTTGTACGTAGGTCCACCTAGGGATGGGAGAAACATCTATACCGTCGTCGATCTCTAAGAGTATCCATGTGTAAGGTGCGTATAAGGTGCATGTGCATCCCACGTGGCGGTCCCCTAGTATACATTAAAGCAGAATTGGTCAAAAGGGTTTGACTCCAGAAGATCAAATGGGTGGAAATCGATGTCATTTTCAATCAAACTCAAAAACCCATTTGATTTAGACATGAAAAATGAACCAAGGGAACACGAGATTCGAATATTCTATCAAGGTCAAGATTTCCCAACAAATTAATTGACCAAAATAGAGGAACAATAGATTTTTATATTTTTTTTTATAATCCAGAAACAATAGACTAGAGCTATACAACATCAATACACGTAATTAGAGATGTAACAGGTCGGGCCGGGCCGCAATCCAAGATCCAAAGCCTGGCCCACCGGGCCATTTGACCATTTCATAGCTGTTGAAGGTGTCCAATGTCAAATTTCTGACCGTTGAACTGTAAAGGGAGGAGAACACTACTCAATTGAGCGGGCCTAGCGGGCTGGCCCTATAAATGGGCCGGGTGCAGGCTTATGGGCCAGATATACACCCCTACATGTAGTCATGTACATTTATAAATATGTAAATAATAATACGTATATAAACATATATATGCATGTGATTGACTGAATATATTTATATACGTGTATATTAGGCGTACTAATTTTTATCCATTTAACCGAACCAGGAACTGAAAACACCAGTTCCAGTTTCACATTTTTCGGAATGAACCAGCTAAAAAAGAACCAGAACCAGAACCGAATCTAAAATAAAGGTTTCAATTCTGGGTAGTTGATATTGGACCCTAACTGAACCGATATAGTGTTAAAATTGTAATATTACCAAGATTGTAACCAATATACCCGGAACCCACCGGAACCAGATAAGCAGTTCCGGTTCCAGATGCATAATGTTGAGAATTGATAAGAACCAGCAATAATGATTCCAGTTCTCGGTACCTTAGGAACCGACCTTTTTACACCCCTAGTGTATAGGTGTGTGTGTGGTGTGTACACATGCATGTGCATGTGTGTGGCATGTGCACAATTATATTTATGGGTCAGGATCCAGGGACAACAATTTCATACAACGTTTTTGACAACAATTGTGGTGTATCTACATGGAAGATGACTGGATTACTGGAAGATAAACCAGTCTACGAATATCATAATGATTTGAATTTTTGTGAGGGCAATCTACTCACCATAGAGACCTTCCTCGACAAAAATCATTCCATTCTAATACTTCTAATTTATAAATTGGCCCGCACCAGTTTATGTTGTAAAAAACGTTGTATGAAATTGTTGTCCCCCAATCCTATAGGGTCGGGATCGGTATATATATATGTTTCATGTCCATTTATTGGATTTCGGAGGACCAAAACCAAATTATACTTTTACATGCCATATTTTTTTGTCAAATGCTGAATGCTAACAAGGGTTTGGTCGCATACCTAGCACGCCTACATGCCTCATCAATGATGATGGGGATCATAATATAAGCCGTGTGGCACACTCATAGAGACAACTGACCGTATTGATGCTTGTCCCATCCCTAAGTGGAGCTATATACCAAATATCAGCTGATTAGTGATTTCAAACCATTGGATCTCGGTGCCCCAAATAATGCTCAAAATCTACGGTTAAAAATCAACCGATGAAAATGACTCCAATCAAACCCCTAAAAATCACTAATCAGGTTGATTTTTTTTGCATGTAGGTCCACCCAAGGATGGGCCAAACATCAATACGGTCAGTGATCTCTAAGAGTATGCCACGCATACGGTGCTGCCACATGTAAGGTGTGTGCATTCACCTGGCGTTCCCCTAGTTCTAAATAGACTTCTAGTTTGGAAAAAAAATAAATAATAATTTTTTTTTGAGTGGGAGGGGGAGGAGGGGGGTAAGCTTTATTAAACACCAAAGGCTAGCTTGAGGATATGAACCTACACGATAAAGATGAAGAGGGTAAACTTTTATTAAAACCATGGTTCGAAGTCTTGGCCGATCTAGTTCTGGATCGAGCGGATTGGTATCGTAAGCCATCGAGCTAAATGATACCAGTGTTGTCTCGCCGATCTGAACAATATTTGGGCGATCCGGATCCGGATTGGCACCCTCCGATCCTGAGACGGATCCTAAGATTTTGAACCACGATTAGAAGTTAAAACCCAAAGGCTTGAGGATATGTACCCATTCCTTCTAGCTGCCCCTCCAATTTCTTGCTTCAAGGCTAAGGATCACGCCTAAGGGTACACACTATATATAGATGACCAACTAAACCAAGGCGCTCACATTCTGATCATTCCCCCAATGCAGCTTGGTATCTTTCTCCTTGTGCTCATCTTCGTGTGCCTATATTTTCATCTTCTCCCTTCCTCTTTTCTTTTCCTTGCAAAAAGTTTTCTTCTCCTTCACTTCCTTTTAGAGGCCCAACCCTCTTCTCTATCCTTGTCCACTTGTCATGCTTCTCTTCACCTTCTTTGCTTCCACTGTTGAAAATCGACATTCCATGTACCGGAAAAAATATAATGAATCGAAAAGATCAGTCACACAAACACAACAATTTATGTAGTTTGGCAATATACTTACGTCCACAGGTGAGGAGCTCTTTCACTATCTCTAACGAATTAGGGTTACAATAGTTTTCTCTTTATCTCACTATGTCAATGTACAAGTTAAACCCCAACATCCCTTTAGAGAATATATATAATCTCTGTTACAATGAAATACTCGAACACAACACACAACGCACTTAACACTCATCACTCTCCAACGACATATATTGAGCTTGCTTCGAATTTCAAACTCATAAACCCAAATCTTTCCTAATCTTACTCAAACTCGAAATAAAATTTCTTTAGGATTTCTCCGAAATATACTTAATAGTCCTAGTCCTACTACAATATTCGATGGAAAATATGAACTAAATAATCAAATCTTTTTGAGGATCCATCAATTAATGGTATGTGGGCCATGCAATGGGATGACTATGGGACTTTGGCTATGCTTTCAATTAGCAGTTTGAACACCCTGGGTGCTCCTTTTCCAATTTAGCTCCTGTGTAATATTCGTTCCCATATGTTCTATAGTGTCATCATTGTTACGGCTTCTCTTTCCATGTCAATTTGTGTACCCTATTCAATGTCCTTGATACCAACATTTGCATTCATTAGCTTATTTACATTATCATCTTTGGTCCCATCTTCCTCCACATCGTTGTACTTCCAAAAGGGTTTTGCATCTACACATAAAACCATTTCTTCAACACCCCAAACTCCCTTTTAGCAACGGTTTATTACGAAGAGTGATGTAGTTGTGTATAATACAACATGCCAATTAAACATAGTCCGATATAGTAAAAAACCAATGCTTAAAACTTAAATCGTCTTTTTTGTATTTTTTAGTGTAGTACTAATATGTACCTTCTAAAATAGATAGGCCATTAGGCTTCGTCAATGCTTCTATAACTAGATCATTCCCACTAGGGGAGGTGTTTGGCAACACAAAAATAAGTAACTTATTGACTTTTATAAGTGAAAAAGTTAGTATGGATGTGTTTCATATTTTAACTTATGAAAAGTTAAAAATAAACTTAAAACTGAAGCTAAAATTTTTAGCTTTTAACTTCTAAGAGAAGTTACTTCTAAAAAATTAGTACACCTCCTGACATTTTAATTTCTCTGACTTTTTCAGAGGTAAAAAATCAACTTGTCACTTCTACTACAAGTAGAAGTGCTTTTACTTCTCGTTCCCAAACGCCCCTAGGTATTATTAATTTGTTGCTTAAATAGTAGTGAAGACTATAGTGTTCGCTGCCATGACCATTACAACAATGGCATAATTCTATGGCTAAGTTTAATTAACTTCACGATTGTTGTTGTTAGACATTAGTGCAATTATAGCACAACTATAATGAAGCACAAAAATACTACCCACATAAAATCATGTCCAAATCGTACATGGTAACTGTAGAAAATTAACGACAAAAATTTCTTTGTGAACACCCAAATCTTGTATTAACTCTCCCTCCCCCACATGACGAGGGGAATTGAAAATTTTCGGTTTAACATTTTTAGGAACTGACTAAATAAGAACTAGAACCGGGCTCTCGACTGAGAAAAGCTCCCCAAATAAAAGATTGCAGGTGGCTGCCTCCTCCAAGTGGGATGGTGAAGATCAATTGTGATAGCTCGTCTAAAGGAAACTCAGGTTTAGGTGGCCTTGGTGCTATATCTAGGAACAACCGGGACGAAGTTTTAGGTGTGCTCGCAAAAAGTCTAGGAAAAGCGACAAATTATGGACCGGAAAGTCTTGCAATCTTCGAATGAGCTTCTTAGGCCTTAACCAAGGGTTCGAAGAGAATTTGGATTGAATCAGACTCAAATGCGGCTATCATCTCATTTGTCTCAGGGAAATCTCATTGGCAAGCAATAGGAGGGTGAGAATCTATGGTTGGGAAATTTGATTGTATTTGGTTTTCCTCCACTTGGGGAGAGGTGAACTTTAGCGTCAATACTTGTGCTAAAATGGGTAGCAACCTTGCTTTCGGGAATGTCCAATGGTGGGACTCGAGGCCCGAGTTTGCCTGCTATTGAGTTCCCTCACAAGACCTACTTTAGATGTGTTAACCCCTTGTGGGTCATGGGGTGAGTTATGCAAATGATTGATGAAGATGGGATGCCAACCTAGTTGGGATGTCTATCTTTATGCTGATCCATCCCTCCCCCCTTCTCTCTTTGTAATCTTATTCCTTTTTCTCTTAATAAAATTTTCATTACCCAGTAAAAAAAAAAAAAAAAAAACTAGAACTGAACTGATTGGAACCAGAACGAATTGAAGCCAGAACAATTTATAAATATAATGTTAAATATATAAATACAATGTTAAAATTGTCATATATATTATCAAGATTAGAACCAATGTACCCAGAACCAGAACCAACCGAAACCAAATAATCGGGGGCGTATTTGGACAGTACGCGTGGATTAGAACAAACACTCACATGGATCACACTGAGAAATGTTTTTGATTCCTGACAGCACGCGTCCATAATAATTGAATGGGATGACAGTTTTTCATTCCGAATCTGTAAAATCTGAATTTCAATCAAATCATACATCGCGGTATACTAGCATTCATAGTTACCCCAATTTCCTCATGAAGCATGGAAAAAAGTTAGCAAGGATAGGGAATTTTTTCTTAAATTTAATGCATTCAATTTCTATATCTCAAGCACCCGCTCTCTTTTGTCTTAATGGCAATCGCTTTCATTTGGGCCCCAAGATTCAAATCCCAATTCAAACTCCTCCATTAAAAAATTGGTTCTAGAATTTTAAGAAGAGTGGTGATCCATGGTGGGGTTACATGCAAGTAAAAAAATATATATTTTGTTATTAATTTAAATTCCTTATTAAAGGGGTCGTTATAACGCTATAACGGACTGGGAGCGTTACCATTTTTTTCTGTTTTAATGGCAATTGTAACAGATGAGCAAAAACGAAAAAAGAAAGAGAAAATAACAGTAAAAATGGCACTGAAAATCAAATTTTAAAATTTGAATTTTCAAAAATGAAAGTAACGGAAAATAATGGCCGTTTTTTTCATTAAATTTTTCAGAAAAAAACAGTCGTTATTTTCATTTTAACGGCCGTTAAATTCATTAAAATGGGGTTATTTTAAACCAAGGTTTAAAGGCCATTTTAACGGTTAAACGGACTGGGGACATTACCGTTTAAACGGCCATTAAAACAGCCAGGGGCAAAAATGAAAAAAACAGAATTAAAAGGAAAAAATGGCGCTGAAATTCAGATTTTGAAATTTGAAAATAAAAAAATAAAAACGGAATTTATCGGATTTTAACGAAAATCAAACGGATGTTAACCGAACTAAACGGATTTAACGGCCATTTTTTTCACAAAATTTTCAGAATTAAACAGTTGTTTAAACCAAGGTTTAAAGGTGGCCGTTTTAACGGTTAAACGGACTGGGGGCGTTACCGTTTAAACCGTTTAAACGGATTGAAACGGTCAGGGGCAAAAATGTAAAAAAATGGAATTAAACAGATTTTAACGGTTTTAACGGAAAAAGTGGCGCTGAAATTCAAAATTTGAAAATTTCAAAAATAAACGGAGTTTAACGGATTTTAACGGAAATTAAATGGATTTTAACAGAATTAAATGGTTTTAACGGCCGTTTTTTTCACAAAATTTTTCAAAATTAAACGGCTGTTTAAAAGTTTTTAACGGCCGTTAAAACCAAAAAACGGCTATTTTTTTCAAAACCGATAAAACGGGTTTAAACAGTTTAAACGGAAACGGGCTTGGGGCGTTACTGTTTAAACAGCCATTTAAACCGTTTAAACGGCCGTTTTTAAAACCATGGTTTAAACGATTTTAACGGCCGTTAAAACAAAAAAATAGTCGATTTATTCAAAAACAATAAAATGTGTTTAAACGGTTTTAACGGAAACGGGCTTGGGGCATTACCGTTTAAACGGCCGTTTTTAAAATCATGTTCAAAACCATGGCCTGAGGGGCAGTGAAAGTTAACTCCATGATGGCGCCATCATGGGATCTCCACTTTTGAAAGACAAATCCATGCTTATATAAAATTCAAACACATAGAATCACAGCTGCCATTAATCAAATCCTCTCTCACCTCCAAAATCAGATTCTTTTTCCGTTTAGATAACCAGACTTTCCTAACTCGGAGAATAATTTAGCCCCTCTTAATTTAATATTAAATTTCCCAAATAAAATAATCTATTATAAATTATTTTTGTTTGCTTTTCCTTAAAAAAGTTTCCTCCACAGACAGAGGAGAGAACTCTCCAATATTGAATTTTCTTAAATGCCACAGCTGAGTTGGCAACCATAAGTTTTGACACCTCTCCCTCTTGCAAGTTTTAGCCCAAAACGAAGAGAAATTTTTTGAAGGGGCGGAAATTTAGAAGCTGCGATCAAGCGCCCAATCATATTGCACTTAGGGGTGGTCAATATTACCCGTTTTACCGGGTCTGAAAACACCAGTTCCAGTTCCACATTTTTGGGAACCGAAACTGGAACCAAACCGAAAATAATAGTTCCAATTTTGGGTAGTCTAATATGGAACTGAAACTGATAGGAACCGAACCGAACCGATAAGAATCGGAACCAATAAATAAATATAGGGTAAAGTTCTCATATTATCAAGATTGGACCCAATATACCCGAACCGGGAACCATAACTGATAGAAAATGGATAATCGATTCCGGTTCCAGATCCATCACTTTGAGAACCTGAACCAATAAGAACTGGAATCGTTTGTTCTGGTTCTGGCCACCTTAGGAACCGAACCGAACCGGAATCGACCCATTGACACACCTAATTTGCACCAGGTATACAGGTGTTAATTTGGTGCAACATCATTTTCCCTACACTTAGGTGTATTTGGGCAATATTATTGGCGCATGAGCGCCCCTTCTAAATTTCCGCGCTTCAAAAATTTTCTCCAATAGAACGAGAATTTTTTTGAAGCCACCATAATGTACCCAATGATCGTGTGCCACATATACCTGGGGTTTGGAATTTGGTTTAAAAAATTTTTAAAAATTAACCATGGGTATATGTGGCGCGATCATACGCCTTCAAAAAAATTCTCCAATAAGACTTGACCATGTGGCAAAGAAGCAATTTACTAAGAAGGCCCTTTCCAATGAAATCTTTGATAGAGAGCCAGATGTGACATAGCTATATGTGTCCAATCAGGACTGCCATCTATTATCTAAAAAGATATGTAGGCCCCCACCTTGCCATGTACATCAGTGATCCATGAATGGACACATACCACATCGAAATTAGGTCGACATAAAGGAGACATTTTTTGATCCTGCACCTTTTTGATCCAGCGTCCTGGCACTTATAGTTAAGTGCCACCTGTCCTAGAGTTAAGGTGACCTTTAACTGTAATTACCATTGACAGTGTAGAAAAGGACACTACAGTTAATTGGGCACCTTAACCCTAGGACAGGTGGCACTTAACTATAAGTGGCAGATAAAAAAATTACAGGATTTAAAACTTTCTAAGCAATATAGTTCTTCATGCCACGTGGTAGAGTGTTATTAGATTGAAACTTGCCACAAAAGCAGAAACAGGTGGGCCCCTTTAAGAGTGCCAGCTTAGCTGGCACCTCTTACACCACAGTGGAGCTTTTTTTTTTTTTTTCTCTCTCTCTCTCTCATCTGTCTGTGCAGAGAACCTGTCTCTAATATTATTATTTGAGAAGAATTGCACTTCCTCTCTGCTACAGAAAAAAGATAGGAAACCCATCTTTCTCTGCATCTCCAAATTAGAGAGGGTTGGCCATCCAAAAAGTTAGAGAAAGACTGCCGAAACCCAATACCCATAAGAAAACTTAGAAACGCCCCCTCAAAAACCTAAACCAAATCCGACCCATCGATCTATCCTCATTTCTGACCAAAACCCATCTCACAAAACCACCCAAAAACCCCAAAAACCCCCTAAACCAGCAATGATTTGAGCAAAAACCACCCTCAGATGGGCTTTTTATACACAAACCCCTTTTGTTTCCTCACTCTAACCCTGGTTTTACTTACCAGTTTTGGGTTTCTCCCATCTTCCAGAACCGCTACAGACTACACAACTTTAGTGTACAAGGGCTGTGCAAACCAGACATTCTCAGACCCAACTGGGGTTTACTCACAAACCCTATCAGCTCTCTTGGGTTCCCTCATTTCCCAGGCTTCCAAATCCAAGTTTTTCAAAACCACCTCAGGTGGAGGTCAGACCTCCATCTCTGGTCTCTTTCAATGCAGGGGAGACCTCAGCAACACCGATTGCTACAGCTGCGTGAGCAAACTCCCCGACATGTCGAATCGCTTATGCGGAAAGACAATCGCGGGACGGATTCAGCTCTATGGATGCTACATTCTCTACGAACTTTCTGGGTTTCCTCAGATATCTGGAATTGAGATGCTTTACAAGACCTGTGGAGCTTCAGTGGCGAGGGGAGCCGGGTTCGAGGAGCGAAGGGACACCGCATTTGCGGCTGTGCAGAGCGGAATGGTGAGCGGTAATGGGTTCTATGCGACCAGCTATGAATCAGTTTATGTGTTAGCTCAATGTGAGGGAGATTTGAGCACAGCAGATTGTGGGAGTTGCGTGAAGGCTGCAGTGCAGAAAGCTCAAGTTGAGTGTGGAAGCTCCATCTCTGGTCAGATTTATCTGCACAAGTGCTACATGAGCTACACTTACTACCCAAATGGGATTTCCAGAAAATCTTCTTCAGGTACATTTCTTAACATCCCATATGGTTTTTGTTTACTTTAAATTAGTGGGTCATCTTTATGTTTTTTCACATTTTTAGTCCTAATTTAGTTAGACTGGTGGGTGCTTTTGTTTCTTTTGTTAGTTTGATTAGTGGGTGTTGTTGCTTAATTTAGATTAGTGGGTCATCTTTTTTTTTCATTTTTGTCTCTCTCTCTCTCTCGCTCTCTCTTGATATGGTTTTGGTCCCAATATAGTTAGATTAATGGGTGTTTTTGTTTAATTTTGTATGTATTTATGTCTGTTTATTGAAGTGTTTGTATCTGTGGTGTGTTTGATTGATGGTAGGGACAGGGCAAAATACAGGTAAGACAATAGCTATTGTTGTGGGAGGGGCAGCAGGTGTGGGGTTTGGAGTAATTTGTTTGATGTTCCTTAGATCTTTGTTGAAGAAACGTGATGGTAAGTATTAATAGAGAATGAGGAGTAAGATGAGATGGGTTTATTGTTCTCTTTCCTTTTTTCTAAGTTTTCTGATGTTATGGTTGGGAATTATGTGTGATTTTGTGCAGATTATTGAGAGTTTGGGAGGTGGGTTTTGGAGATATGAAAGTTGTTTTTTGAGGTGGGTCACTTTTTTGGGGGAGGGGGTATGGAAATGGGGTTGGTGGAGGAAATTGAGAGAGAGAGAGAGAGAGAGACAGAGAGAGAGAGAGAAAAGGAGAGGGAGAGAGATGTTTTTGTTGCCAAGTTGAGGGATTTGTTGGGAAGAGAAGCATTAGGAGTGAAAAGAAAAAAATTTGAGGTTTGTCTCTGTGGGCGGATATGAAAAGATGGGAATTAGAGAAGGGGTTGTTGGCTTTTTCTCATTGGTTGCCAGTTAGAGAGGGGTTGTTGGCTCTTTTCTCATTGGTGACTATGTGGGTGTTTGTCTCTTTTCTCATTCTCCTCTGCTTCTCCATTTCCTTGACAGCTATTTTTTTTGCTTTCTTGTAACAATGCTTCTCTCTCTCTTTCTCTCCCTCTCATTTTGCTCTATGTACAACCACACAAATTGATTGATATCTTGAATTAAGGTTTTAGCTTTTACACCATGAGTTGATTTAAGTTCACAAAAGGGATTTGTTTTAACACCAAAAAGTGATAGCTTAGCTTATGAAAAAGAAAAAGAGAAAGAGTGATAGTTGGCTAAGTTATTTTTTATTTGGATTTAACTTAAACCCTAACTTAAAAACCTCTAGAACATTCTTTAGAGGAAGGCCTAAATGGGTCAGGCTTGGGATGGGTGGGAAGCAAGTATGTATTGGTGTGCTTCCTTGACACAACTTCTAACATGGTACCACCCCAAAAATGGGTTGTGGTTCTCAAGAAAAACCCTAACAACTACTTGTCTTTTTGTAGCATTTAAGTAATTCTATCCCCATTGGTCTATCATGGATATGTGTGTCCATTCACGTGGCTTGTCATTTTCTCTTTCTTTTGGGACTATGGAACCATAGCTTTAATATATTTAACTAAAGGGATGATATGCATCTAAGAGTATGAGAATGTATGAGAATTATAGATGGATGGTGATGGCTATCTCTGTAAGCACATTATCAACACATGTGGGTTACATTCAGGGAGGTGTAACCAACCATTCAGTGGGGCCTACTATTGATATCTGAGAGGTCAAAAGTCAAACCTTGATCATGGTTGCACACATTGGATCACTATGATATTTTTACTTTGGAAAACTTCTTAAATGGGACCCATTTAGGTGAATCTTGATCCCTGCATGGTATCAGTATAAGTATTATAAACTCGTGAACATCACTGTGTGTGAATGCCATAACCAAACATGAAGAGTGACTTTGAGGAGGCTAGATATCTAGGGAAGAGGTGAGAGTAGATTTCAGCATTCCTTCAGGTTCATCAAATCTGCACAATGACTACTCTTTTGCTGCCTAAAATCTGATTCCACTTATCTTTCATAAAAAAATCCTTTTGGCCTAAAATTCATTTTATGGAGTAAGTACTTATTGAAAATAAGGCAAACATGCGATTTTTCTTTTGGGGAAATGCCTTATTGTGCTAAAAGATGTCCTTGTTTTTTTTTATTTTTGGTTTTTTTATTTTTTATTTTTAGAAAATGGTGGCACTATACCATAATTAGCAATTTGGCATATGGCAAAAAATACAACTTGGAAAAGTTTCGAGTATAATTCAGGGTTGCTATTTGAAAATTTGGCAAAGAATATTAAAAATAAAATAATTATTTTTTTTCTCATGACGGGGTTGCTATTTGACGGTGGTCATTGCCTATCTGTGAAGTCTATCACTGTCGCATCTCGCTCATCTTGGAGTCTGTCGAAGCTAGTAGCTCACTAGATCAGGTTAGTCATGACTTCTTCCCAAAAGCTATCAAAGATGGAGTATGTGACTAAACTCTCATTGAAGATGTGTTGAGCGTTTGATGGGAGGTTAGAGATGGACGTGGGTAAATGGATTTGGTTGTTTTTTAAGAGAAATGATTGCAAAAAAGAGGTGGCCAACTTTGAGATGTACTATCGGGTGGAAGGCAGCAATGGCTCCCGTCAGAATAAAGCGCAGAATCAAGAGCTCATTCCCAAAATAACAATGACCCTGATACCATGATAGGAAATGCTATTGATTCAATAATACTTTGGTAATTATAGTAACCCTAATCTAGGGTTTTTACAAAGATAGAAAAACATTTAAAAATAGAAACTAATCCTAAGATATCTCATCTAATATCCTAATTGATATTAGATATCATCTCACTTAATCTTGACAATCGAGAGAATATGTGATGAGATACACTAGTAATAGTATGGTGCATCTCACATAATTTATTATAATGCATATATTCTAATAGATAACACATCTGATTTGGTGCTTGAAGAGCAAGGCCAAATATTTGGTCTTTGTCACGAGTTTTTCCAGTTTTTTTTTTTTTGATATTGAAGTGGTTCTTTAGAAGTTTTCTCATGGTTTTTTATTCAAGTTCTTAAGTGGATTTGTTTTTGTGCCCTTGAATTGTTGTTCTTTGTAAATTGAGTTGATTTTTAATTGAAGGTTTGATGAGATTTTAAAGAATTTCTGTAACTATAATTTTTAAAAGAATTTCTAGTTTTAGACTTGTTTCAAAGAGAGAGAGAGAGATGGAAAAATCAACGACAAGCCAACACACAAGAAAAGCAAGTTGGAAAAATCTTCACCTGAATCCTTTTTTTCTTCGAGGTTCATTTTTTTCTTTGGACAAAACGCAGCCACAACAAGATAATTTGTCTAAGTTTTTCTTTATTTATTTATTTGTATATGTAAGCTAAGGGGGTGTTTGGTAATGATTAACTAGATGAGTATTGGTGCAAGTGAAATTCAACTTTCTATAGAATTTTATAATTTCTTTAGAAGCCAAAATTACCATCATCTTGTCATCCCAAGGTCCAGAGTCTAGACCAATGATGGTACTTGGGATTCTAATGTAGTCAACTCCCATTGGCCATAACATTTTACGCAAATATCGGATTGATGCACTGTCTGATGCATTGGAAAGATTTATCCAATATCTACAACAGTTATCTCATAACTTTTATCATGATTTTGAAGTTTCGAACTTCAAAACTATGTTTGAAATCTAGGTGTGATAATAGTGATGGGATTTATGGGTGTTTTAGTCATTTTAAAAAATAAGATTTAAGTAATTTTAAATAAATAGATTAATTTCTTTTTAAATTAGCTTTTAGGGTTTTATTATTTTCTTTTAAATAGTCGCCAAGAGATGGTTGTCGAAGAATTATTGAATGAAATTTGCATTTAGGCTTTTATTTAGTTCTTTTGTGAACTCTTGGGATCCTTTGGATTAGCACAAGATTGGAATTTTCTTTTAGGGAGTTTTCGCGCTAAGAAAAATCTTAATAGTGCGTTGAGTCAAAAATTTAAGTCCGCAGATGCCGACCCTAAAAAAAAAAGGTTTTTTTCGTTCAATATAACAGCGCCATTGTAATAGAAATAATGGCCGCGACAACGATGATACCATTTCGGGGCGTAAATGTAGAGCTGCCGTTTCCTAAACCATGGTTTGAAAAATGTCTGTTATAACGAAAATAACGGCCATTGTAACGGATTCGGACCTACCCCATTACGTTAAAACGCCCAGACAATAACGTCCGCATTTGAAAATGTGAATTCCAGTGCCATGTTTTTTCGTTTTTGCCCCTGAGGGTCACAATTCGTTGTAACGGAAAAACGGTAACGCCCCCAGTACGTTATATCGTTATAATGGCCCTTATTAAACCTTGGTCCATACTCTATAATTATTACTACATTTTCCTTGGCTTGAGAAGGTCATTAGGGCACGGATGGGACGCAGATATGTAATAAAGTGTTATTTGTACTCCCTAAAGTCAAGTTGCACCAGAACCCATAAAATTTTGTTCCCATTTAAATCAGAGCCAAACAACTTGAACCCGCAGCCAGAGATTATCAAATCAAGAATCTAAGCATGGGACCCATCAAGCACATCCTGTTATCTAAGATCCAATGGTGTGAACCTAAAGACCAGAATCCCTGATGTGGTCCCGTGGACCACCCTAATACAGCTTGGCTGGCTGATAGTTTGGATCGCCAGCTGTGCCTCTTAAGGGAGTACTGGTCAAACCTTATCACCAAACACAAGTATCCAACCAAGGAATTGTAGATCTCTTTATCTCTCTCTTCACAATAAAACATCAGACAGCTCTTTGTGGAGCCCACACGCAATGCACATGGTGGCCGATTGTCTGGCAACTTTGATCAATGCTGACTCAGAGCTGATCAAATTAGATCGGATTCCGTCTGCCATGACCAGAGCAAGTGTGGGGCCCACTTGTTATTTAGTTTAACTATTTTGGAATAAAACTTTGATGACAGAGCCTTGTCATCAAATCCGATGATAGGGCGCAATATGAGCCACGTGGCACACACTTAGAGGACTCTGACCGTATGGATGTTTGGCCAATCCCTAGGTGGACCTACTAACCAAAAAGTCAGCCCGATTAGTGATTTCTAGACGTTGAATTGGAATTATTTTCATGGGTTGATTATAAGCGTGGGAATTTGATATTGACCATTATTTGAGGTACAAAGATCCAAAGGTTTAAAATCATTAATCAAGCTAGTTTTTGGTTGGTAGGTCCACCTAGGAATTGGAAAAACATCAATGCGGTCAGAGTCAGAGTCCCCTGAGAATATGCTATGAGGCTCATATTGCGCCATGTCATTGGCCTCAATGACAGGAACCTCTTCATCAAAGTTGTACTCACCATTTTGAGTACCTCATCAAATTTGATTCGGTTGCTGGCAACTGTTTCCCTTGAGCCGTCTCACATTTCAAAAAACTAGCAAACCCTTTGTAAAGGAAAAAAGATTTAACAAGGTATACCTCACGCTTTTTTTGCACGAAGAACCACGATTTTTGTTACTCACTGCATCCATCTGGGCCCACTGACCTCATGGATGTTGACTAAATGGATGATTGGCCAATACATAAGTGGACCTACAAACCAAAAATAAGCCTGAATAGTGATTTCTAGCCTTTGGATCTTTGTAACTCAAATAATGCTCAAATTCTAAAATATCCGTATGTGATGATTCGGATGTTTGGCCCAACCATAGAAGGACGTGTAGACAAAAAATTAGCCTGATTAGTGATTTCTAAGTGTTTGATTAGAGTCGTTTTCATGGTTTTTTTTTTTAAACAGTGGAATTTGAGCATTATTTGGAGCATGCTTTTAAAAAACGGCCGTTATAACGAAAAAAAATGACTGTTATAATAGAAACAGACCATCTCGTTATGTTGCATAACATTTTAATGTTCAGAAAACTACAGCAATTATTTTTCGATGGCCATTTTTTTTTTTTAAATAATAGCCATTATAACGAAAATAATTACTATTATTTTATAATAAAAAAATAGAAAATTACATAAACAAAAATAAGCTTTAATGAATTTACAAAAAAAAAAAATTATTATTTTGAAATTTACCAAAAAGTAACTTGGAATCTCACAAAAATTCAAATCATTCTAATATTCATAGACTGGTTTAGAAGTTGAAGAATTATGAACCGTCGATTTTTACCATGTAACTTGAAAACCACATTTGACGGGGTTAGACATTTCAAAATGGGTATGTCAGGTGAAAACGTTCTTTGAAAGAGTGTTTTCTCCCGATAGACACTCTTTTAAAAGGCGTTTGTTAGTGTCACATTTGACTTTGAGAAAATATTCTTTCAAAGAACGTTTTCACCTGACAAACACTCTTTCAAAGGGCGTTTGTCAGTATCAGATTCGACTTTGAGAACGTTTAGTTACTTTTTTTATAAATTTCAAAAAAAAAAATTATTTTTGTAAATACATTAAAGTTCATTTTTATTTATGTAATTTTCTGTAAAAAAAAATGTTACAAAAAAAATCCGTTATTTTTATTATAAATTTTTACTGAAATTATGAAATTCAAAATTTAAATTATAGATCTATTTTTCTCCCTTTTTCTGTTATTTCAGTTTTTTCTGTTATTTCCTTTTTTTCGATTTTGGTCCTGTGCTAAACAATCTGTTATAACAGGAAAAATGGTATAACGGACTGAGGGCATTACCAATTTTTCTGTTACAACGAATTGTAACGCTCAGGGGTAAAAATAGAAAATAATGAAAAAAATGGTGCTGGAATTTAATTTTGAAATTTGAATTTCAAAATATGGAAATAAAATGGCTGTTTTTTTCACAAAATTTTTCAGAAAATAACGGCCGTTGTTTTCATTATAACAGAAAAATAAAGCACGTCATTTTCTGGGCGTTTTAACGGTACATACCGTAACGGGAAGGTCCGAATCCGTTATGACGGCCATTTTTAAACCATAATTTGAAATTTGAAATACAAAGATTCAAAGTTCGTGGGTGATGATACCATAGACCTGGGTTCAAAACCCGCCTTCACCGAGTTACTGGTCTCTTTAAAAACAGGCTTAACTATCAAAAAACAAAAAACAAAAAACAAAAAACAAAAAAATTGAAATCACTAATCAGGCCGATGTTTGGTTTGTAAGTCAACCTAGGGATTGGCCAAACATCCGTACAGTCTCAGCGTCCTCCAAGAGGGTGCTATGTGGCTTATATTGTGGTGGTCGACAACTTTGCTGACCAAAGCTAGTCAGCAAAGTTCTACGCGGCCAAACATCCATAAGGTCGGTGGTCGCGAAGAGCATGGCATGTGGGTTCATATGGCCGTTCGTGAGAAAAACTGGACACTTTATAGGGTACCCTCTAATTGGGCCATGTGAACAGTACCCTTGTCGACCGTTCAGCTGCGTACGCTCCATGTGTTGGACTTTCCCAAGTCTACCTTTTCTCAATAACATGTGCATTTTGAAGAATTTGTTTTAAAATTTTTGAAATTTGAACTTTCTTTTTAAAGTAGGTGAAAAACACATTTTTCAAGGTCTATCCAGTGATGCAAAGGTGTCCTTGAGCCGGCAGGCTCATCGACAAAAATTTAGCCTCATGTTAGACGAAAAAGGAATCACACAAATCAAGGGACATCAATAGAACACAGCACTTTTTTAAATATTCTCCTGTCAAATCATGTGGGCCCCACTTTTTCGTGTAATTCTCATGAATAACAGTCACTGAATATCGAGTACAAAAAAAAAATCACTGAATATCTTAGAATTTTTGACATACCCCTGTGACCCAGTCCACCATATGTTGACTATGTTGACCCAAATGGACTAACAAATATTATTTTAAAAGGATAAAAATGTCTCTTTCTTCAACCTTTGAACAAGGGGGTTTGGATCAAAATCCTAACACCAAATCAAATGGTTGTGGTGTCATCCATCACCGGTGACTAACTTACTTGAATCTCGTGGCCGGCCAACTACCACTCCGACATTTAAGTTGATAATGAAAAATCTGACATTTTCAACTTAGTTCATTTAGTTACAGATAATCTGTGAGTACGAATGTGTGATTTGAAGATCACAACCACAAGTCTTAATTGCCTCTAATCTAAAAACTTCTCATTTGAGGATGACCCAGTTGGCTGAGAAATCATTGTACAATTCAAGCTGAGGGATGCATCTAAGTGTTGGAAGGAAGCTGGATCAAATGGAAGTAGCTTGTTGACCATCAAGGAGCCCTCTGCAAACACAGTATTTGGACTATATTTTGTCTAAGGGATCGCGAGACATTGTGGATTTTGATGATCACCTTGATGACATTAGTAGGTAAGCAGGGTAATATATGACTCCCCCTGCAATTATATTTCCTCCAATTGCAAGAGACCTAATTCTCTATTGTTCTGCCTACTTGCCCTTGCTTATCTCAATTGAAATTTTGTTCTGAAATCTCTTCCCTTTTGTCGGGATTGGTTGAACCCAGGTGTCTTCAAGTAGATTATTACTCATTGGCATTTTGCTACTTGCTAGTGGCTAGCTATTATAATTTCTTATGATCATCGCTGATCATTATTTATGGCTAGGCCCGTCTCGATGCAAGTTGAGGCCTAAGGCGAAAACTCCATATAAGACTTTTTTATATTTAATATATTAATATATATGGTATTAATTAAAAAATTTAGCTCTCTATATAATAGAAAGTCTTTTTTAACAACTATTCATGATGATCAAAAGCTATGGAAAAATGTAGATGCAGAAGACTCCCGTAGTCCCATTGCAGTCCCTGCAGAGGACTCTCGTGGCCCTATATTGATTATTTTTTAGGCCTAATGACTATGTGGATGTTCAGCCCACCTATTGGTGGATAAACACGCTAGAAATGATTGATGATTTCTAGCCATTGGATTTTCTTCCCAAAAATTACTTGAACCCAGTGGCTAGAATCAACCCTAAAAAGTACTAAAATCTATGGCTAGAGATAACCAATCAATATTGATTTTTGGTTTGTATATCCAACAAGGGGTGTGCTAAACATCCATGTGGTTGGTGGGCTGGGGCCTTCTCTCACTTGGGCTGGCGCCATCTTTCACTGGGGCCTAAGGCGATCACCTTAATGGCCTTATGGTAGAGACGGCCCTGTTTATGGCCCAGTTTGTTTGTGTTGGGAATTGGGGCCATTGATGCACAAAGAAAACAAGAGTTCAATTAACTACTGGCGCAAGAAAGCTCTTTGCCTGTGTGTGGAAGTTGCTCTAGTCTTGCTCAAAATTTAAGAACTGTTTATTTTTGCTCTAGTGAAACACTCAGATGCGTCAATAGCCCACTACTTTGAAAGTGGTTCCACATTCCAGAGCTTTGCATCATATGTTGTTGGAGTGGTGTTTGGCCAGCCACAAGACTCCGATAAGTTATTCACCGGTGATTGGCGACTAACCTATTGGAGTCTTCTGGTCGACCGTCCACCACAACCATTTGATTTGGGGTTAGGGTTTTGACCCAAGCGCACTTATTCAAAGGTTGAAAAAAGAGGTATTTTGTCCTTTCAAAAATAATTATTAGTCAATTTTGGTCAATATCAGTCAACATATTGTGGACACCGGGTCATAGGGGGTATGTCAAATTTTTCAAATTGTGGGGGACATGTCTAATTTCAAAGATAAGATGGGAGGTATGTCATAAATTCCCTTAAATAAAAGAGGGGCTAGAAAAATGGCTCTCTATTGAAGGCAATTTAGCTCTACCACATGTTGAGGGAGTGAAGAATCCATTTTTCGATGTATCTGAGGAAAAATCTACCTTGAAAAATATGTTTTTAAAATTTTAACTTTTGAAAACTGTCGAACATTTTTTCAAAGTTACGTGACAGTGAAGAGACATCATTGAGGATTTTCCCAACTCAGGAGTGAGATGTCAAAACAAGGGTAGAACTTTCCAGACAAATCTAGCCTGCAAACGTTTGAATGTTCCATGAAAAACGTGTTTTTAATTTATAAAATAATTTTTTTTTGAAAACATTGAAATAACACGTTTTTGGACATCCAACAATGCTGACAATATTTGCATATTTTTAAGTTTGCAAACATATGCAGATTAGATTTCTCCAAACTTTCTTGAGAAAAAATTTCCTGTCCCCTGAGGATCTCCCTCCCAAAATGTCAGACACGTACTCCTTGTTAACAACCCTTAACCAACTAATCAAAGGTTTAACATGGTTAGGTTAAGCCCTTGGTGTATGCACATTTTGGGAGGGGGACCAGGGGACAACGAATCTTTTCTCGAACTTTACTGACCACCAACCATAATGTGAGCTACGTCTCTTAGAGGGCATTGACCGTATGCATGTTTGGCCAATCCTTAGATGAACCTACGAACCAAAATTCGGACTGATTAGTGATTTCAAACCTTTGGATCATTGTACCCCAGATAATGATCAATGATGCTCAAATTCCTCATTTAAAAACAACCCATGAAAACAACTCCAAGGTCGAGGTATACCCATTTTTGTTACTCACCATTGCCTTCTGGGCCCACCGACACATGGATGTTTTAACCCACCCGTTTGTGGATTTACACGCCAAAAATCACACTGATAGGTAATTTCTGGCCGTTAGATTTTAGTACTTTTTAAGGCGTGGTTCTAATTGTTGGATTCAACAAATTTTTTGGGTACTAAATCCAACAGCTTAAGATCATCAAACCAGCTGATTTTTGGTATGAATATCGATGAAAGTTTGGGTTAAACCAAGGTTTAAAGGAGGCCGTTTTAACGGTTAAACGGACTGGGGGCGTTACCGTTTAAACAGCCGTTAAAATGGATTGAAACGGTCAGGGGCAAAAATAGAAAAAAATGGGAAAAAATAGATTTTAACAATTTTAACAGAAAAAGTGGCGCTGAAATTCAAATTTTGAAATTTGAAAATGAAAAAAAAAAACAGAATTTAACGGATTTTAACAGAAATTAAATGGATTTTAACAGAATTAAACGGTTTTAATGGCCGTTTTTTTTACAAAATTTTCCAAAATTAAATGGCTGTTTAAACGATTTTAACGGCCGTTAAAACAAAAAAACGGCTGTTTTTTCAAAACCGATAAAACGTGTTTAAACGGTTTTAACGGAAATGGGCTTGGGTAATTACCGTTTAAACGGCCGTTTTTAAAACCATGGGTTAAACATCCATGCGGCCAGAGGCCCCATATGACGCCAGTGGTGAGTAAGAAAGCCTTGGACGTTAGGTCTACCTTGTTACATCAGGACCCTTCTGAAAATACCCTTTTAAGCTATAGCTAAAGGGAGAATGACCACCTTCTCTCAAATCTTGCTTGGGACCTTCCCTCTTAAGGTCTTCGAGGCCTGCCTCCACTTGCCGTCACCTGCCCCCGGCCAAGAAAATTTTTCATTCTGGCATTTTTTTGATCCAGCTGCCTGGTCAGCATCTAAAAATGTCACATGGCTTAGAGCCAATGACTGCATAGATCTTTGGCCTATCCCTAGGTCGATCTACAAACAAAAAATATTCAGATTGGTGGTTTATAATTGTTAGATTTTAGTCCTTTTCATGGGTTAATTTTCGACCGTGGGATTCAAGCATTATTTTCAAGTACTCAGATCGAATGCTTATAAATTACCAATCAGGCTGAATTTAGGTCTGTAGGTCCAACTAGGGATGGGCCAATCATCCATACAATTATTAGTTTCTAAGAGTGTGGCACATGACTTTATAGTCCGTGCCCGGCTGCGTGGATCAAAAAAATTCTCCAACACTTTTAACAGTCTTGCCGCCTTGCCCTCCCTTGAACAAAATCCTGGCTCCTCCACTACACGTGGCTCATAATGTGGTAGGTCAGCAACTTTACTATAGGGTCTGGATTGGGATCGGATTGGTGTGCTCCGATCCCAATCCAGACCGGGATCGCCCGACACTTTGAACCATGACACCAAACCAGTTCTTTCTTCCATAAGCTAAGTCATGAAAACATAAGCTTTACATCAGCCCTTAGTTTTGGCACCATATATTCTCACCTATACACTTTCGCGAATATACCCTGTCAAATCATATGGGAGCTTTTTGATCCCGCTTGCGCATGCAGAGGGTCTTTTTCTTTCGACTAGGAAAACCAAACCATTTTTGCGCCGTAAACTAGTGAAAACGGGGATGCTCCATTCCCACCATGGTTGAAAATCTCAGGGTCGGAGGCTGGATTGGTGGGCGCCAATCCTGATCCGGATCGGAGGGTAGATCGCTTGTCTGGGATCGTCTCGCTCGAGATGATGTGAGGGTTGAAGAAGAACAGCGCATCTCGGGCGAGACAACCCCATTTCAGATTATCTCGATGGCCACCGATCCCGATCCAAATCGCCCGATCCAAAATGGGATTGACCGAGACTTCAACCTAAGGATGTCAACGGGTCGGTTCCTAAGGTGGCTAGAATCGGAACTAACAGTTTCAATTTTTATCCGTTTTGGTACTTAACGATTCCGGTTATCAAAATGATGGATGCGGAACCAGAACCAATTATGTAGTTTATGTCGGTTCTAGTTCCGATTCCAGGTATATTGGGTCCAATCTTGATAATATGAGAATTTTAACACTATATTTATATATTAGTTCCGGTTCTTGTCAGTTTCGGTTCCAAAATTAAACTACCCAAAACCGGAACCATTATTTTCGGTTCGGTTCCAGTTCTGATTCTTTTTTAATCGGTTCTCAAAAATGTGGTACCAGAACCAGTGTTTTTGGTTCCAATTCAGTTCCGGTTAATCGGGTAAAATTGACACCCCTACTTTGAACTATGGTTCCCACCTTTCCATGCATAAGTAGCATGGTTCAAAATCTTGGGATCCACGGAGATTGGTCTTGAGATCGGAGGGCGACAAGACAACCCCGGTGTCATTCAGATCGATGGCTTCAGATCCCAATCCAGAATAGGATCTAATGAGACTTCAAACCATGATAGGTGGTTCCCCATGGGATGCCAAAAATTTCCCCATCAATTTACATCAAACAGTGGTGACGACGCCATGGTTCCTCTTCTTGTCATCCTTCAATTTGGCAAAAGCATATCTCGGCTCCACATAAAAGGGAAACTTTGTGTAAAAGGGTCTAAAGAGGGACTCAAGAGTCAAAAAAAAAAGGAAAACTTTAATCTCCAAGGGCCCCGCCCTATCCCTTTGTTGCGTACTCTTAAAGGGTATTTTAGTAATACCTCCCTAAAATTTTAAAATAATTAGTAATACCCCCTTATATATTCAAACTTTAGGATTAACCCCCTTTACTTAGTTTGACCATCATTTGACTAACGTTTTAATGTGACATGCAACAAGACAGATGCAGAGGACTTTGGACCCATTAATCGCATGGATGTTTAGCCGACCCATTTATAGGATAAACACTCTAAAATGCAGCTTGGTTGGTGATTCTAGCAGTTGGATTTTGGAGTAAACCATTGTTCCAAGGTTGAAGATTTTTGTCCTTTAATCTAAAATTTAACAGTCAACTCAGGTCAACATTTGTCAAATAACAGTGGACCGAATCATAGGGGGGTATGTCAGCTTTTTCTAATTGTGGGGGTATGTCAAAAATTCCCTTAAAATAAGACAGGTTAAAGGCGGGTAATTGAGGTACATGTAAACAAGTAAATGGGTGGAGAGCAAAGTTTTTTCTCATCCTCAACCGGAATAATTTCTGATACCAAAGTCCCTCAATTTGCCACGTAATAGACTTTTTAGGGCCCACTGACTCCATGAATATTTGTATGATTAGTGATTCCTAGCCATTGGATATGAGTACTTTTTCATCATGGGCTTGGAACCAACTCATAGGCCTGTTCATAAAGCCCTTGATGAAAAGTGCTCAAATCATACGGCTAGAAATCACCAATCACGCTGATTTTTGGTGTGTGAGTCCACCAAGATGTGGGCCAAATATTTATGGAGTCAGTGGGCCTGAAAGAGTCTACTACGTGACAAATTGAGGGACTTCGGCATCAAAAATTTGATACCAAAGTCGGTATCAAAGAACAGCCCTCCTCAACCCATTAGTAAACTTTGGCTGTCAGCATTGTGACTGCAAAGGTAATGTCGCAATAATCAAGAACACATGTTGAGGTGGGATTCTCATCACTTTAGAATATCTCCTTTTTTAAAACACGTGGACCCCACATTGACACGTGGTCTTAATTAATATGTTCACCTCAGCGTGGTTAGTGATTTCTAGCCGTTAGATTTGAGCACTTTTTTTTATTACCATGTGCTTGAAACCAGTTCATGAAGCCTATAACGAAAAGTGTTCAAAGCCAATGGTTAAAAATCACCAATCACGTTGATTTTTGGTGTGTAGGCCCACCAAGGTGTGGACCAAACAGTTATGACGCCAATGGCCCCAAATAGTGTACTACATGACACTATGAGAGACTTTTGCATCAAAACTTTAATACATAATACTGTATCATAGAATGGCTCTTATTTTAAGGAGAATATTTTTTTATAAAGAAATGTGGGGTCCACTTATGTGCAGATGGTGGTCCTTAATTGGACAAAAAACTACACCAAGTGTCTCCACATCAAAAATTTACTCCAACTGATTTGCATGGGTACAATCATCAATATCACAGGTAGGCATGGAGGTATGGGCTAGGATAGTAGGATGCTAGCACTTAATTCCGATTACCGAGAAAAATTCTTTGGCCCCAACTTTGAAGTCCCCCTCCCAAAATGTGTGACAAGTGTTCCTTGTTAACCACCAACCAAGGGCTTAACACATGTTGGGTTAAGGGATTGAGGTACGTGTCTGACATTTGGGGTGAGAGACTTCAAAGTTTGAAGTTGTAATATCCTGAACTTTTTTAGGGTATTTATAATTATATTATTTTTATTAATTTAATAATTATATATTTATAAATATTAAGTATTAATATTCGGCTGCATGTTGGTTAAATTGTAATATTTGAGTAAGTCTTTAGAGCCAATTTAAAAATATTTTGGACCTTAGAATGATCTTAAATGAAACACAATTAATACATATGTCCATTAGGTCCATTTTTAGACCATAGTCAACTTAAAATAAGTTTTTGAGAATTTTTGACATGTAATCTTTAAAATTTGACATACCCCCCACAATTTGAAAAAGCTAACTTACCCCCCATGACTTGGTCTAGTGTCTATGACTGTTAGTTGACTCAAATTTGACAATTTTTTGAATGATTAAAATGTCAATTTCTTCAACCTTTGAAAAGTGAGTTTGGGCCAAAACCATAACCCCAAATCAAACTGTTGTAGTGGACGGCCGGCCACTAGATTCCAGTGGATTGGCCGCCCATCACTGACGACTGACTTAACAGAGTCTCGTGGCCGGCTGCTTACCACTTCGGTGAGAAATTTTAATTTTAAAATCTTATTTTTTTTAAGAATATTAGATCTTTAAGAACAGTGGAGAGTATATGTCACTTATACTGAATTACTTTATATAATGTACTTACAACATACATTAATTTTAGCCATAACCACATTTCATATGAGAGAGAGAGAGAGAGAGAGAGAGAGCATTGCTAGCATTTACAGGAAGAAAATTTATTGCCACATTGCTTGTATATTATTTTCAGAAGAGCGAAAAATTTTGGTGGTGGGGTTTTTTCACTTGCACCAACCCTCATGAGCAATCTCATTCACAAAGATCCCAATTGTTTTCCTTCCTTAGATGCTACTGATCTACCCTCTGCTTTCCTAGATGCTATAATGGGTGGAATTCTTTGCTTTAAGTGAGCTGTAACATGTATACCACGGTGCTTAGATGCATTGTGCATGAACAACAATGACCCCAAGCTGTGAAGGATTGTAATGCTTTGAGGTGCTTCGTAAGGATATTTACTTCCAGAACATATTCATGTGCCCTTGCTGATGATACTCCAGGTTTGTTGTCTAGTGGATTGGATGAACTTATGCGCCATGTTTCCTCATTGTGTGGACCCTGAGTGAATATATGTTGATTGAGATCTTGAATACCATTTTGAAGATTGGATTTGGGGTAGAAGTGATAAGTCATCATTTTATGCATTTTTATCCCATTTTCCTTAGTTGATTATTAGAATTATCTTACATTAATCCTCAAACTTACATGAAAAATATAATATTCTTTTTTCACCAATTGTATATTAGATTTTTCTTAATAATAGTCAATTACTTTATATTAATAATCATATTTCATTAAGTACCCGAGCCCAAGACTAAAGCGAGTATAAGTCAAAGCCCAAAAGCTTATGTACAAAAGTCCAAATCTGAGAGAAGTGTAGATTACTTTGACAGGCCAATGTAGTTGGCCAAATTTGGACCAAGGAGGTTGAGATTACAACAAATGAACGGTCCACATTACAAAAGGCATATAGATGACTTTCAAAAAATAAAATGATAGTTTTGGTATTGAAATTTAAAAATGATGAAATGTTTAAAAAATAAATATCTTATCAAAATAAATTTTTATTTTGAAAAATAGAAGAATATTTCATTGATTTTCAAATTAAAATAAAATTTTAAAATAATAAATTAGTGATTAAATCTATATTGAAAAATAAAATAATATTTTATTGGTTTTTCAAAAGGAAGTTTTAAAAGAATAATTAATTGAGTAATTTTATTGAGAAAAGAAAAATATATTTTATATAATTATTTTCATCTTTGAAATATTTTTTCTAAGAAAAGAAAGTCTTAATTCACTAAAGATGAAAAAAATGTTACACATCCCAGCCTATAAAGGACCTTCAATGGACGATTGATCAAATTCTTCTCTTGGCTGCTCTCCAGCTGGATATATCTCTCGACTACACACATTTTTCGGCTACAATCTTCAATTGGCATCGGATCTCTTTTCTATTTTTTTCTTTATTTCTTTTAGTCTTTTATTTGTTCTTATTGTAATTTTTTTTTTTTCAGTTTAGTTTTGATTAGCAAATATAATGTTTTTCAGTCATTACAGAGATTGACAACCTCTGTTGATGACTAGTAAAAACTCGTTCTCTAAAATTAAAGTTAATAAATATTTTTTTGGGCTATAATTATTTGTTCTTGATCAAGTTACTTCATTATTCATCACCTATCTCTGTGGTTCATCCCCTATATTTACACTATACTTATATTGTTAATTTGATTTTCTTTACATATTTTGAGTTTTATTCGATAGTAAGTTACGACTAATCAAAATACTGTCCGTCAAGAAGCATCTTCCTCTTCCAATGATTCTCTGTTCCAATGGAAATTGATACAAAAGAGAAGAATTTGGTTTCATCGGATGATAGAGATCTATCCAAGATTGAAGGTTTTGAGCAGACAACTGAAGTATTTTCTACTGGTTCATTGTTGAATATTGAGTCTTTCCTTCCTCAATGTATAAAGAATGTTGTTCGTCTTCTTGAAACCATTATTCATAATTTTGACACATGTTGGGGTTATTTGGCCCAAGCCCACACATTCTAAGGTTGGAGAAAGGGGCATTTTTGTCCATTTAAAAAAATTGTTAATCAAAATTGAGTCAACCGACTGTCATAGATGCTAGACCGGGTCATGGGGGGTATATCAACTTTTTAAATTGTTGGGGGGTGTCAAATTTTAAAGATAACATGGGGTTATGTCAAAAATTCTCTAAGTTTTTTAGTAGATTGTAAAATCCACCCATTGTAAAGTGACAAAAATCAATTTTAATTAAGAATAAATAAAAAGTAATAAAATTTTAAATTTAAATTGTTATTAAATTAATTTTAATATACTAAATCGAAAAGTCTAACATAGACTCCAATGGGTAGAAATCATTGAGATACAAATATAAAATCCTTGGGACTCTTTTCAAACTTGACTCTCAATCAAACAATGTCAATAGGAAAATATAACTATTAATATAAATTTTTAAAGTCAATAATATACCCACTTAAGATAATTAATTATAAATTTTTTATTAAAATAATATAAATATATGGTATAACTTAATTAGCCGTGGACTTACCATTTTTAATTAAACAACAATTTTTAATGAGTCATTTTATATATAGGATTTATGATATAGGTTTCTTAGGATTGTAAGATAGGCCTATTAGTAGCTTTTTGGCACACAATAGGTGTACCGGCAAGAGCCAGAGTGTATAGAACTGGTTTTACCCCCATGTGGAAGTGAGCAATCCAACGTAGCCATGCTATTGCGTTGAATGGTTGTGATCGAATCTTGGATCTTATCCATAGATCGGACTGGTGGTAGTACGAGCAGGACTTCTGTCTAATTGCATCTCATTGGCAGCAACGAAGGTCGTTGGATGGTAAGCAAGAACCTCGAACGTACGATCTATGTTACAATGCTCCTGTAATCTTGAGATAGACAAACCATATTAAATTGAGAATGAGATTAATCTTCTTAAAGATAAAAGATCAAGTCCCATAAGGTGTGCTTAAAATTCGTTCGTCTCAAATTTTAAAATAATTTCAAAATATGGATTATCAAAATCAATTGGATTGATCTCATTCGTTGATCTGACAATTAAGATTTTGATTAATATGCGGGGACTTTCCTTTCGCTTTGATCAAAACCAAATTCGTTCGTCTCAAATTTTAAAATAATTTCAAAATATGGATTATCAAAATCAATTGGATTGATCTCATTCGTTGATCTGACAATTAAGATTTTGATTAATATGCGGGGACTTTCCTTTCGCTTTGATTAAAAACCAAATCGTTAATTACATATCTTTTTATTGAAGAGATCACATTTTATTAAGAGAATGACTAAAATATATGAAAGAAATACATCTATATTGATTTATTTACAAAAGTATGAAATTTATTTCATACAAGTGATATGTGAACCTCTGATGGAAGGTTTGATTTAGGGGATTTGTGTACACGATCTTCATTTTAAGATGATTTAGGGTCTGTTTGGTACGCATGCAAACCATTACGCGTGCAATGGTTTGTGCATGCAATGGTTTGCGCACCCATATTATTTTCTTCCATTTGGTTCGCACTAACTTTGCATATGCAAAATTCAAAATTTACGCATTATTCATATTTACTACCATTTGGTTCGCGCGCTTGCTCACTTAGGAAAGCACAAAATATGTGGGCCCCACATATTTGAACACAAAATTTTAAATTTTTAAAAATAAAAAAAATAGAAAATTAATGGGCAATAACAAAAATAACGAACGTTTTTTTTCACAAAATTTTTCAGAAAATAATGGTTGTTATTTTCTGGTATATTTTTGCAGTGTTTTAACGGTATATAACATAATGAGGGGGGTCCGAATCCGTTATGGCAAAAATAACTGCTGTTCTAACGGATTCGGACCTCCCCCGTTACGTTATGTACCGTTAAAATGGTCAAAAAATAACGATCGTTATTTTCTGTTGTAACGAAAATAACGACCATTATTTTTTTTTAAAAGCTTGTGAAAAAAAGGACCATTATTTTTTTATTATTTGTTTTTCCATTTTTCTCGTGTTTTAAAATTTCAATGTCGTTTTTCCATTATTTCTATTTTTTTTTTTTTTGGAAAAATAGGGTTGGATTTGAGAAAAAATTGGATTTTAATTTGTACCTTATGTAAATCGTTTGTATAATGAGGTTGTGTAAGCAATTGCTCGAGGGGTGAAATGGATTTTTAATTGCTTAAGAGGGCAAGCATTCATTTGCTCGTGTGCATGGGCAAATCATCGAATGCACGCGTACCAAACATGCGTGGGAAACGATTACACGCGTAAACCAATTTGCACACCCAATTTGCACGCGTATCAAATGAACCCTTGGAGTAAATGTAGCCTTTTTTAGTTGCATAGTTTTCCTTTAGAGGGAAGGCACTTAGTTTATACACCTATGATTGTTTAATCTTATATATACACTAGTGGGTGCCCCGTGCCATCGGCACTCCTCGACAAAGAATTTGTCAAAATCAGGTGAGTGGCGGAGATCCATCGTCCATTTGGGGGAGGATTAGATCTCGGCCCTTCTTTGTTGATGCTTATAAGAGGAGGTAGGGAGACAACCAATGTGTTTTGTTATATAAAATAGTAAATGGCCCATGCCCATGGCACTCTCCGACAAAAGCGTTTGCAAAAATTGGGTGCCTTTGGCACTCAAACGGTATAACAGACTGCGGCGCTACCATTTTTCCATTATAATGGCTATTATAACGGATTGTAACGCACAGAGAAATGGAAAAATAACAAAAGATAATGGTGTAGAAATTCAAATTTTGAATAAATTGAGGTCAAATGAGGCGGGGATTGAGTGGCAGAAATCTAACCGTCCACATTAGATCAATGGATTTGATCTCAACCAATCTTTATCTAACCGTCCACATTAGATGGATGGATAAGATAAGAGAATACAACTGAGTTGTCTTGTTATATGCGTGGGTGGCCCCTACCTGCGGCACTTTTCAACAAAGTGTTTGTCAAAATCGTGTAAGAGTTAATCTCAGCCATTGATATGAAGCATAGTGGATCTCAGCCACTCATTATTGAAGCCATATAAGATAAGAGGGGGTATAAGAAAATCACAGTCATCACTTGTTATATTTATTGTGGGTGGCCCGTGCCCTCGGCACTCCGTCAAAGCATTTGCCAAAATCAGGTGTGAGTGGCTGAGATCCACCGTCATTTGGGGGAAAAGATTTTGGCCGTCTTTTGTTAAAATAGATAAGATGGGGTATAAGTGGGGAGACAACTTCCCTGTTTTGTTATATAGATAAGTACAGGGTTTATAAAGGAAATATGGGATTGTTAGGGTGAGTCTTGAGTTTGCCTTAAGATATGTGCATTCTTCTTCTCCTTCTTTGATCTCTGTAGCAATGGTATGCTGAAAGGTCCTTCTTCTCTTGGAATCTCTCTTAAAAGTCTCCTTCCTTCATAAAGACTTCAAAAGAACCTTTGCTCTAAAAAATTCATTCTTTTTATGGAAAGGGGGTGAATTGAAGTGTTTTACAAGTTTGCTTAACGTCTCCTCCAACGATTATGTGTGAGAACAATCTCCGTACAAGATGTTCACTTGGTTCTCTCCAATGAGAGAGAGAGAGAGAGTCACCTAAATTTCTTGAATGAGATAAATCTCAAAGGTTTTAGTCCTTTTGAGACTTTATCCTTTAAATAATGTGTCCGTCTAGAGCTACACCCATTTCTTACACCCGGTGGTGGGGCCCACGTGGAGATCATGTTGGACAATCCAACGGCATAGTGAGTTTTTCATACTATAGTTACCCTCCTCACTAAAAATCAGGGCATTTCAACATTCCTAACTTCATAAAATTATGACTTTCATTTAAAAAATCAAGACCATCCAATTAAACCATTATTTTTGGTCAATTTTTTTTATGGTTAGCAATTTGGAAGTGAACTGATTTTTGGCAATGATGATCATCATGTCAAGGAAAACTCAATGTATGGATGGATCGTCTAACATGATCTCCATGTGGGCCCCAACCTCGAGTGTAAGAAGTGGATGTAAGAAATGGGTTCCAATCTTCAGAGTGGTGCATGTCACTCTGATACCAAGTTGATACATGTCAATTTGGTATTGGTCTCTTTTTAATAAAAGAGAGCATGGCATCATCACTCATGGTAGCCACGGTTTTAAAAACGGTCGTTTAAACGGTTTTAACCGCCCCAAGCCCGTTTCCGTTAAAACCGTTTAAACACGTTTTATCGGTTTTGAAAAAAAAGGTAGATTTTTTGTTTTAACGGCCATTAAAATCGTTTAAACAGCCGTTTAATTTTAAAAAAATTCGTGAAAAAAATGGCTGTTAAATCCGTTTAATTCCGTTAAATTCCATTTTTTTTTTAATTTTCAAACTTCAAAATTTGAATTTCAGCGCCACTTTTTCCATTTTTTTCCTTTAAAATCTTTAAAACCGGTAAAATCCGTTTTTTCCCATTTTTGTCCGACCATTTCAATCCGTTTTAACGGCCATTTAAACGGTAACACCCCCAGTCCGTTTAACCGTTAAAACGGCCTCCTTTAAACCTTGGTGGTAGCCACCGCAAGTGCCGTGTGGCAGTGACCACCGTGTTACCACCGCGAAGCCATGAGTCAGGCCCTTATTGGGTTTGACATGGTCACCCTTTCTTTTGACATAGTGTATGGAAAATGCATCATGGATGATGCTCCTCTCCTTTCAATTTTTGCCATCAACACAAAGTATCTAGGTTATATGGCTTTCTACTAAGTACTCGAAGGAGTGAAAATAAAGTATAAAGTAAACAATCACACTCTTTTTACAAGTGTTTGACTTCATCAATCTGGACTGTTGGATCACTGGACCAGCTCATGGATAGGGAAGATCCATAGCTCAAAGTAGGAAAACATAACTGATAAGATCAACGGTCATGAAGAGAAGGTTCATAGATCTAGTGGTTACAAAAGCCAGTTGGCATGGATTTTTAGTCATTGCTATGTCCAACGAGTGACCTACCAATTAAACAATCAGATCGATGACCTACTGAGCCATGTGTGAAGTATGGGAATGGAGTCCATCAAGGATGGTAGATCTTAGGTCATCAGTTACTCCTCTTCTTAAACACATGAAGTGTACAGGTGAGGAAGGGAATGCATGCAAACACTGCCACCTCTAACATGCGCGTAGGAGACATAGCGCCACAAACAACAGGCGACCCTCGCCGCATCCATGCCCACGCCATCAAAACTGCCAACAACGATCTCTCAGTCTTCAACAGCCTCATCACCCTCTATTCCAAATCAAACCTCCTATCAGACGCTCTCCGTCTCTTCAATCAAATCTCATCTCCCAACGTCGTTTCATGGACGGCCCTGATCTCCGCACACGCCAACACCATCCTCTCCCTCCGTCACTTCATCTCCATGCTTCGCCACCCTACTCTACCCAACCAGCGGACATTAGCCTCCCTCCTCAAAACCTGCGCCTCTCTTCCTTCCCTTCCCATTGGCCTCCAACTTCACACCCTCTCTCTCAAACTCTCACTCTCTCATTTACCCTTCGCTGGCTCCGCTCTTGTTAATTTCTACTCAAAATTTCATCTCCCCAGAGACGCTCTCAAGGTGTTCGATAGAATTCCTCAAAGAGATGAAGTTTGTTATGCCGCAATCATCGTCGGCCTAGCACAAAATTCTCGATCCTCTGATGCTCTATCTCTCTTCGCCGACATGAAATCTGCCAATGTGGAGTCCACCATGTACAGTGTGTCTGGTGCACTTCGTGCAGCAGCAGAGGTCGCTGCACTTGAACAATGCAGGATAATTCATGCTCATGCTGTTGTTGCAGGATTTGAATCTAATCTTGTTGTTGGGACCGCATTGGTTGATGGGTATGGGAAATCGGGTTTTGTTTCAGATGCGCGTCGAGTGTTCAACTGGTTGTTACCAGACATGAATATTGTTGGGTGGAATGCGATGATGGCAGCTTATGCTCAACAAGGGGATAAGCACTCAGTGATTGAATTGTTTATCGGGATGAAGGATCAAGGACTTATCGCTGATGAACTCAGCTTTCTTGCTATCCTCACTGCATATAGCAATGCGGGTTCAGTTCATGAAGCTCAACAGTGGCTAAATTATATGAGATTGGATTATGGGGTGGAGCCTGGACTCGAGCATTATACTTGTCTGGTGGGTGCAATGGCGCGAGCTGGGCAACTAGAGGATGCTGAGTGCCTCGCCATGACAATGCCATTCGAGCCTGATGCTGCTGTGTGGCGATCCCTACTATCGGCGTGTGCGGTCCATGGTGCAGCCAACATGGCTTGGGTCATGGGCCAAAGGCTCTTGGAGCTGGACCCACAAGACGATTCGGCCTATGTGATCCTCGCAAATGTCCATGCAACCGCGGGAAGATGGGCCGAAGTGGCTGAAGTGAGGAAGATGATGAAAGATAGAGGGGTGAGGAAGGAAGGTGGGAGGAGTTGGATTGAAGTACGTGGGGAAGTTCATGTGTTTTTATCAGGCGACCGGACGCATGAACGGACGGTGGAGATTTATGCCAAGTTGGTGGAATTGATGGAGGAGATTGGGAAATTGGGGTACAAAGAGGTGTCAGATGTGATGTTGCATGAAGTGGAGGTGGCAGAGAAGAGGGAGGCACTGTGGTATCATAGTGAGAAGTTGGCAGTGGCTTTCGGGGTGGTAAGCGGCGCTGTGCCACCAGGGAAGGCTCTGAGGGTGGTGAAGAATCTGAGGATTTGTAGGGATTGTCACGAGGCTTTCAAGTATATGAGCGAAGTGATAGAGAGGGAGATTGTTGTGAGGGATGTGAACAGATACCATAGATTTGTGCATGGTAGTTGCACATGTAGAGATTATTGGTAATTTTGTTGCTGAAAACATTGTTTAAAATAATGTTTATAACGCCGTGTTATAACATAACACTCCAAATTGTTACGTTATTTGAAAAAAAAAAAAAAAAAAAAAAAAAAAAAAAAAAAACCTAGAGAACATTATAATGGATAACATTATTTTGACAATAATGGCTGTTCTTTTGTCCATCATTTATTACTAGTGAATCGAATGTGCCTTGCATGTGAGTGATTGTAGGGGCCTTTTAGGAAAAACTGACAAAATAAGATAGTTCAATCCAACGGGCAGTTTGGAAGATTAATTTGGAGGGGTGCATTTGTAAACTGTGGCAACTCAGAGCATTTCCAACCAGAAACATCAAAAAATTCTATAAAAAATGCATTTTCATCAAATTTGATATAACAAAAAGATATCAAAAAAGTGTAGAACTGCAACCAGCCCTCCTTCAAAAAAGCATCTTCTTCACACACATAACACGGATGGAGGTTTTTTTTGAAAAGTTCTAAGGATAATAACGGTATTCAAAAAAAGTTGAATGAAAAGAAAACGACAACAAAAAAAGAATTCAAATAGTGAAAAGTAGATCACCAAATATGATATCAAGAATAATCAAATACCAAATTTGATATTGGATATAGAGACTAGCTAGAGTTGGATTTTGGAAAAGCAACATCAAATTTGATAATATAGAGACCGGTGGGAGATGCTCTTAGGACACAATTAGAAAATAAAAATTATGGCTCTTTTAAAAATATGGAAGTATTGGCATAGAAAGTAATTAAGTTGTTATTAAGGAACATAGTATGGCGTCCTAAGTTTTGGCTTTAAAATAGTAATAGATTTAACTGTTATTGATATTTGGGTTGTTATATGGTCACCGACTATTGGACGATACAAGCGTTCAACGCTAATCAGATATTTTTTGGTAAGCGACAAGCTTTCAATGCCAATCAGGTTGCGACACATAGCCACTTACAAGAAACCAAGAAAAATGTAAAGAACGAAGGGATAAGAGATGGCCCTTCACCTTTTACATTCATTTCACAATCATCAGATTATTGAGTGATGTGAAGTGCAAATTATCTAGAAAAGAATTTCATGCAAATAGATATGGATACTGAAGCAAGCATGTTCTTGTGAGATCCAAGTTTGTGTTTGGTGATATTCTCTTCTGCAACATTTGTTTTAGAAATTATAGAATTATCGTTCATCCTTTTGGCATTAATGCCATTGTCTTCTTCTATTCTCAGTCTTACTACAATGATTTTAAGTCCCATCTCCTTTCTTTTATGTTTCAACCATTTTTTTAAGTCCTTTCAAGATGGAGGTAATTTTTCAATTATCAATACCACTTCGAATCCTTTACTAATGATCATGTCTTTAGTGTGAATCTGGAGTTCTTGGACTTGCGACATTCCAAATTTGGAATTCTTCATTTTATAATCTAGGAATCAATCAACAAACAAATTTCTTTGTTCCAACGTCTTTCACTCTATATTTTTGTCAAGATTTTCCCACAGAATTTAAGCAAACTTAACATAACAGTTGACATCATACAACACGTTATCTAGCCTATTCAAAATCAAACTCCGACATATATAGTCATTACTTTCCCAATTCTAAAGAACAATGGTCCTAGAAGGATCAAATTGGTCTTCCTTGGAAATGGGAGGATCATCTTTGATCAAGTGAGCCAGATTCAACGAGTATAAATAAATTAACATTTTTTTGTCATCATTTGGAGTTCTTCCCATTGAACTTCTCAGGTTTGATATCCTGGATATTCATTTTCAATGAAACCAAAAACAGACAAAACAAATACGCTTTTAGATTGTTAGAGAACAATCTGGTTTCAAAAAAAATAAATAACGAAACAGTGGGTAGAATTGCAAACAATATAACAACGTAAAGAGGATGATTATCTATAATAGATTCTAAAGTTATGTTATAAGAAAATAAACGACCCCAAAATATAAATAACTTATCAGTGATTGAGGCTTGCGTTCAACACAATAACCTAAAAGTGGATTTTGAACTACTTCGGTGCCAACAGTTTACAGTGGCCACTTCCCAAGATTCAACAATCGGTCTCATGAGAAAGCGGTACTTCAAATCTCAAAGACCCGGCCGAACAATACAATTAAACAGTGCTCTCAAAATTTGGATTGATAATTTAATAAATTTCTGGATAACAATAAAAACTAATTACAAAGAAAAAGGGTAAGAAGACCCGAAAATCTGCGTGTGAAAAGTAGTAGTTATTGTGAAGGAATGGTGCACAGGAGATAAACAAAGACGCGTATGTTCATAACCAGTGTGTTTGTTGCAGACACCCCTTAGTTCCTGAACAATCACCAAAACAAGGGAAACAAAGGAAGAAAATAGATTTTAGTTTCTAGGAAGAATAGCAACTATTTCTAGAAACCAAATGGTCAAAAGCAAAAATAAAAGATAGGGAGAAGAGCGATGGGCTCAGCCTAGCGTGCAAGCACACACACAAACAGATGCACAAGACGATGTCATTGTGCGTGTGGTTATCCTCCTATCCTCTTTGGAGGTGTACACGAGGCCTCAAGGAAGTAAGACTATATAAGTCATCTTCTAAAGTCCTAAGTTTTCATGTGGGACTAAAATCTCACAAAAAATGAGTAAAATGATCAAGTGAGAAAATAAGTTTGCCATCCGTTTGCGGTTTTGTAGGATATGGATGATACAGTCATATATTGCACAAGGAGATGATATTGTCTGGGCGTTTTAACAGTCAATAATGTGACGTGGGAGTTCCGAATCAGTTATAACAACCGTTATTTTCATTATAACAGCCATATTTTCTGGGTGTTTTAACAGTCCATAACGTAACGTGGGAGGTCCGAATCCGTTATAACGACCGTTATTTTCATTATAACGACTATTTTTTAAACCATGGTATTCACTAAGCCCTTAATCTCTAACATTAATATGGTTTTTTTCTTGCTAGACCCACTTGCCATTGGGTCAGCCATGACAACTTCCTATCCCGACATAGTGCTTCACCTAGCCAACTATCCCTCGAGCTGGCTCTGATACAAATGCAACTGTTGAGAATCAATTGTTGAGAAATAGGCGAATTTACAAAAAAATTGTGGCTGAAATTTTGAATATGATGCGCTATTTTCGAAACCTTTCCAAGTTGTCCACACCTTCATCATGTCAAGGAACAAAGTTGCAGATATGTGGGGATGGCTTGACTGCTATAATGTGAGTTGCAGATAGGTATCTTTATCATTGCCTTATGACAGTTCAGTTTATATGAGATTGGTAAGTGATCAGCCTGACAGCTATCCCACCAGGGACAGCAGACTTCAGAAACTCTCATATTATATTGGAATGTTAAGAGGCAGTGGTAACAGGAGGACCAGAACTCATCTGAGGAAAATGATTGAAAATCATAAACCTGGTGTTTTGTAAACTTGTATATAGCAGAACCTATGATTAAACCCTCCCCAACAGGAAGACTTTTTCCAGGAACTATACTGTGGTGTCGACAACTAATGATAATAATCCAAATATTGGGAATATATGGATATTGTGGAAGTTAGTCATGCCTAAGCCTGATATTCTTTCATCTTCAGATCAAAAAATCTCCATTGGTATTGAGCAGAGCATCATAACTACCATCCATGCTCTCTCTTTAATAGCAGGCAAAAGAAGCTTATGGGTTGAACTTCAGGCACACCTCGGCTTGTCGTTTGGAGATTTTAATGCTGTCCTATCCTATGATGAAAAGAAAGGTGGAAGAAGACCTGTGGTGACAACAATGGAAGAATTTCAAAATATGGTGGATAACTGTAGTTTGAATGAAAGTCGAAGGTCTGGTCTGATATTAACTTGGACTAACAAACAAATGGGAAGCCGAAGAATACTCAGTAAATTGGACAGATGTTTCTATAAACCAACTATGGTTGAGTATACACTCGGGAGGGAAGTATAAAGTTCTGCCTAGACTTAGCTCTGATCATTCTCCTCTTGCAGGGTGGAGTTCTTCTATTCCACAACCTGCCAATGCTCCCTTTAGATTCCAGAAAAAGTGGCTCACATTCAAATTTCAGGGCGATTGTCAAAGATAGCTGGGAGGAGGAAATCTCTGGATCCCCCCTGTTTCTGGTTTCTCAGAAGCTTAGAAGACTACTGAAGATGGCCCTCAAATGGTGGAATAGAGAGGTCTTTGGCCTGATTAACTAAAATTGAGCAACATGCCAAAGGAGTGAGGAACTTCAGTTTCAGATAGAAGAGGCCAATCGCAATGACGGTCTTGCGGTTGTCATAGCCAAGAAAGAAGCAGATCTTGAAAGCACCCTCAACCAAGTGGAGATTATGCGGAGACAGAAGTCTAGAATTAAATGGCTTGAGGAAGGGGATAGAAACACATCTTATTTTCACGCATGCACCAGAATCAGAAGGGGAATAATACAATCCAAGAGATAATATCCGACAAATGTCGGATGCAATCAAACCAGAGGGGCATTAAAAGAAATGTGGTTGGGTTCTTCAAGGAGAGATTTACTAAACAATTTTCAAGTATTGATGATGAGTTAATGAACATAATTCCTAAGCTCGTCTCACCTATGGAGAATGAAGAGATCACCCGTATTCCAATAGAAGAGGGGTTCAAAGATGCAATTTTCAGTCTTAACTCGGATAGTGCCCTGGGCCGGGATGGTTTCCCCAGATGTTTCTTTAAAGCACGCTAGTCTATTATTGGGAAGGATGTGCTCCAGAGTTTTTCTTTCTTTAGGGGTGGTAAAATTCCAGTTGGATCTAACTCTAATTTTCTAGTGCTCAAACCAAAGAAGAGTGGGCGAACAAGCTTGATTAATTCAAACCTAGTTGTCTTCCTCATTAAAATCATAAGATGATAGCATCTAGAGCGAGTCGCAGCGCTAATAAAATTGTATCCAAACAACAATGTGCTTTTATTTAAGGAAGTCAGATACAAAGCAATATTGGAATTGCATCTGAAATGATAAATGAGCTGAATAAGAAACGGAACGGTGGGAATATTGGTATAAATATCAATATCTCGAAAGCATACGACACTCTAGATTGGGACTTCTTCTTCATTGTGTTGCAAAGATTCGTCTTCTGCTATAGATGGTTCAGCTGGATCAATGAGAATGTGGGTAGTGCCCATATTTCAGTTATGATCAATGGAGGCCCCACGGTTTCGTTGAGGTGAGTAGGGGTCTCAGGCAAGGAGATCCTCAGGGAGGGGGAGGGGGGGGCGCTTAAAGATAATGGATTGGTTGCTCCCATGGTTAGTCTCATCGGATGATGGGGATGGCTTGACTGCTATAATGTAAGTTGCAGATATGTATCTTTATCATTGCCTTATGACAGTTCAGTTTATATGAGATTGGTAAGTGATCAGCCTGACTGCTATCCCAGCAGGGACAACAAATTTCAGAAAGTCAGTGTTATATTGGAATGTTAGGTGGCATTGGTAACAGGACGACCAGAACTCATCTGAGGAAAATGTTTGAAAATCATAAACCTGATGTTTTGTGCATAGCAGAACCTATGATTAAAAGCTCCCCAACAGGTAAGACTTTTTCCGTGAACTATACTGCGGTGTCGACAACTAATGATAATAATCCAAATATTGGGAACATATGGATATTGTGGAAGTTAGTCATGCCTAAGCCTGATATTCTTTCACATTAAGATCAACAAATCTCCATTGGTATTGAACTACAGCAGATTAGCCAAGATGGGTTGAACTATAGCAGATTAGCCAAGATGGCACACGTCGGCTTGTCGTAGGAGATTTTAATGCTGTCCTATCCTATGATGAAAAGAAAGGTGGAAGAAGACCTGTGGTGAGAAAAATGGAAGAATTTCAAACTATGGTGGATAACTGTAGTTTGAATGAAAGTCGAAGGTCTGGTCTGATATTAACTTGGACTAACAAACAAATGGGAAGCCAAAGAATACTCAGTAAATTGGACAGATGTTTCTATAAACAAACTATGGTCACTCGGGATGGAAGTATAAAGTTCTGCCTAGACTTAGCTCTGATCATTCTCCTCTTGCAGGATGGAGTTGTTCTATTCCAAAACCTGCCAATGCTCCCTTTAGATTCCAGAAAAAGTAGCTCTCACAGTCAAATTTCTGGAGATGGTCAACGATAGCTGGGAGGAGGAAATCTTTGGATCCCCCTTGTTTCTGGTTTCTCAGAAGCTTAGAAGACTACTGAAGATGGCCCTCAAATGGCGGAATAGAGAGGTCTTTGGCCTGATTAACTAAAATTGAGCAACATGCCAAATGAGTTGGAGGAACTTCAGTTTCAGATGGAAGAGGACAATTGCAACAACGGTCTTGCGGTTGTCATAGCCAAGAAAGAAGCAGATCTTGAAAGCACCCTCGACCAAGTGGAGATTTTGTGGAGACAGAAGTCTAGAATTAAATGGCTTGAGGAAGGGGATAGAAACACATCTTATTTTCATGCATGCACCAGAATCAGAAGGGGAATAATACAATCCAAGAGATAATATCCAACAAATGTCGATTGCAATCAAATCAGGAGGGCATTAAAAGACATGTGGTTGGGTTCTTCAAGGAGAGATTTACTAAACAATTTTCAAGTACTGATGATGAGTTAATGAAGATAATTCATAAGCTTGTCTCACCTATGGAGAATGAAGAGATCACCCGTATTCCAATAGAAGAGGGGTTCAAAGATGCAATTTTCAGTCTTAACTCGGATGGTCCCTTGGGCCGGGATGGTTTCCCCGGAGGTTCTTTGAAGCACGCTGGTCTATTATTGGGAAGGATGTGCCACATCCAGAGGTATTACTTCTTTCTTTAGGGGTGGTAAAATTCCAGCTGGATCTAACTCTAATTTTCTAGTGCTCATACCCAAAGAAGAGGGGTCGAACAAGCTTGATCAGTTCAAACCTATTTGTGTGGGCAACTTCCTCATTAAAATCATAAGATGATAGCATCTAGACGGAGTGGAAGCGCTCAGAAAATTGTATCCAAACAACAATGTTCTTTTATTCAAGGAAGAGAGATACAAAGCAATATTGGAGTTGCATCTGAAATGATGCAATTCCAATATTGGTATAAAGATCGATGTCTCGAAAGCATACGACACTCTAGATTGGGACTTCTTCATTGTGTTGCAAAGATTCGTCTTCCGCTATAGATGATGCAGCTAGATCAAGGAGAATGTGGATAGTGCCCATATTTTAGGTATTATCAATGGAGGGGCCTAGGTTTCTTTGAGGTGAGTAGGGGTCTTAAGCAAGGAGATCCTCTATCTCCTCTTCTCTTTGCTTTAGCTGACGATGTTTTGAGCAGGGGGGATCACGTGACTTAAAGATATTGGATTGGTTGCTCCCATGGTTAGTCTCAGAAGGTGCTCGGATCCTACTCACCTTTTATTTGCAGATGATATATTTATTTTCCTTAATGGAAATCTTCGAAGTCTGAAATGCCTTACCAGATTGTTGGATAGATACCTCGAGACCATGAGCACTATAAGAAAGAAAAGAATTGAAGAACTTTTGGGCAATAATGAAGGAACTCTCCCAGAGAAATACTTCGGTGTTTAGCTTTCTCGTGGCAAGATTACTACTGTAGTAGTCAGACCTCTTGTCGACTCTATCAGGAAGAGAGCAACAAGGTGGGCAGGAAATATGTTGCCTACACAGGGTTGGGTAGTCCTTATTAGATCCATTCTGAGCAACACCCCTATTTATAACATGGCAGTATACAAATAGCCGGTGGGATTGATACAGAATGTGAGGCTATTCTCAGAAATTTCAAATAGTCAGGAGATCCACAAAAAAGGAAGAGCATTACCATAGCTTGGGACAAAGTTTGCAAACCATGTGATGAGGGCGGTCTGGGAGTGAGGAGACTTAGACATTACCTTGGCGATGTTCATGACACTAGCATGGAAATTTATTGAAGCAAAGGATGATTGGGCCTTGTTTATGAGGATATCATTCTCTACCACAAAATTTCCTCTATTTGACTTGGCATTAAATGGGCTCTCAAAGAAGTAACAAAACATTATGGTTGGATAATTGGAAGTGAGGAAGATCTTGGGCATGAACCTTGGATGAGGGAGCATGTAGTAAAGGATGGCATTGTTTCAAACTTTACAATGTGGAAAAAATGCAAAGCAACAGTGGCAGACATCTTGGTTAACCACAGGTGGTATATCCTGAGAGAAGTTCAGAGGGCTTTCAACATAGCTGGTTTGGAAGTTGGAAACCAAGTTCTAAGACAGCGGAGAGATGAAAGAATACGGAAGGATTTTACATATGGCAAGTTCTCTGTTAAATCAGCTTATGAAACTATTACAAAGAAGAATTAGAAGGTTAGATGGACGAAATGGATATGAAATGAGAACATCCACCCTAGAGCTACAACAACGGCTTGGAAGATCTTCCAAGGTGTATTCCCACTGATGAACAAGGAGAAAGGGCATTAGCATGACATCAAGATGTACCATTTGTAAACAAGAGGAAAACTATAGCCATCTATTTTTTTAATTCACTCATTCTCTTCAAATTTGTTGTCTCCTGCATGAATGCATTATGGAAAAGGGGTAATTGGTCTATTTTTTACGATGCATATTATATAGCAGAGAAGATTTTGGGGACAATCATGGTGGAGGTTAGATATGCTGCAAATCAATCCAAAAAAGCAATGCAAAATTCAATACCTGACCTGCCGACTCTAAAGAAGCTTGGACTTGGCCCAAAACCAAGGAAAGCTCCCCAGTGGATTCTCCCATTACAATGTGATTAAAATTAACCAACCTGGGTTCATGGTCACTCATAAGTCATAACCTGAGTAACCAATGTAATTCAACTGGAAAAAGCATGCTGAAATGGGGAAGAATGTAACTGAAACAAACCTCTCAAGAGCAAATAATTCAGGGAAGCTAGATAACTACAAATTCTTCATAGATTTTGCTTCAACCCACTCCCATTTTACTTCTTTCAGAGCAGAATTTGCTCATCCACTCTATTAGAAAAAAAAAACTTAGGTGATCTACAAGAAGCAAAATGTGCTCTGGAAATAGTAAGTCCCAATATCTAAATGTACGGACGTGTCGGTCGTATAATTCGGGATTGTGGGGGCCGTGTCTGTGTATTTGCTTCCATAGATATCTGAAACTGTTATAACTTATAAGCAAATGAATCCATAGAAAATTTGTTACATCATCCAGATAGGAAAATAAAAACCCTAACGACACTAAACGCAGATACGATAAAACGCAAAACCCTAAAAATAGTTTCAAGAGAAATCTGAATCCCATCAAAGAAAACCCTAGATCCTGACCTGATTGAAATAACCAATCAATGAATAGATCACTTGGTGGGAGGAGGAGGAATTCCTGGGGTACCGAGCAAGCTAGCTTGCTGCAACTCGAGCTCGTTCATCTGCTGCTCTCGATCCATCTCTATGATTAGGGGAACGACCAGGATCAAAAACGTCGTTCCTGCAATCCAAGCTGCTTTTCCGGTGCTCTTTAGGAGCTTTTTGCCTACGTATGCTACATCTGAAGCCGCTTGTCTCCCTTGATGAACAATCGGTGATTGAGATATCGTGCTTGAAACCCTAGCTAGGATTCCTTCGTTACCGCTGCCCCCTCTTTTGCTCTGAGGCGCCATGAGAGAGACAGAGAAGAGATGCTCTCTTGAAGAGTGAGATTGTGAGTCGCAAATAAACCCTTGGCAGTCGATATACGAGCCCGTGTTTGATGTCCCAAGAGAAGAGACTACGTAGAATGAGTAAAACTTCGCTGACCGCCCATAATGACCGCCACGATGACCACCCACAATATGAGCCACGTTGCATACTTTTAGAGGACAGTGACGAATGGATGTTTGGCCAATCCTTAGATGGGCCTGCAAACCAAAAATCAGGCTGATTAGTTATTTCAAACCTTTGGATCCTTGGACCCAAATAATGATCAATAATTCTCAAAGTTATAGGGTTTAAAATCAACCCATGAAAATGACTCCAATCCAACGCTTAGAAATCACTAATCAGGTTGATTTTTTATTGGGAGCGCACACCCCATTTCCTATCCTGGTGGACTCCTAGTCGGGGCACACCCCAAAAAGAGAGATCTCTCTAAAACTTTGCTGACCGGTGACCACGTCGCCCACAAAATCAGCCACGTGGCACATTATTGGAGGACACTTACCATATAGATGTTTGGCCAATTTCTAGGTGGACCTACAAACCAAAATTCAACTTGATTAGTGATTTTCAAGTGTTGAATGGAGCCATTTTCATGGGTTGATTTAACCATGGGAATTTGAGCATTATAAACCATTATTTGGTATACAAGATCGAAAGGTTTGAAATCACTAATCAAGTTGATTTTTCGTTCTTAGGTCCACCTAGGGATTGGCCAAACATCCATACAGTCAGTGTCCTCTAAAAATATGCCACGTGGCTCATTTTTGTGAGCGGTCAGTGACCATTACCGATCAGCCAGGTTTTAGAGAGAGATCTCTGTTTTTGGGGTGTGCCCCGACTAGGAGTCCACAGGGATTGGAAATGGGGTGTACAAATATGAGCTCCCTTTTTTATTTGTAGGACTACTTAGGCTGTGTCTGCTTTGCGGAAAATATGAATTCTAGAGACAGTATCTTCTTCCAAAATATTGAAATGTTTGTTTGGTTTGTTCTGGAGAAAAAATACCTAGAATAAAAAGAGACTTTTGGAAAATAAAATAGGATAACCAATATACCGAATTAAAGTCGGTCCGTTGATTTTCTGAAGTTGGACCACGACTTCATTTTACCTCGATGCCTGATGCCATGAGTAATGTTTTTCATACCTGGACCTGTCATCAAACCGATCAAGAGACTAGTTCACTGGGTCAGTAGTTCAACTGTTGGATCGACTGAGTCAACCCGCCACATAGCAACATTTCGGGGCCCATTGACATGTGAATGTTCTGCCCACGCCTTCGTGGACCACCCCAGGTCACCAGTTCAACTGGCCGAGTCGAGTTGGTTATACAAATATGAAGGATTTTTTTAAAGATTACTAGGTCGGGATCAAACTAACCAGATTTTGTGATTAGGTCACCAATTCGACCAACTGAACCGGGCCGAGTTTAATAACATTGACATTGACAACTCCTTCCTCACCATCTCTTTCCAACCAGGTATAACATCCTTCGTGTTCATCCATCTCTTTCGACGTCGCGCAAGAATGCATAGCAACAGGACACGGCAGAAATTGTTCCATCTTTCCTCAAATATATATATATATATATATATATATATATATGGCATAATTTGCTCAAGCTTCCCCTCACTCTTCAATAGCCACATCATCGAGCTGTAATAAAAAAAATTTTGGAAATTCTTTGAATATTTAATTATAATTGCCAAACACATAATGTTTTTTATAGGTTACAACTTTTCCAAAAAAAAGTCATGATCTAGAAAACAAAAACAAAAACAAAAAAAGAACCCAGAATCTGAATTTTCCATGAACCAAACGCAACCTTAGGGATTAGCCAAACATTTACATTGTTACTGTCCTCTACAAATGTGCCACATAACTCATACTGTGGGCAGTCAGTGAAGTTTTACTCACTAACCTAGTTGAAAATAACTAATACCAAGGTTTAAAAGGGGCTGTTATAATGGTATAATGGATTGGGAGTGTGACCGCTTTTTCCATTATAACGGATTGTAAGGCACAAGGGCAAAAATGGAGAAATAATGGAAAATAAAAATGGCGCTAAAATTTAAATTTTGAATTTCAAATTTTCAATACAATGAAAAATAACGGAAATAACAGACATTATTTTAACAATTTTTTTTCAGAAAATAACAGTCAATATTTTCTGAGCATTAAAATGTTACATAAAGTAACGGGGGAGGTCCGAATCCATTATAACTGCCGTTTTTTAAACCATGATTAGTACTACCCCTCAAGGCCCTCATACTTTCAAACTTTAGGATTGCCCACATTGGCCTAGTTGAATAGTGGTTGACTTAAGTTAAAAAGGACTTGAATCACACATCCTTAGCATTGTACTTGCAACATTATATGGTCTTTTCGTAGGTACATTAACAGGCGCACGACGCATGTCAAGTTTTAATGATTTTAGTCAAATGATGGTTAAACAAGGTTAAGGAGTAATCCTAAAGTTTGAAAGTATGACGAGGTAGTTCAAGGTGGTGTTACTAAAATAGCCAAATATTTAGGGAGCCCATATTTGCACACCCCATTTTCTGTAGGGGCAGACTGGAGGCACACCCCAAAAAGAGAAATCTCTTTCTAAGACAAGTAAAACTTAGCTGATCTGCGACCGCCCACAAGAATAGCCACGTGGAACATTTTTAGAGGACATTTGGCCAATCCCTAGGTGGACCTACAAACCAAAAATCAACCTGGTTAGTGATTTCAAACCTTTTGATCTTGTACCCCAAATAATAGTCGATAATGCTCAAATTTACACAGTTAAAGTCAACCCATGAAATTGACACCAATCCAATGCTTAGAAATCACTAATCAGGCTGTTTTTGGTTTGTAGGTTCACCTATGGTTTGGCCAAACATCGACACGGTCAGTGTCTTCAAAACTTGTGCCACGTGGCTCATATTGTGGGTGTCACTAGTCCGCACAAATTTTGCTAGCTAAATGAACATAATTAATGCCAACCCCCCCTATCAAAATCCTGGGTCCGCCGCTGGTCACAGACTGTTGGACGATATAAGCGTTCAACGCTAATCAAATGTTATTTTAGTAAGCGAGAAGCTTTTAATGCCAATCAGATTGCAACACATAAAATGGCACTCACAGGAAACCAAGAAAAATGTAAAGAACAAAGGGTCAAGAGGTGGCCCTTCACCTTTTACATTCATTTCACAATCATCAGATTATCGAGTGATGTAAAGTGCATATTATCTTGAAAAGAATTTCATGTAAATAGATATCGATACTAAAGCAAGCATGTTTTTGTGAGATCCAGGTTTGTGTTTGGTGATACTCTTGCCAAACATTTTTTAATTGAGGCTTGCGTTCAACTCAATAACCTAAAAGTAGATTTTGAACTACTTCGGTGCCAACAGTTTACAATGCCCACTTCCCAAGATTCAACAATCTGTCTCATGAGAAAGCGGCACTCCAAAAGACCCGGCCGAACAATACAATTAAGACAAATTTTGGATACCCCGTCGAATTGTCCTATTATCCCCTAATTTCTTATCTCCCCCACCTATTTTTTATATTCTCAAATTGACCCCCCACCCCCATTGAAATGTCTAAATAACCCCAGTTACTTAGAAAAAAAATTTCCCAAAACATTGGTTTCATTGTTAAGATTCTTGAGAATAGCTTCAACATGGCGGAGTGGAGCTTCGGTAGAGAAAATCTATTCTCTGCAATAGGCACCAGTAGAGAAAAGCTTTGACAAGCCGGAGAGTGGAGGCACCTCTCGTTCCTCAGGTACTCATCGTTGTTCAGACTTAGCAGTCCGAACAATCAATTCAAAGACCATGACCGATACTGCATGAGAAACAAACCCCCAATGTATCGTTCTAACGAGATTACTAGAAATTTATTCTTGAATTATTCATAAAAGTGTTATTAACCCACTTCTTAATTTATCTAAGTTAACATGTCCATGGCAAGACTGTGTTTACAGATCAATCTCAACAATATTCCCAATGAAGTCTCGAGCACAATCCAAGTTTTTCAGGCATTGCTTGGGATCCTCCTTGGCTTTATTAGTGGTTCCTAACGTTGATGTAACAGTTGAGAAGGCAAGTTACTCAGAGAACCAAAATGGGCAAGTTGATATTTTATATTTTTAGGTGGGGGAAGATAAAAGAAAACACAAGGGATATAGATGTCATTTTATTTTATGTTTAAGTGGGGGATAACAAGAGAAACGGACGGGGTATTAAAAATTTGCCTACAATTAAACAGTGCTCTCAAAATCTGGATTGATAAATTAATAAATTTCTGAATAACAATATAAACTAATTACAAAGAAAAAGGGTAAGAAGACCCGAAAATCTGCATTTCAATGTCGCGGTGCATGTGGGTATACTGATGCCTCAAGGATGTAAGCCTATATAAGTCATCTTCCAAAGTCCTAAGGTTTTCACGTGGGACTAAAAATCTCACAAAAAATGAGTACAATGATCAAGTGAGAAAATTCGTTTGCCGTGTGTTTGCGGTTTTTGTTGGATATGGATGATGCAGTCATATATTGCACAAGGAGATGATATTGTCGCATAATGTGTGCTTGAGGGATTGTTGGGCACCTTTTATGGCCGTGGAAAAAATGTGAAGGCAGTTAAATTTTGTTCTCTTTACTGACAGCATTTCGGATGCAAGACAAATTAATCTAGTCACCTGGAGGAGCAAGATATTTTGTGGTAAATTTACTAGCCTCATTTAGTAAGGCCATGACTCCTTGAGGATTTTATAATATGCCAATTTGTCAGTTAACATTAATATAGCAAGTAAATCAGTTAATATTCACCAAGGTTTAAAAGGGGCCATTATAACAATATAACAGACTGGGGCATTATCGTTTTTCCCGTTATAACAGGAAAAAAATGGAAATAGGGCCTTTTTCCACAAAATTTTCCAGAAAATAACGGTCGTTATTTTCACTATAACGGAAAATAACGGCCACTATTTTCTGGGCAATTTAGCAGTCCATAACATAATGTGGGAGGTCCGAATCAGTTATATCAACCGTTATTTTCATTATAAGGGCCGTTTAAACCATGGTATTCACTAAGCCCTTAATCTCTAACATTAATATGGTTTTTTTCTTGCTAGACCCGCTTGCCTCTGTGTCAGCCATGACAACTTCCTATCCCGACATGGTGCTTCACTTAGCCAACTATCCCTCGAGCTGGCTCTGATACAAATGCAAATGTTGAGAATCAACTGTTGAGAAATAGGCGAATTTATAAAAAATTGTCCACACCTTCGTCATGCCAAAGAACAAAGTTGTAGATATGTGGGGTTGGCTTGACTACTATAATGTGAGTTGCAGATATGTATCTTTATCATTGCCTTATGACACTTCAGTATATATGAGATTGGGAAGTGATCAGCCTGACTGCTATCCCAGCAGGGACAGCAGATTTCAGAGAGTCAATGTTATATTGGAATGTTAGAAGGCATTGGTAACAGGAGGACCAGAACTCATCTGAGGAAAATGTTTTAAAATCATAAACCTGACGTTTTGTGCATAGCAGAACCAATGATTAAACTCTCCCCAATAGGTCAGACTTTTTCCAGGATCTATAATAATCCAAATATTGGGAATACATGGATATTGTGGAAGTTAGTCATGCCTAAGCCTGATATTCTTTCATATTCAGATCAACAAATCTACATTGGTATTGAACTACAGCAGAGTAGCCAAGATGGGTTGATCAACAAATCATAAACCTGATGTTTTGTGCATAGCAGAACTATAGCAGATTAGCCAAGGTGGCACACGTCGGCTTGTGTAGGAGATTTTAATGCTGTCCTATCCTATGATGAAAAGAAAGGTGGAAGGAGACCTGTGATGAGAACAATGGAAGAATTCAAAATATGGTGGATAACTGTAGTTTGAATGAAAGTCGAAGGTCTGGTCAGATATTAACTTGGACTAACAAACAAATGGGAAGCCGAAGAATATACTCAGTAAATTGGACAGATGTTTCTATAAACAAACTATGGTCACTCGGGATGGAAGTATAAAGTTCTGCCTAGACTTAGCTCTGATCATTCTCCTCTTGCAGGATGGAGTTGTTCTATTCCAAAACCTGCCAATGCTCCCTTCAGATTCCAGAAAAAGTAGCTCTCACATTCAAATTTCTGGAGATGGTCAACGATAGCTGGGAGAAGGAAATCTTTGGATCCCCCTTGTTTCTGGTTTCTCAGAAGCTTAGAAGACTACTGAAGATGGCCCTCAAATGGTGGAATAGAGAGGTCTTTGGCCTGATTAACTAAAATTGAGCAACATGCCAAAGGAGTTGGAGGAACTTCAGTTTCAGATGGGCGAGGACAATCGCAATGACGGTCTTGCGGTTGTCATAGCCAAGAAAGAAGCAGATCTTGAAAGCACACTCAACCAAGTGGAGTTTTTGTGGAGACAGAAGTCTAGAATTAAATGGCTTGAGGAAGGGGATCGAAACACATATTATTTTCGCACATGCACCAGAATCAGAAGGGGAATAATACAATTCATGAGATAATATCCGACAAATGTCGGATGCCATCAAACCTGGAGGGCATTAGAAGACATGTGGTTGGGTTCTTCAAGGAGAGATTTACTAAAGAATTTTCCAGTATTGATGATGAGTTAATGAAGATAATTCCTAAGCTTTTCTCACCTATGGAGAATTAAGTGATCACCCGTATTCCATACCGATAGAAGAGGGGTTCAAAGATGCAATTTTCTATCTTAACTTGGATACCGGGATGGTTTCCCCGGATGTTTCTTTAAAGCACGCTGGTCTATTATTGGGAAGGATGTGTCACATACAGAGGTATTACTTATTTCTTTAGGGGTGGTAAAATTCCAGTTGGATCTAACTCTTAACTTTCTAGTGCTCATACCCAAAGAAGAGGGGGCGAACAAGCTTGATCAGTTCAAACCTGTGGGCAACTTCCTCATTAAAATCATAAGATGATAGCATTTAGACAGAGTGGAAGCGCTAAGAAAATTGTATCCAAACAACAATGTGCTTTTATTTAAGGAAGAGAGATACAAAAAATATTGGAATTGCATCTGAAATGAAAAATGTGCTGAATAAGAAACGGAACAGTGGGAATATTGGTATAAAGATCGATGTCTCGAAAGCATACAACACTCTAGATTGGGACTTCTTCATTGTGTTGCAAAGATTCGTCTTTCGCTATAGATGGTGCAGCTGGATCAAGGAGAATGTGGGTAGTGCCCATATTTTAGTTATGATCAATGGAGGGGCCCATGGTTTCTTTGAGGTGAGTAGGGGTCTCAGGCAAGGAGATCCTCTTTATCTCCTCTTCTCTTTGTTTAGCCGGGGATGTTTTGAGCAGAGAGGATCATGTGACTTAAAGATAATGGAGTGGTTGCTCCCAAGTTTAGTCTCAGAAAATGCTCGGGTCCTAGTCACCTTTTATTTGCTGATGATATATTTATTTTCCTTAATGGAAATCTTCGAAGTCTGAAATGCCTTAGCAGATTGTTCGATAGATACATTGAGACCATGAGCACTATAAGAAAGGAAAGAATTGAATAGCTTTTGGCATTAATGTAGGAACTCTCCCAGAGAAATACTTGGCTGTTTAGCTTTCTCATGGCAGGATTACTACTATAGTCGTCAAACCTCTTGTCGAATATACCAGGAAGAGAGCAACGAGGTGAGCAGGAAAGATGTTGCTTATACATGGTTGGGTAGTCCTTGTTAGATCCATTCTGAGCAACACCCCCATTTATAACATGGCAGTATACAAATGGCCGGTGGAATTGATACGGAATGTGAGGCTATTCTCAGAAATTTCAAATGGTCAGGAAATCCACAAAAAAGGAAGAGCATTACCATAGCTTGGGATAAAGTTTGCAAACCATGTGATGAGGGTGGTCTGGGAGTGAGGACACTTAGACATTACCTTGGTGATGTTCATGAAACTAGCATGGAAATTTATTAAAGCAAAGGATGATTGGGCCTTGTTTATGAGAAGCAAATTCCTCACCCTCATGTGATGTCATTCTCTACCACAAAATTCCTCTATTTGGCTTGGCATTAAATGGGCTCTCAAAAAAGTAACGAAACATTATGGTTGGATAATTGGAAGTGAGGGAAATATTGATCTTGGGCGTGAACCTTGGATGAGGGAGCATGCAGTAAAGGATGGCATTGTTTCCAACTTTACAATGTGGAAAAAATGCAAAGCAACAGTAGCAGACATCTTGGTTAACCACAGGTGGTATATCCCGAGAGAAGTCCAGAGGGCTTTCAACATAGCTGGTTTGGAAGTTGGAAACCAAGTTCTAAGACGGCGGAGAGATGAAAGAATACGGAAGGCTTTTACAGATGGCAAGTTCTCAGTTAAATCAGCTTATGAAACTATTACAAAGAAGAATTAGAAGGTTAGATGGACGAAATGGATATGAAACGAGAACATCCACCCTAGAGCTACAACAACGGCTTGGAAGTTCTTCCAAGGTGTATTGCCCACTAATGAACAAGGAGAAAGGGCATTAGCATGACATCAAGATGTAGCATTTGTAAACAAGAAGAGGAAAACTATAGCCATCTATTTTTTAATGCACTCGTTCTCTTCATATTTGTTGTCTCCTGCATGAATGCATTATGGAAATGACGTAATTGGTCTATTTTAACAATGCATATTACATAGCAGAGAAGATTTGGGGGACAATCATGGTGTATGTTAGATATGCTGCAAATCAATCCAAAAAAGCAATGCAAAATTCAATACCTGGCCTGCTGACTCTAAAGAAGCTTGGACTTGGCCCAAAACCAAGGAAAGCTCCCCAGTGGATTCTCCCCTTACATAATGTGATTAAAATTAATTGTGATGGGGCAGCTATCGGGAACCCTAGTAGAGGAGGCATGGGTGCAGTTTTCGGGATAGTAATTGTAGAATGCTTGGGGCATTAGTGGAGAGTATTGGAGCTGTTACTTATTTTATTGTGGAATGTATAGCGATTATGAGAGGGGCCACTTGGGCTCTTTCTAAAGGGTGGAAAAATATCTAGATGGAGTCTAACTCGGAAGCAGCAGTGTATGCGTTCTCGCAAGGAACCATCCATTGGAGGGTGAGAGCCAATGGGGAAAGGGTAATCCACAAATTTGACAGTTTTCATTTCGGCCACTTGGAGAGAAGTTAATTTTAGTGCTAATTTGGGCGCCACGAGAGGAATTACCCTCCCTCGTGGTTCGGTTCAATCTTGAAGTGGTAGGCCAGATTTTATTCCTAGCATTGAGGAACCTCTAAGAGCATCTCCAACCCTACCCTAAATTCTCTTCCCTTCCCTAAGATAGGGTGAAAAACATAAAAAACCATCTCCAACCCTACCCTAAAGTTCACCCCATTTTAGGGTAACCTCAAATCCTACCCTAACTTAGGGTAGGATTTAGGGTGAGATTTTAAAAACTTGTTCCCCCTTCTCCTCCCTCTTTTCTATTAATTCCACTGAATGTCCTCTCCATCTTTTCACTTAATGTCACCTATGTCCCCTTCTTATTATTTTTGACATTTTCCCTCTTCCTATTGGTTCTTATATTTAGGAATAGGAACTTATATTTAGGGAAGGGTAGAGTTTTGGGTGAACCATTGGAGAGTTTTCCAAGTTTTAGGTAAGGCAGTCTTTTCTACCCTAAGTTTAGGGTAGGGTAGGGTTGGAGATGCTCTAAGGACCTACTTCAGATTCGCATAATTGCTTTGGTGTTCTTTCTTTGTTCACTCTCTTTTCGGGATGAGTTGTGCAGAGGGGCGGGGTGCCAACATAGTTGGGATGCCAACCCTTATGGTGATGCAGCCCTCTCCCTGATATCTGAAACTGTTATAACTTATAAGCAAACGAATCCATAGAAAATTTGTTACATCATCCAGTTTTATAAGAAAATAAAAACCCTAAGACACTAAATGCAGGTCCGATAAAACCCTGAACCCCAAAAATAGTTTCAAGAAAAATCTGAATCTCATCAAAGAAAACCCTAGATCCTGACCTGATTGAAATAACCAATCAATGAATAGATCACTTGGTGGGAGGAGGAGGAATGCCTGGGGTACCGAGCAAGCTGGCTTGCTGTAACTCGAGCTCGTTCATCTGCTGCTCTCGATCCATCTCTATGATTAGGGGAACGACCAGGATCAAAAACGTCGTTCCTGCAATCCAAGCTGCTTTCCCGGTGCTCTTTAGGAGCTTTTTGCTTACGTATGCTACATCTGAAGCCGCTTGTCTCCCTTGATGAACAATCGGTGATTGAGATATCGTGCTTGAAACCCTAGCTAGGATTCCTTCGTTACCGCTACCCCCTCTTTTGCTCTGAGGCGCCATGAAGAAGAAGAAGAAGAAGAAGAGATGCTCTCTTGAAGAGTGAGATTGTGAGTCGCAAATAAACCCTTGGCAGTCGAGATTCTCAATAAAACCGGTGTTTGCTGTCCCCAAGAGACCACGTAGAATGCATCAAACTTTGCTGACCGTCCACGATGACCACCCACAATATGAGCCAGGTGTCATATTTTTAGAGAACAATGACCGCATGGATGTTTGGCCAAATCCTTAGATTGGCCTACAAACCAAAAATCAGCCTGATTGGTGATTTCAAACCCTTGGATCCTTGTACCCAAATAATGATCAATAATTCTCAAATTCATAGGGTTTAAAATCCACCCATGAAAATGACTCCAATCCAACGCTTAGGAACCACTAATCAGGTTGATTTTTTATTTGTAGGTCCACTTAGGGATTGGTCAAACATTCATACGGTCAGTGTCCTCTACAAATGTGCCACGTGGCTCATATTGTGGCCGGTCAAGTTTTACTCACTGACCTAGTTGAAAGTAACTAGGAAACTTTGATGACAGGACCCTGTCATTGATTATAGGGCGCAATATGAGCCATGTGGCACACTCTTAAAGGACTGACCGTATGGATGTTTGGCCAATCCCTAGGTGAACCTACAAACCAAAATCAGCCCGATTAGTGATTTAGAGGCATTGGATCAGAATTATTTTCATGGGTTGATTTTAACTGTGTGAAGTTGAGCATTATTGACCATTATTTGAGGTACAAAGATCTAAAGGTTTGAAATCACTAATCAAGCTGATTTTTGGTTTGTAGGTCCACCTAGGTAGTGGAAAAACAATCTTACCATCGCAGTCCTCTAAGAGTGTTCCACGTCGCTCATAATGCGGCCTGTCATCAAAGTTTTACTTAATAATTAGTACTCCCCCTCATACTTTCGAACTTTAGGATTACTCCCTTGACCTAGTTTAATAGTGGTTGACTTAAGTTAAAACAGACTTGAAGGACTGACCGTATGGATGTTTGGCCAATCCCTAGGTGAACCTACAAACCAAAATCAGCCCGATTAGTGATTTAGAGGCATTGGATCAGAATTATTTTCATGGGTTGATTTTAACTGTGTGAAGTTGAGCATTATTGACCATTATTTGAGGTACAAAGATCTAAAGGTTTGAAATCACTAATCAAGCTGATTTTTGGTTTGTAGGTCCACCTAGGTAGTGGAAAAACAATCTTACCATCGCAGTCCTCTAAGAGTGTTCCACGTCGCTCATAATGCGGCCTGTCATCAAAGTTTTACTTAATAATTAGTACTCCCCCTCATACTTTCGAACTTTAGGATTACTCCCTTGACCTAGTTTAATAGTAGTTGACTTAAGTTAAAACAGACTTGAATCACACACACATAGTTAGCATTAACAGGCGCATGATGCATGTCACGTTTTACTGTTAGTCAAATGATGGTTAAATTAGGTCAAGGGGGTAGTCCTAAAGTTTGAAAGTATAAGGGGGTATTACCAAATACTTTCAAATTTCAAGGGAGTGTTACTAAAATACCCAAAAATTTACAAATCATCTATTCCTCCACTTCTCCCTTATTCGGATGTCTTTGTTACTTGCACGAGACATTTTGGGTCCAATCTTGGTTCTGGTTCTTATCGGTTCGGTTTCGGTTCCATATTAAATTACCCAAAACCGGAACCATTATTTTCGGTTCGGTTCTTTTTTAATCGGTTCCCAATTATGTGGAACCGGTGTTTTCAGTTCCAATTTGGTTCCGGTTAAACGGGTAAAATTGACACCCATCGTGGCAAGAACATGGTTTAGAAAACAGTTACGACACTGTTATAATGACATTAACGCTCCAAACCTGTTACTTTATCTGTTATTAACAGCCAAAAACACTATTAACGTTTGTAACCACTATAACTGAAAATAACGGTTGTTATGCTGTTAAATAAACATTATTTTTACCATTGTGTATGTTTAGTTGAAAACTAAAGAGGTGTTTGGATCACCATTTTTAGACCTGAAAAGGTCTTTTTTTTTTACAAAAAGACTTTTTTCAGAATAACAGATTGTTTGGATCACCATTTTTAAAAAGTATTTGTTCCATAGACAAGGGTGCTATCCACGTTGCTAATCCCAACGGTCGTCTATATAATGGACGGTCCGTATTGGTCATGTTAGCAACCCACATAACAATAAAACCTGTATTAACTAGGGCTGCAACTCGGGTAGGTTGGGTCGGATTTGGGGGTCAACACGAGCCCAACCCGATCAAGATTGTGAGCCCAAGCCCAACCCAAGGTCGGGCCTAGAATTTCGACCCGGTCAGGTTAGTCGGATGGGTAAATTACTCATTTTTTTTATTCTTATTGTTAGGAAAGGTTGGTAAAAAAAATTGTATTAATTTCTAATATAAAAATACATAAAAGAATTTTTTTTTCTTCATCAACTTTTTACAAACATAAACACCTTAACAAAATATATACATTTATATTTGCAGTGTCAGGCTTGGGTTGTCAAAAATCTAAGCCTGACCCCAACCTGATTTTGATCGGGTTGTCAAAATCTAAGCCCGAGCCCAACTCGAGTACTTAAGGGGCCAACCCAACCCAACCCAACCCGAGCCCAATGTCAGGTTGAATCCGTCAGGCTCGGGTTGAGCCCACCCATGTTGCAGCCCTAGTTTTAACTGGGTATGAAGTCTGTAGTGTCAACCCAGGCTAAATTTTATCATTATTTTAGCTCTACAGTCTACATAAGCAACAACCAACAGCAGGAATGATCTACAATACAGCAGAACATATTGAATTATTGACACATGATTACATGAACTGACGAACCGTTGAATTGTCAAATCTAAAATATAATCGAATGACCACAATTATCCAATCTATAGCATAGCATGGGTTCATCAACCTAGCACGCAGGTAGCGCCATACATCAGGAGTTTTTCGATCAAAATTGTATGACTATTTTCATTTCAAAATTCAGTCATGTATGCATGCATGCAATTACGAGGATTAATCAACCAAAATAAATCCTCCTTTTATGTACTGCAAGCATGAGAATGGCAAATTAAGAACATTTTCCACTTCATGGGAATTGGATATGAGTGTATTTAAAACCAAATCCCTGTTTGGAATCACACCACCCCGCCCAAAACCTCTGCACACAACAAGAGATGTGTTGCAGAGCCAAGGAACTGAAACTGTAAAACCCAACCCAAAACCCTCCTTCCCACTAGAAGCATTTCCACTCCCAACTAACACATCCTTGTACGCCCGACACACTTGTGAAACATACTTACCCATGGGTAGAAGCTGGTGTAGGAAAAATGGAGTAGCATTCCCATCTGGGTCAAAGATATCAGAGTCTGAGTGAAGGTTCACAACGACTGTACCATGCTCAGGATGAAGCTGATTTCTGAGAGCTTTCAGAAACAGACCTTCTGGGTCCCAGAGCTTGCGCGGGAATATGTCTTCACCATCATAAGCATCGATGAAGACCAGGTCGTAGAGATTGGTGGTGTTTAGGATGAACTTTTCAGCATCTGATTCGTAGAGGAACAACCTCTCGTGGGTGCCTTTCCACAATACCTCATCAATCATTTCAGGATGAGAATGTAAACGTTCACCCGAAGGTTTCATCATTGCAAAAGCAGGAAAACCCATTGCTTGGATGGAGGCTGAGATAACAAGTGAATCGATTTCGACAACGTGGACAATTGCACCTGAAGAGGTAAGGAATTCAGCAGTCAGACTTCTGATCGAATGATTAGCAGTAGTCGATTTTGCCATTCAGAAAGCAACGGAAGTATAGTGGTAATTTCTAAATAATGAAAGTTTTGTCTTCTCTCAAGTTCTATGGTTATTATCAATAACTTTCATTTAGGATGGAAGCAAAAAATTCTGTAGTGAACTACTTCTGAATAATTCATATATGACAAGTTGAAGCAAATCAGGTATATATTACAGTAAAGGCATCTGTGATCACAGCAAAGACAACCAGCACGAAAATTACAGCATCGATAATCTGATTGGTGACTACACTAGCCTATGTAACAAGGACACTTCGTTTTCTAAGAATTTGTCGTGTTGGACAGTGCGCCGCATTCAGGTGTCGGACACATGCCGACACACCTTTTCAAACGAATCTCAATTTATTCAAATATTTTGTTGAATATTATTTATATATGGTTTATGCGATTTTAATGTATGTCAGGTTAATCTAAATACATTATTCTATGTTGTATACTTGACATGGACTAAAGTATTTAAAAGATGTCTTTCAGCATAAGGAATGAATTGTATGGACATGTAACGTATCGGGTTTGTGGGATTCAGCGTGTCTGACATTCCGTATCAGTGTTGGGCACCAACACTAGTGTCCATGTCTTTGCCACATAGACACTAGCTTAAACGTCTTTGAGAAGTTGACACTGGTTTTGTGGGCAAAGACCAGTACCAAAGATCTAAACTTTCAATTCTGAAGTATATATTCAAGTTTTATGCTTATATATTGTTTGAAACTGGGAATAATGTTTTTTATTTGATTTTCTTTCAGGTTGACTAGATCCACGTCATGGTTCAAGGGATCGGCAGGGATCAAACAATACGGTCTTGGGGTTGTCTCGCCCAAGACAAGCTATTTGCTATAGGGGGCTCACATCATCTTGAGTGAGACGACCCAAGACTAAGTTGGTCAATCTGGACCAGGATAGGCGCCGACCGATCTGGCCCCTATCCCAAGACCTTGATCCATGCTCCACATTTCACTGTTTCACAACTTTGAAATTTAACTGAGTACCAACTCTTTTAGGATATCCCAGCTCCTTAAAGCACTAAATTTGTCAATTTTGACTGCATTTCTGTTGTTATTTAGTGTCTATTCAACTAGAGCTTATGTCTGAAACCTATCTTTTAATTTTTACTTGTTCCATAGAACAAATCTTTAAGTACTTGCGGGCTATCTTCATTACTTCTCTATTTTTTTTAGTCTAACTTTTTCCTTTATTCACAAACCACAAGACTCAACCTAATGGACCCCAAAAACTAGAAACACGTCTCAAATAGACCTGGACTCAAGCCACAATCAAGCAAAAAAGTCAGAACTTTTAAATCAGGTTTGATTGAGAATAAACCTAACTTCTAAAATATCTTTAAATTTCATAGAATGAACAGTTTCATCAATCAAAGAACCATTTATATAGTTCATCTAGTAATAAGAAAGATCTGTTACTTAAAAGTCTTATTTAGTAGTGTAGACCATGAAAGTACTCAATAGACACAACAAGATCAATTCAGTAAAAAGGCCAATCAATGGTATCTTATAGCATGTCTACAGCATGTTTTGGTGATTTTGTCTAAGAGCACAATACTGGAGAAGAAAATATAGGGACTTCTCACCTTGAATTTTACTAGCCAAAAATAAAGGTAGGCTTCCACCACCATGACCAATGCATAAAATATGCATAGGTTTCATTCCGTGAACCGCATTAATGAGATCATAATGGCAAGATGCTACGGCAGCCAATCCAACTGACATCATGCTCTTTAGATCTAACAAATGACACTAGAATCAAAACAGGATCTTAAAATGATAGCAAAGCCTAAAGTTAAAAAAAAATTATCAGGAAATTATTTTAACCTGGGGTTACCCGTATCGAAGACATAATAACAAATACAAACAATATACCATGCATTCAAAAGCAAGTATAGCCATAGGTATCAATGACACCGTCATAACATATAGAAGCATAGGTATCAATGACACCAGCATAAAATATAGAAGCATACTTACTAAAATTCAAACACAACCAGCTATCAAATTCCTCATATGCCTAATTACAGTCCGACTATCAAGATAAACATGAAAACAGATAGTAAAGAACAACTACCAGAAAATTGTCAAGAAGACAAGAATGCGAGAGCTCTAGATGGGAACAGCATAGGAAACTTCTACAATATAAATTATATCAAATGATTCATAAGAAACTAGCATACATAGACATAGACTTTATCTCATGAGATGCTTAAAAAAATACACAATAATATAAATGTCTTCTTATAAGTAACAGCTTTAAAGAGAAAAAAGAAAGATTACAAGAAAGAAAGTTATGACGAGAATTCCCTCTTTTCAAATGAGATCTATGATGCCGAACAGGTGTGTTTTGTATGAGTCTGACGTTGAATCTGTAGTTCACGTGCTCATTCACCGCAGATTTACTCATGAGGTGTAGCGGGCTTTCTTCACATTATTTGGCATACCATTTGTGGTCCCGTAACACGTGAGTGGTTTTTTCCGAGGTAATTCGGCAGAGTCTTTCTTGGGGAAAGGCCGATATCTTTGGGGTATTCTCCCTTTTGCTATTTTATGGGCTGTCTGGAAGGAGAGGAATTCTCTGGTTTTTGAAGGAAAAGAAGAAGAGATTCATGAAGTAGTCTTGAAAGTGAAAGCTCTTCTTTATCTATGGTCTTCTATTTCCCCAGATTTTAGGGGATTTTTTTGAAGATTTTGTTTTTAGATGGGAAAAGTTGTCAGGGGTATCTTCTCCTTGTTTAAGGAACTAGATCCGCCTTTGTTTGTTCTTGCAGGGTTTTCCCCATTTTTAATGCTACATATACACTTATCAAAAAAATGAGATCTATTTAAACCACAAAATTGTTAAATGTTGGAAGTACATAAACTTGTAAAATCAAGTGAAAACCAAAAATATAAGAGAGTGACAATTTGTACATGAAGTTGCAAATGAAATATGTACTATATACATCAGGTCACATCATCCACCTAAAAGGCAAATTCATTAATGCCAAAAGTCAAGGCTAGATACTGTGGGAATGAGTTGTTTGGCTTTAAGCCTGTTCTTATGGTAATCAACATGTTCGAGTGTTATAATAAAAGGTCAATTAAACTATGTGCCCATTTGGTTAATACAATTATTTCTGAAGGCATTTTTGCCGATTAAAAAAAATTTACAAGGCTTCAACTGTTTGTTGCAAAACAATGGCGTATCAAAAAGTTTTCCTAAATGAGAAGAGGCTGAAGAGCATTTATGAATCAAAGAGGAAAACTTAATATAGAAATCAAGAGAGCTAAATGTGATGATCATTAAAACAACTTTCATTGTTCATAAATTGGATAAACATATAATAAAGATAACCTACGACAAACAACAGTAGTTTTATGTGCATTGCTTGTTGTTCAACTCACAATAATCAACTTTTTACGTGGAAGATATAGGCATGTTATAGTGATCAAACAAACTGCTGAAGTTTGTGTCAGATTCATATCAACAAATCCCCAAGGTAAGCCATTTTTTTTCTGTTACAATTTTATTGGTACATTTCTTTGTCTTTTGAGATTTCAGTTACACTCGCTCCATTAGTGAGAAATATCCTTGATTTAAAGATGAAGGGGCCCCCATGATAACTTATATAAGAAAGAAAGAAAAGAAAAAGAAAAAAAAAAGTACAAGAAGCTTGCCTACTAGAAAAATATTAACAACAAAAGGGAACAAAGGCATGGAGGAAGAGGTCTTTATACCTCTACGATAGAGCCTTCTCATTCTTCAAGATGATGCTTCTTCTTTTCCTCCAAGTCTTCTCTATTTAGCCTCTTGCTTTCTCCTCTCCTTTTCTCTCTCTTCTCTCATTTATCTTCTTTCCTTACAGGGTAAGTTAAGATGTTTTGGAGCCAATAGATAAAGTTGTTGAGTGACTGACACTTGTGATGGGTAGGTTTGACCAATAGGTGAACAAAAAATTGGGCGGTTTCGTCGCCTATGGAAAATTTTGAAGCACCCATAGGTAGGTAATTTTAGAACAGATGGGTACGGTGACTTGGTGCCCAATCGATAGGCATTCCGAAGTACCTAAGGTTAGGCAATATCGAAAGCTAGGAGTTGAGGTACTTCGAAGAAACTTTTCAGGCACCAACTTGGACTTTCTATACGAGTTGTGCGCAGACCAATCTTACGGCGTCCCTTTGTCTTTCTTCAATACTGGTTGTTGGGGTTGTGTTTGCTTCGAAGACACTCATGATCTTACGCCTTTGCTTTTGATATGACAACGATGCGATTTTTAGACTCCTTAGTTTTGTTTATTTGATCAAACAGCAATGCTTTCATTATACATTTTATATCTTGTTTAGACACCCTGTGTCTTACCTATTTAGCTTCAATCAAATCCAAATGATTATGTCCTTATTAGACACTACATCTTGCTTTTTTGCATCTAATCAAGTATTAATGCCTTTACGTGTTCATGACAATTGCCCAATGACATTTTCTTAATGAAATTGGTGGCATCACACTTTTCTTATGTGGGAATTGATCTAATGGTGCTCCTTTCTTCTATAAACTCGTGTCCACACTTTGGAACATCATTGATCATGTGTACGCATTTTAATGCACATGTTCACACACTCACGTGTACATTCTTGATGTGCATGCTTACATATGAGAAGCTTTCATTAAGTGCAGGCTTCAACTCATCCACTCGCATGTAACTCCTCTTTTCCATTTGGATATTCTTTCTTTAGCTACAAACATGACTCCACACACATTCATAAGGATGTCTTGGCTTGTTGTTTGTGTACCTCTTATGTATGTATTTATGCACAAGAATTTTTCTCCAAGGTTACAGCTCATGTGATACATGCACCTTAGTGAACCATCCCAACAACCACAACTGAAGAAAGACAAAAAGGTTCCATAAAGATAAGACTTCTTACATGCTAAAATTAAAGCTAGTGGAAAGTCCAAGAGCTCCTGGTGACGCTTGAAAAGTTATCTTCAAAGTATCCCAACCCATGGATTTCTAAATATCCTAACCTTGAGTACTCTAAAATGCTTACACATAAGGCACCAAGTCACGCTACCTGTCAATTCCAAAATAAACTACGGGTGGGTGCTTCATTTACCCATGGGTAACCAAACCACCCTACCCATTGATCACCAAACCACAGTAACTCATCCAATCTACCCTATCAATCAGTCACTGAACAACCTTATCTTTAGGACCACTAAACCACCCTACTCAGTAGTTTACTGAACCTTTCCTTTGATTGTTGTCGGCAGCAAAATCTCTTTGCTTACGACTTAAGGAAAGTAAGCATAGTACCTTATGGTAAAATATAAAGTTTGTTATGAGAAACTCATCTGGAGACAACTATGATATTCTCTTTTCGTATTACTCACAAGCACCTACCCATTTCTATCAATAGATGAATACTTACCCTGAAAAAAGGGGAAAAAAAGAAAGAAAGAGAAGGACGAGGGGAAAAAAAGAAAGAAAGAGAAGGACGAGGGGAAAAAAAGGCAAGAGACAAGAAAGAAAACTTGGAGAAGAAGAACGAACACACCATTGTAAAGAAAGAGAAGAACACGATCTCATAGAAGGTGTAAAGGTCTTTTTATCCCTCTTTTCTTTGTACTTTTATAGTAAGCAAGCTTTTTGTACTTATTTTTTCCTTTTCTAGCTTATGCAATCTACCATGGGGCCCCTTCATCATGAAGGCAAGATTATCTTCCCCTTAAAAGGGATAGTGTAAATGATAAAGGTTCAACAAGATGGAGAGATGTACCCAAAAAATTGTAGAACAAAAAATTAAATTGAAAATTAATACTAAAAAATAAACCCTAAAATAAATACTAAAAATTTTTGGGAAACTTGTCAATTAATGAATCCACCACAAATCTTAGTGATTCGTTTGATCACAAACCAATCTAACACGTCCAGTGAGACTCTAATATCTCACAAGATAGTAGTAATTGCTGACATGACTCGTGGGCAAGGCAGATATTTTACAAGTCATAGTGTCAATGTTCGATTTATGTGAATATGGAAACCAAATGATCCTAGCTCAAGATAATTCTTCGGTGAAATAGAATGCCTAATTTTAGATGGAGGATGTGGAGGTATTCCATCCTGCACTAGTTTCTTGGTTAAATTACAATGTCAAAAACTAAAATCAGAAATTATGATGTGCTTTAATTGTTCGAAGAATTTAAAAAGAAAATTACGATTCCTACTAAAACTGGAGAAACATGTGCAATAACATGCAGATAACATCAACTGTATCTGAGATAAGAGTTCTCTTACCAACTTTATTTGAGGTCAGACTCTTACCCAGTCTTAACATGTCTTTTTAAGGATTACTTTCCAGTTCACAGGATAGAGGAATAGGATTTTAATAAATCCCACTAGTTCGACTTCCTGGGATTTGACGATGAACGACTGATATTGAATGCGTAGAGGTGTAGAGAAGATGATGTGTGATTTCATCATGAATCAACAAAGGGGTGTTTTTTTTCTTGATAAGTAAACAAAGGGATGTTAGAATCCCCTACAAAATTCTTTTTTTAGGAAATGTTTCTTGTAAAAAAAAAAGTGGGGTACAATCTATATTTGTTTTTAAAATATAATTTATAATTTCATCAAGTAGAGTTGAGTCGAAAAGGTTAGTAGTCCATTCTAAGCATGTTTTGAGATTCTTTAATTATGTTCCTTTTTGGTGGTTTCTGTTAGTAGGAAGGTTGAAGTGGTTTTAGTGGTCAAATAAAGAGGGATGCAAGAGATTATTGGAATTTGAATTGAACTTTAGGGAACTCTCTTTGTGTGGTTTGATACCACACTCCTTGGGTGTGAGACTCAAGAACCAAGGTGTGAAGCCTAGATTGTTAGGGTGTGACACTCTAATTATGGAAACCCTACTTTTCAGTGATTCCAAGGTAAGAAATTTCCAACCATATCTCAAGCTCGATTTTTTTCTGTCCTCTTTTTCTCCCCTTTTTGAAAGTGGTAAAGATGCAATTCGATTTCCCACAAGATCAATCCATATGATTTGAGTGGGGTGTTTCCAATTTCATTACATAACCATTGGTGTTATCAAACTCTTCAGTCAACTAGACCTTGACCCTAATATTTGGGGTCGGGGAAAGCACCTCAACCTGAACTTTTGGCTGCTTGTTTGGGGTGTTTTCGTCCTCAAAAAAGCATTGCTTAAGGAGTGAAACAGGATTATTTGTTTTGATTTGCGGATTCCAAACTATTTGAGCATATTTTAGAGTTATTTTGTATATTCGGTTCGAATCACATATAGTGGAAGCTCATGACTGTCTCACCCGTGAATGTAGCCCTTAGTGGTGAACCACAAAAATTCTGTGTGCCTTCAATTTTTTCCTATCCTAAGGAAGACAAGCTTTTGAAGTTTCCAAGGTCACAACTCTCAAGCAGGAATGGAGAGATTCTTGACTAGCTTGTTACTATATACAAACTAAGAATTATACTTGCACTAGAGTGCATTCTAATTGCAACATTTAAACCACAGCTTCTCAAGTGATTGTTACTCTGCAAGAAACTATCTGTAGCACAATTATAACCAGAAAAAGTTGACATAGAATTGACAAACTTTATAGTGGGAAAAGTCCTTCAGGGATGAGACAAACTTCAAATTGCGTACTGCTCTTTTAGCTGAAATTAGATTGCTGAGAATAAAGTGAAGGAATTTACATGGAACAGCCAAAATATGTGGTTGCTGCATAAAAACAATTGAGCTGGGGTCTGATTTCCTGTAAGCAGCCATTATTTTAACCGTACTTTGGCGAGTGGTTTCATTAAATCGAAGTACGCGCCATTGATAACCGAGTATCTTAAAGTTTCCATTGTGTTCATTCTCTGGTTGTATCTTTGCATACCTTTGCTGAAGCCATTTCTCCATCGCCGTCCATTGAACTGCATCCTGAAACAAAATATAACATGAACACTCACCACAATATGCGGCAAAGATTGCCTCATCATATATATAATTGACAGCAGATGGATCAGAAACAGATCAGTAATCAGATGTATGAAAGAAAAGGCACAAAAAAGGAAAATTCTTAAGCAAGATAAATTTGAAAAAATGCATAAATGCAGAATATTTCTCTATCTTCAAACCAACTTTAGCATTCAAAATAAGCATGTAATCAATTTCTGGATACAGGTAAGATCCTAAAACACAACACCAGGATTAACTCATCAAATAAATAACCTTCACATTCGTGACCAGCAAAGTTAAGGTATTATGAAGTGACAGATTGTACCAGTCATTTGCATAGAACCCTTGCCTGTCTTTTAAAAAAAATCAAGGCATTACAATCCAAGAGAGTATACCTAATGCGTTTACCAATGTGCAACAATCGACCACCTTGCTTGTTTCACACCAAGATCGTGTCGTTACAATCTTGACACATCAACCAGGTTTCACATTCAACGAAGCATACTCTGAAAGCCCTACCAGCAATTCTTGTCTTTGTTGTGTGAAAAGTTCACAGACAATGGCTCCACATCCAACGTTTGCCCTCGACCCTTGAGGTGAGAAAGAAACTGGTGTTTGTAGTTTTGGTTTGAATTATATACAGTGGCCCTAATTTATGTTCTTTCTTTTTTCATCTGTCTTAGAATGTGTGGGGGTGTGCATGTTTTAATGGCATAAGATAAAGTGGCTATTGTTACCAAATACGTATTTTATACGTATTTTAGCTATTCTGTAAATACCCCTTGTTGTGAGGGGTATACTTGTCTTTTGGTAATGTCCCCTTTATATAAATAAGATTTATAGAGTCATGTGCTACACACATGACATCCTATTCTCTCTTTCTCTTCTCTCTTCTCTCTCCTCTCTTCTTCTTCTTCGGAACCCTAGCTCCAATTTAACTTGGTATCAGAGCCACACCAGAGGATCAGAGACTAGAGGAGGCCCCGGAGACACATCGGAGAAGTACTGACATCATGCTGACGTCATCAGCTGTACGGACTTCATCATCCTCAGGTCTGAAACTCTACTTCGTTTTTTTGGTTTTTTTTATCCAATCGATCTCCCGATCTCTATGGCTGTTCATGGTCATGTTCTTTGATGTGATTTACCTCCCTACTATCATAGGAGACTATTGCAACAAGTCTCACCTGATTTGATTAAGATGAGTGCGGTGGATGGATTTCTCTCCATTCTAGTTGTCGCCAGCATCAAATTTGGGGGGGTTATTTGTGCTGATCTTCATCTATAGTTCCTCTTCCAGACATGCTAATGCTTGCTGCCACTCTTGTGGATCATTGTGGGGTCATCTAGGAGGATTTCAGATGGGTTCGTGGCTGATTGTCCACTTTGTACCGCTTCCGGCACTCTCTTATGCAATATTTTGGCCTTTAAACAGTAATTAAGGCCTCTTTTGTGCTCTAAATTCCTTCCCTTCTGATAGGGATATCTTCTACAACTTGTGTGTGTGCGATTTGGTTCTTCTTCGTCTTCAATCTCCCTTGATTATTTATGGATACTCCACCGCCTGTCACGGGTAATCCTTCAGGGTCCCATATGAACACGGAAGCCACCTCCAGTGGAGCAAGAGGGTCTATGGTGCATCAGTTGGCTTACGAGAACCCTGGATTGCAAATCACTTCAGCGAAATTCGACGGCAAGAATTATTTAAAGTAGGCTACTAGGGATACAGCTGAGCCGGCTAAGACCGATCCCACGTATCGACAATGGGAGTAATGACCTTATTGTTATGTCTTGGCTCCTCAATTCTATGCAGCATGATATCAGCCGGAGTTTCTTGTTTATGTGCACGGCTCAAGAGGTTTGGGAGACTACTATGAAGACCTATTCCCAACAGCGCAGGGCCTTCCAGTTGAAGCAGAGTATCTCCCAGTTCAGGCAAGGGGAGAAGTCTCTTGCTGAGTACTATACCTCTCTCTACAGCATACAGTAGGAGCTAGATTACTAGTATGCCTATCAGCCTCCATGCCCTGAGCATGCCCTGAGGATGTCATTCCATATCAGCGACATGTGGAGAAGGGTAGGATATTTGAATTCCTTTCTGGGCTCAATCCGTCGTACGAGCTTGCTCAGGTTCAGATCCTCAGTAGCCGGGCAGATCTTCCCTCTCTCAGTGAGGTCTATGACTACCTTCAGAGTGAGGAGAGTCGACGGATATCTCTCCAGGATGAGCATCCAATCTCGAACGGTAAGCCCTGGCCACATCCTCTGCTTCTCCTGTCTACCAGCCTCAACAGACTCAAAAAGGCCGACCTTATCAGCATCCTACTTCTGCTCCGTCTTATGCTCCTACTGGTTCTTTAGCTGGGAAGCCCTCCTGATTGATGTTGGAAGCTCCGTAGTCGCCCTAATCAGACAGGATCTTCTGGTACTCATGCTGCCAGTCTCGATGCTCCTTTCCCTCCTCAGAGACAGCCACAGCCAAGTTCTTCCACCTCGGCTTCCCCTTTTGGTATCTCTGTTGCCGAGATTGCAACACTTCGACGCTTGCTCAATCAGCTTGATGGTCCTTCTGCCACACTATTAACTTCTTTTGCTCAGTCAAGTAATATTAGACCTACCCATCATATGTCCATTCCTTCATCTAGTCCCTCCTGGATCATTGATTTAGGGGCTTCAGAACACATGACGGGTATGTCTTCCTTGTTTTCTACCTATTCTATTTGTTCAGGTCGAGATAAGATTATAAATATTGATGGCACATTATCTTCTATATCTGGGAAAGGGAATATTCTTCCCTCTCTTCAATTCCCTTTATCTTATGTATTGCATGTTCCTACTTTTACTTCTAACCTATTGTCTGTGAGTGTCCTTACTCGCCAGCTAAATTGTAGTGTGACCTTTTTCATTCCTTATATGTATTTCAGGACCTGGAGACGAGGAGGACGATTAGCACTGGACGTGAAGCAAATGGCCTATGTCTTCTGGATGGACGTACTTCTGAGCCCACAGCACTGCAGTCTCATAGTAGTAGTAGTAGTTTAGCTTCAGTTCTATGTTGGCATGCCCGTCTGGGGCATGTATCTTTTCAGTACTTGAAACTCTTATTTCCTACTTTATTTACTTCTATTTCCTTTTCTGACTTACATTGTGAGATGTGTGAGCTCTCCAAACATCTACTTAATCCTACGATGCCTTGTCTCCTTCCTAAAAGGCATTCATCACTTCCGTGGCTACTATCCCGATTCCTTTTTATGTGGCAAAAAGGTTGGCACATCCTAGATGAAAAGCTGCTATGGTAGAGGAGATGCGTGCCTTGGATAAGAATAAGACATGGGAGCTTGTTGACTTGCATAAAACGATTTGATGAATAAATCATATGAAATATACAAGTCTCACCTATAGTCTCTCTTCTTCTCCCGTTCAAGGTTGACAACTACCCAGTGACGAACTAGTCCTAAATTGGGCTAGGACTGGACTAGACCCTGAAAGCATGACATTGCAAACAGGTCCTAAGAGTATCAAGAGACCAACCAATTTCTAATGTTTTAAGCTTTGTTTAACTTTGTGCAAATTTTGATTACTGCAGCAGCACATATACAGCATTCAAACACGGTCTGTTCGATGGATTGAATTTCGTCTATAAACAACATAAATTTTCCAATAGAGAATTCAAAATATCATATAACTTAGTATCCAGAGAAATGGAAGACTTGGGAAGCTCACCGGTCTCGAAGAAGGATATGCAACGACGGATACAATGCCATTTCCTTTGTCGGAAGTCGATCGGATAACGGCATGACCATCGGAATCCGTTCCCCACCACTCGGAAGAGTAAAACCAGTCTCCCTCGTCTTCGAGACGACGACGCTGAATTGCAGAGGAAAACCAGTGAACATTCCATCTTTTCGAGCTCAATCTCACCCTCTGCCACATTACAGAAACCATAATCCCCTTAGCTTCTTAATCAATCTTCTAAAACCCTAACCACGAACCTTGTCATTTGGAGCTCGCTCTCTCTCTCTCTCTCTCTCTTCTCCGCGTTTAAGAATGCCAGTACTTAGCTCGTTGAACGTAACGGCTACTTACTGAAACCCTAACCCCAGTAATCTCTAGCTTACTAGCAGTGTAAGGTGGTGTTTGGGTGCAGGGATGAAAAAAAATTGCTGTCCTGTATTGACTAAATCCAGGATAAGAGCTAAACTTGAACCAGCCAGATCCATGCTGAACCCCTTAAAAAACCAAAATTTTCAAAAGCTCAGGCTCCCGTTATAATATGAGCCACGTGGAACACTCTTAGAGGACTCTGACAGTATGGCTGTTTGGCCAATCCCTAAGTAGACCTACAAATAAAAAAATCAGCTTGATTGGAATGTGCGCATAGTACACTCACACTAAGAATGCACATAATATATGCGCCCCATACATTAAAGGGTAAGATGGGCTCCATAACTCAAATATGGGTCCCACACACCAAACTCCTCATAATGCCACGCGCACTGAGGACATGGATGTCTGGCCCACCCCATGGTGGATCTACACACCAAATATCAGTTTGATTGGTGATTTCTAGCCATTGGATTTGATGCCCAAAAACAAAATAAAATCGATGCCGGCCGTTGACACCCTTGGCCTTGGTCCCCTACCCTACCTGAATCATATTCAACAAAGCAATGGAGAAGGAAACAAAAAGTCCCAAACAAAACAGTTACGTTTTCGCTTTGAGAGAAAATTTTTTACTCTCCATTTTTATCAGAGCGTCCGGACTACAATTACAAACACACTTGGGTACACTCTTAGAGATCATTGACCGCACGGATGTTTGAACCACCCCTAAATGGACGTGTGTACCAAAAATAATCCTGATTGGTAGTTTCTAGGCGTTGGATCTGAGTACCGAAATAAACACTCGAATCCTATGGTTGAAAATGAATCTATGGAAAAGACTAAATACGAAGGTTAGAAACCGCCAATCAAAATGATTTTTGGTATAGGTCTACTCAGTGATGGTCCAAAGTTCGGTAATCGGTTATTTTTTATGAGCCACGTGGTGTTTTTAGGTGCGGCTGGACGGCCGGATAATCAAAAAATTTCTCACGTTTTGATTGATTCGAAACAACTTGTCTCACGCTGCTGAAAAGTGTGTGATGGGTCCCACTCGGCCAAGTGTCTAGTGCCGACCATCCCCTTCCTCATTTCCTCATTCCTTCCCTTTGTTTCCAAGTCAAGAATTCCTCACCATCGAGTTCCATTGAAGAACGTTTCTTCTTTTTGACTCTTGCAGTCTTCTTCACAGCCTTTACATTCCCATATGTGCTATTGACTTTCAGACAGAGCTTTCACAGAATCACACAATAGATTTTTCCAGAAAACAAGAAACCATTGAAGCAAGTGAGTTTCCATCACCTGGGTTTGTTTTACTTTCTTTGATTCTTTGTGTTTTTGATCTTTCTGATCAAGAAATTTTGATAGAAAGATTTGTTTCCTGATGTGCGTTTATATTGTTTGTGGGGTTTGAAGTGTATCCAAGGGTGAAAGTGAGGGACCAAGAACAAGAAGAGGACCAATTGGCTTTACAAGAGGAGAGAAATTCTTTGTTGTTGTTGAAGATTTTTGAATCTCTTTCTTTACAGGACCGTTGTTCACCTGGTATTTGTTCTGTTATCAATCTGGTTAACTTGTTCATAGTAGCTTTCCGATTACTTAATTTGGTTCTTGGTTGAGCATTTGTAGTTAAGAGTTATAAATAAATTTTTTTGTTTAGATAAGTGATGATTTCGATTTTTGGGTATATGTTTATTTTTCATCTTTTAATTATTAGATTTATCGTTCATGGGAAAATCTGGATGATCGCGCGTTCTATGTGCAAGGTTTTCTCCTCTGCTTTATATATTAAGATATTTGTTAATCGAATTTTATTTGGAAGGATATATTGATTTTGCAACAGTTTTAGGACTCGCTAGCTTACATGCCACTCTAAGTTGTCATGATATCGTATCAAAATAAAAATCTGCAAATAAAATAGAAAAGAGTTGATCTCTTTTTGGGGATCATCTTCCTAACAAATTAAACAATCACTTCGAAGGTGATAAGCTTGCAAGGTAACCCAAGTTACCCAACTCTCTTCATTCCTTCTAGACTGTCCATTACAACCGGTTTACATATACTTTTGCATCTTAACCCTAGATACCCACTCAATATAGAAACTAATTTCTACTTTAAGCACTTACCAATTAACACTTAATTTTTTCAATGAAACCAGATAACACCCCAATCCTTGACAAGCAATTACCGAACATACGAAAAACCACTGACGATCACCTAAAGGTGATATTTGCCCCATGTTGTTACTATAGATGCTGACAGGCTATTGACGATCTCCTCCCAAGATTCGACGAACTCTCCTTTCGACTACCAGCAAAATAGCGAAGGTTGAACTCGGACTAGTGTCTTTAGAAGAAAAAAGAAAAATGAGAGTTTCTGTCGAACACTGTTTGAGAAAGCTTTTGTTGAGAGAAGGATATTCTGCGTTTTTCTGTTACGTTCTGTGTTTCAATAGAACACAACCACGACTTGTATAAACAATAAAGGAGTCATTTGGAAACGGTATAGTGATGTTTTGGGAAAGGTGCGGTAATGTCTCAAAACATTTTATTTAATGATTTAAAACCACCGGAATTTCAAAAGACTTTTGTATAAAAAGATAAGTAATCCTTTAGAGCACACAACCAGTGACCCAAGTCCAACCCAACCCGGTATGATGTGCGCGTGTGTATGTTTTTGGTTGTGCAGAGTTATGCCCAAATGGCACAAAATTGGGAGACCCAAGGGATACACCCTCTAGGCCCAACCTTCACCTATATAACCTAAAAAAATTTTAGACTCTTAAGCAATGTGGGACTAAAGTTTCAACGAAATATGCACACACTTACTAATAAATGGCTCTTTAACATTTTCCTCCATAATTTCATTTAAATTTTTTATAAAGTGTTTCAAGTGTAATAGGAAGAGACAATTTTCAAAAAGCCACAAACCAATAGGTCTAAGGTTCAAAATCTTTAGACCACATATATGGCTCTAAAAGACACTAATAAAACTATTTAACAACATAAATCAACCTTAACCCTCGAGGTTGAAGCCTCCCACTGCTTCACTGGAGTTGGCTAGCCTACTTTGTTCTTGTAAAAATTAGCAGAGTCGATCATCTGTGGAACAATGTAAGCTTGTTCTTCATAACCAATTGTTTTCTCCATCCACTAATAAATGGTATCTCCTTTCGAGTGAATGGATTTTAAAGCCACTATCTTATCAGAAATTTTGTTCAACTAGTTGAACTCTTCTGCCTAATAAAACCATTTAGTCAGATCCTCCCCTTCAAACATTGGAAAGTGGATCCCTATGGTTTGTGGTTGTACGAGCATCACTCCATTCATGCCCCCTCCTTTATATGGCCTTAGACAAATCTTAGACTTAGTACCTGATTCCAAATGGAGACGTACAACCAAATTCTCCTCATGATGGGCCTGACCTGATATTAATAAAACTTGAGTGGTTTCATCCACCTCACCATTAGCGTCAGCATTGTAAACTTTTTCAATGCAATGCATTCAACGGAATCCTTTTTTTTCTCCAAATTTAGGAAAATCGATTTTATCCCATTATGGCTTGGATTAATTTTTCACCTGAAACTCATTTCTTGAATGTCATCCTCCTGACCTAGCTGATCGATCAAAATGCCTTGTATTAACTGGTTGATCAAAGCATTTGTTGCATTTGAAAACTCCTTCAATTGTTCAAAAATCTAAGCCAAGATTGGGTCCCGTCTATGTTGCAATAATACAGGTACAATTGTCAAAGTCTGACATGGGTGTTGAGTATCCGATTTAGCGAACCTTGAAAATAGGATTCGTGGACTTGGCAATGTGTTTTTTAATACGAAACAAAATAATTGTTTTTTGTATAATAATGAGGATAATGGTGGATAATGTGATAGGATATCTTATGATTTCTATCATATACTTATAGACAATAGACTACATATATGTGATGCTATATTTGTGGCATAGTAACTTCAATTGTAGAAGGTAGAATTCATAACCTATGAAAATGTTAATTAGTATTTGTAAGAAAGAAAAGAAACAAACAAAATAGAATTTGGAAGTGTTGCACCATATAGAACAAAGCTCCCTTCGTTCTTCGTCAAATATCTTGTTCAAAGAACCCTTCCATTGGACGAAAATCGCTTTTGAAGGAATAGGATTACGCTAAACTAACTTAGCCTGAAAAAAGAAGGTTTCGAATGAATTGATTCCGCAAAAATGATCTAATAAAGAATACTCCATTTTGGTTCCATCTCCACAATCTTCTATCTGCCAAATCATTCTACACTTGAACATTACTAAGACGGTTCAGTTGCCCCTCACAATCATTAAAATTCCTTATCAATTGCAAAGAGTGCACAAAATCACTCGAAAATCAGTGAAAGCAATCGATCACTAAAGAGCCTCTGCACACTGACATATCAGAAGGAGATGGAAAAGCTTAACATAATGGAGTTTCCCCACACCATTAATCATCCCAATACCTCACTCAACCACCAATCCCTACTTCAAACTGGATGCCTTTGAAGAATGCATTGAAGACTTATTTCCAAACACGAACCCCATAGGAGGAAGAAACCGCATTATAATCCCATTTGAGATTCTCTCCCAAATTTAATGTATATAACTCTTCTCCACAAACTTCCCGGGTCCTCCCCAAACCTCCAATGCCTCTTACCTAACAAGGTTTTGTCGACTTCCCTAAGAGATCTTATGCCAAGACCCCCACATTGCTAAGTTGCGCATTGTCTCCCAGTCAACTAAATGGTAGTTAAAGGTGTCATCATCCCTTTCCATAAGAAATCCTTTTGAGCTTCTCAATACAAGCTCTTATCTTGTTATCCTTCTAAATTGGTTGACATCTTTAGACTTAGAGATGGGTTGTAGTAGTTGTACATTTATTCAGGTATTATTGACCACCCCCTATAACTCTTCTTCATGAAATTTGCACTTAAATTTATTGGTTGCAATGAATCATTTTGGTTTGCTTTTCTTAACTTCTTGTGAACTTGTTAACAGCCCCTCTAGGTAATACTTTTCCACTATGTAATTTCTGGTAGCAAACCATAATTAAAAAAATCTAGTTGACTACAATCGAAACCGTGATCATGTTTAGTGATATTAGCCATAGAACTCATCTTCTTTTGACACCACCTTACTGAAGCATTGAGTTTGAAGATTTATTTCAACATAGATGAGTAACGTAGAAAACTTTACTACAATTAAAATTATTTGCATTGACAGTATCAAATTCAAAAAATGTACTTGACTCTCTATCCTCAAAAATTATTGTCAATTTCCCGTTGCCCTCTACGAATGCTTGAATGGGCATGCCAATACCCTCATGTGGTGTTTCTGTTTTCCACACTGGCAATAAAGAGATAAATAAGGCACACGGAAAGAGATCTTGAATTCTTGATTTTGATGATTTTGGCTTGGAAGTATTAAATCAAGTTTGATGCATGTGGGTGTTTATGCTTTTGGAGTTGACAGTTCCACAGGAAGATAGTTCTCGATTTCTCAGAATGAAGCTTATTCTACTTGCATCGACCCCCCCCACCGAAATAAATAAATAATCTGTTGCATCTGTCTTCAATGCCTTGATTTTTATTAAGCCTATTTAATTCTTAAACAGATATGCCTATTTACAGGGAAGGTGTATCGAAGTGATTCCCCACCATCAGTAGCAAGAATCCCGAAGTCTTATGTCCCAAACATAGCCACACCATCTATTTCTTTGTCCAAAGGTTTAATTTCTCTTTGATCTAGTTTTGGTCCCAACTACTCTCATTGCTTTTTTACTATATCTATGGAATTTGTGTCATATGTTTATCACATTACATCTTGATTGGCAGGGGCAGGGAAGAACAACAAGGAAATTGACGAGGATAGCAGACCCAATATTACAGCTAGTTCAGTCCCCCGTCCTCGAGCTGTCTTATCTAGTCCTGGTAGTTCCTTTTTTACTTTCTTCATTTATTTCTTATACAAGTGTAGGTTTTCTTCTTGTCAAAGTGGTTTTGGGATCAACTGCGCAGTTAGATACTCCCTTAGTTTTTGACCGGTTGAATATCATGAACTGTAGCCTATAACTATAAATAGATTGTTGACCTTACAAGAAAGAAAACTTGAGTTGACAGAGATGTCAGATCCATTTGACTTAAAGACTCGATTTTACTTGACTCATTATCGAGTCTTGATAGATCGTCGTCATTCTGCCATTCCACATCCTTTTGGCCTATTAAGTCTTGATTAGATATTTTGGAAAATATAAAATCAAGGAAAATTGGAAAACATTGAAAAAGGAAACAGGGAAAAAGTCAAGCCAGAGTTTTCCTTCTAATTGTTAAGAAAACATAGGGACAAAAATGCTCCTGCACTTTTATAAACTCTTGTGATTCTTTTCAATTTTCTTTAGAACTAAGGAACAGAAAAATAGAAAACTAGTCACCCTAGCCGAATTGAGTTGAGTTGATTGAGTTCCCGAGTCTACTCAACGAATCAATTGAGACTTGACTGAAACTAAGTTTCTAATGGAGTTTACTTGAAGCTCAATTGAGTCGAATCAACTCATTTGAGTCTGGACTCCTGAGTAAACTATGCTTGAATATATCTATTCTATGTTAAAGCAAAAAAGTGTGGCTTCCCACGTGGGGCTTTACTAATTTCTATTAAAAAAACATATCCTGTTAAATTCCCAAAACAGCCCCTCCTATTAACTATACCATATTTAAGAGAAAACTTGGGCTTCACGATTCACCGCATGTGAGGCTTCACTTGCCCATTATTAAGTACATACAAAATTTCCAAACACAGCTCATTGCCGTAATTCCAAAACATCCCCCTGCATTATAATAACTCAGGAAACCTGACAGGTCACGAATACCTATCACATGCGTTGATCAAGCCAAAAATTGCAACATGGTATACTCTTTGGGCAGACGGACCCTATAGATGATTCTAGCTGTTGGAAGAGTTAGAAAGAAATCACAACAAACAGATCAAATCTGAAATGTAGGAACCAAAGATTGGAACATCACTTCATTTCTCATTGCATTTACCATCTCTCTTTGTGACCCCTGTCAGTATCAAAGCATGAAACATATGGAAGCTTTATAATATTGATATGGAATTCAGTAATTTACTACTTTCATTTTGCGAATCCTCTCAATATGGTTGGTTGTATCAACCTCTTCCATTATGTTGTACTTATTATTTCTATTATTTCAAGAATGTAGCTTCTTACACTCACATAAGTTTTCAGGTTCTCGCATTTGGAATTACAAAGGTTCCTAATATGAGATGTTTGCTTATTTTGGATTCAGAAAACGACGAGATGATTGGAAATAGAAACCAGCTATTTAGAGAGAGACCTTCAGTTCTGAAAAAGCATAGTTCGGGACAAAGCACACCTGCCCAAGGTAAGGTCAACCCCGGGTGTGTTAAAGCCAAAAGTCCTGTAAACACAAGAAGAGGGTCTAAGGAGACTACTGATAATAAGAGTCAACTTAAGGGAAAGCAAAGTCCAGAGCTAACAGTTCCAAAGCAGAAAACATATCTTAGAAAAGGGAAACCAAGCTCTACGGGAATTTGAGACGTTGATAATTGCTGTTGGATTGCTCTTCTTATTCATAAGTTTGTTTGCTTTGGAGGCTTTATTTGTTAGTCATAGCCCATTGCTTTCTTCCAAATGAACGTGTTTCATCTGATGTATATGCCTTTTTGGAAATCTATATCGATATGTTAATCAAGTTATATACTTCTTTCTCTTACTGAAAAAATCAGATTAAGAGACTTTCTTCTATATACAATCCAGTGTTATGTTTCTTCATTGGGACACTTTTTTCCGATTTGCATAATGTGTTCAGAGATTCCCTTTTTTTGTAAATGAGTGAGCATTTGTTAAAGATCAACTTAGGTCACAATTAACAAAGAGAGGAGAACAAATATGATGTACTATGGGTTACTGAATAGCTACTCTTAACTCGCGTAAAAACTATTTAATGATATTGTAAAAAACAAAGTTGATAACGTCAGAATTAGAATTAACGATAGCATATTCTGATCCAACAACATAATTATTACAGCTCTTCTATTGATCCTTTTATGTGCTCCTTCACCTGTGGGATTGTGAGTTGCACAATTACTCGACTTCCCAACAGAATGTGGTGAAATCAAATGGGCGTGATCATCCAACCAAATCGATTTTTACATGGGAGATATCCAATGTGGGTAATTACCTAATTAAGAGAACAAACGTACCCTGTTCTAATGGATTTTGTAACTAATGGATTTGGCTGTTTTGGAAATCTGTAATTTCAATGATGTATTAGGTTTCCCCATTCTCAAAAAGCCTCAATCAGATCCCCCTTCATATTGGAGATGGAATAGATGGAGAATCTCTCCATTTGATATGAGCAAGTTTCCTCAATTTTGATTGACCAGTTTCAGAACTTCTGGAATGAGTGACCTGAATCAACAAGTGGTCCCATTATTGAGCTTGGTCCAAGGTTTAAAAGAGGCCATTATAACGACATAACAGACTGGGGTGTCACCATTTTTCCGTTATAACGGCCGTTAAAACGAATTGTAACAGATGGGCAAAAATGGAAAATAACGGAAAAATGGGGAAAATGGCGCTGAAATTGAAATTTTCAAAAATGAAAAAATAATGACCTATTTTCACAAAAAATTTCAGAAAATAGCAGTCGTTATTTTCGTTATAACAGCTGTTATTTTATTTTCTAAGCATACAAACGGTTCATAACGTAACAAACTTTGGGCTTTACCATTTTTAACGCCGTTATTTTCACACACGACAAGTGCTCGGCAAGGAAGTTTAAGTTGCAGTGTGAATTCACACACACACACATGCTTGGCCAGGAAGTTTGTTGCAGTGTCAATTCACACACGCACACATGCTTGGCAAAGAAGTGAAGTTGTACAGTGCCAATTCAGACAACACATGCTCGGAAAGGAAGTTTAAGTTGCACAATATACAGTACAGTACAGAGCCAATTCACACGGGAGTCATTCAATTGCATTTGTGCTGGTCTCAGTAAGTGGGGATCCACATTTGTATTCACATGAGTTCCTTTCCACTGCTTACATCAGGTTGTAGTTTTCTGCGGGACACGGTAAAATTCATTACCTAACACGCCCTAAGAATAAGTGAGAACAATATGATGTAGGCATGAGTTATCAACAACTCAGTAGGCTCACTCCATCTCCCATATTTCTATGGAGGTGAGTGGCTAATCAACGGTAACAGATGTGCCTTACTCTTAGGAGCCCGTGGTATGACACAAAATAAATCACATTCAGCAATAGACGTGCCTGAGAAATATGTCCTAAATATCATTAACCTTTTTTAAGCTGTTCCATTACAATCTTTTGAATCAATTGAAATGTTTTCTCAACCTATTTCCTGTTACTTATCGGAAGGTACCTATTACAAGATACTGCTCATTCAATTGAAAAATCCCGACCTGCCTGTGTCGGTATACACTCAAAACTGGTTACACCATGATAGAGGATCCTTGTTTGTCAACCTGATAGCCATTTGATTGTTTCGCAATCCACCACATTGGAATGACTAACTCTTTCAAACTTAAGACGCGGACGCCAAGAGTTTCTTCTCTGTTCATCTCTTCAATGATCCTGGATGTTAGATCGCTGCTAATTCTGAATGTTTATGCTCAGAATGCCAAATGGGATTGCTATCTAAAATATCTAGGTAGCCCCACCTCTTCATATTTCCTTATTTGTTGGTAGTTGTAGTCATTGGTTCTGTTAATAAACTGAAATCAGGAGATACATCGGTCATGTTGCCTAACGCCGCATTGAATAGAATCTCACTTGGTCTGGTAGGGATTGCATCTAACTCTGTATTACCTCGATAACGATTGAGCAAAGTAACACCGCTAATCACATCGGCTGATTGGTACTAGTTCTGGCTGGGAAACCAATCTCCACTTCAATATTCAGCAAGTTTAAAACACAACAAACTCTATTAAACTCAGGGTGTGAACCATCTCCTGCAAGAAAAACATGAACACTGTTGTTCACCTCAATCCAACTACACCCTGGTTGTTTCTTCACCTCCTTTTCTTTCATTCGAACCAAAATCCTCTCTGTGTCTTCTCGCCTTCCACTACTCAGATACATCTCAGCCAAGATCAAATACACACCAGCATTATAAGGTTCTATCTCTAAAACCTTCTCTCCTGCTATCTCACCCACTTCGACATTCCTGTGGATTCTACAGGCTCCGAGCAAAGCTCCCCATACACTTGCACTGGCTTCAACTCCATCTGCTTTCATTTGATCGATAAAATTCACTGCCTCCTTTATGAAGCCAAATCTCCCTAACAAATCAACCATGCAAGTATAATGCTCACAGGTTGGCTGGATAAAACACTTGTATTTCATGAAGTTAAAGTAGTATTGACCTTCCTCTGTCAAACCTGCATGGCTACAAGCTGATAGAACACCAACGAAGGTTATCTGATCGAGCTTAACACCTGTAGATCTCATCTGTTTGAACATCTCTAGGGCTTCCATACCATTTCCATGCTGTGCAAATCCACAGATTATAGAATTCCAAGAAACGACGTCGTGTCTTGGCATGTAAGAGAACCCCAACAAAGCAGAATGCAAGCTTCCACATCTAGCATACATAGTGACAATTGCATTAGAAACTGCGGTGAAATAATCGAAACCTGTCTTGATTATCTGTCCATGTGCTTGTTTTCCAATATCTAAAGATGGTAAGATCGAACAGATGGTCAGGATACTAGTAAATGTAGCTTCGTCAGGGCACACACCACCCTCTTTCATCCTGATAAACATTTTTAATCCTTCCTCACCGTGATCATTTACACCTAATCCAAAGATTGTAGCATTCCACGCAGTCTCATCTCGATTAGGCATCAATTCGAAAAGCTTAATGGCCACACCAACCTTGCCCAATTCAAAATACCCAATAATCATATTCGTCCATGAAACAATGTCATTAAACGGGTTTTTCTCGAAAAATGCGTGACCTTCTTCAGTGAGACCAACTCTAATCAATCCTAGCAAGATTGAATTCCACGACCGTGATCCCTTCTGGGGTATTTCAGTGAAAAACCTCACAGCATCATTTATCCGTTGACTACTAACCAACCCATTTAATAAGTCATTCCAAGAATCCAAATCATGCTCCTGCATTTTCTGAAACAACCCTTCCGCGATTTCAATTCTCCCATTTTCTATATATCCGGTCAACATTGTATTCCAAGCTCGAATATCCCTTACAGGCATCTCTTCGAATACTCCACGGGCCTCAACAATCCGGCCTGCACTTGCAAGTCCAGATATCATAATCGTCCATGACGCGATGTCTCGCTTCGGCATTTCTCTAAATAACTTTTCTGCAATATCCAATGATCCAAAATTCACAAGCCCAGACATCACCAAGTTCCAAGAGATCACATTTCGTGCAGGCATTTGATCAAAACACATAAGTGCTTCACTAATCAATGAATTATGGATGTAACCCGCAATCATTGAATTCCAAGAAACGACGTCCTTGGACGGCATTTTATTAAAAACTTGTCTTGCGCCATTAGTGTCACCGTACTGCATCAGTCCAGCAATCATTGTGTTGTACGAGAAGACATCACGATCAGGCATTTGATCAAATAAATGAACGGCTTGGTCGTATTCTCCATTCTGGAAGTAGCCTCGAATCGTGGAATTCCATGTTACAGTGTTTCTGTGAGGCATTTCATCGAATAACTTCCGGGCGTCTTCGACGAACCCGTTTCGCATGTAACGTGTTATCTTGGTGTTGAGAGGTTTCGGGTCGGTTAGGATTCTGGCGGCATGGTTGTGTCGGAGACACAATGGGTTTGCAGGAAAGATTTTTCTGACGAATCGAAGGAGAGTTTTGCCGGATTTGATCTTTGGAGGGGAGCGGAAGATGAAGAACATACTCCATTAGCTGTAACGGCCAAGTGAGAGAGAGGTCATGGGGGTTGGACCGTTGATCGTTAAGGCAGTGTTACTGATAGCATCGTCCCTTGGTGTAGAATTTTTTGGTCCTCGAGATTCACACCACACAAAGTTCAATGAAATATCCAATGGTCTGGAGCCGGGGACGAAGATGTTACAGTATCATCGTTAGACCATTTGACAATTAATCCAAACCGATAATTTTGGTTATCGGATCGGTATATATAAACGGATATATATCTATAGTAATAATATTATTATATTAATGAAATGTGATATAATATGCGTTATACCGGCCCGTGCCACGGCACTCTCCGACAAAACGTTTGCCAAAATCGGGTGTGAGTGGCTTAGATCCACCATCCATTTGGGGTGATAAGATCTCGCCATCCTCTGTGAAGCCGATAAGAGGGGGGATGAGTGACTTCTATGTTTTGTTATATATATATATATATATATATAGTGGGTGGCCCATGCACTCGACACTCCCCTACAAAGCATTTCCCAAAATCGGGTGTAAGTGGTTGAGATCCATTTGGGGGATAAGATCTCGGCCATCATTTGTGAAGCCGATAAGAGGGGTATAAGTGGGGAGACAATTTTTTTGTTAAATTAATCCAACCGTCTAAATTTTATTTTATTTAAGGGTTGATATGGGCCTTTGGATATATGAAGCCTATAAGAGGGGGAGACAACCTCTGTGTTTTGTTATATAGACTAGTAACTGGCCCGTGCCCACGGCACTCTCTGACAAAAGCGTTTGCAAAAACTAGGTGCCTTCGGCACTCAAACGGTATAACGGACTGGGGCGTTACCATTTTTTCTATTATAACGGATTGTAACGCATAGAGGGAGAAATGGGAAAATAACAGAAATAACAAAAAATAACGGTGTTGAAATTCAAATTTTGAATAAATTGAGGTCAAATGAGGCGGATTGAGTGGCTGAAATCTAACCATCCACATTAGATCGATTGATTTGATCTCAACCACTCTTTATCTAACCGTCTACATTAGATGAATGGATAAGATAAGAGAATACAACTGAGTTGTCTTGTTATATGCGTGGGTGGCCCGTGCCTGCGGCACTTTCCGACAAAGTGTTTGTCAAAATCGGGTGGAAATTAATCTCAGTCATCAATATGAAGCATAATGGATCTCAGCCACAATCATTTGTTATATTGATAGTAGTTGGCCTGTGCCCTCGGCACTCCCCGTCAAAGCATTTGCCAAAATCAAGTGTAAGTGGCTGAGATCCACCGTCCTTTGGGGGATAAGATCTCGGCCCTTCTTTGTTGAAACAGATAAGAGGGGGTATAAGTGGGGAGACAACTTCCCTGTTTTGTTATATAGATATAATTATAAAGATATTTTACCATTTTATACGTATTTTTATGTCATCATTCAACAATCTTCAATTTTGAGTAGATAAAATATACAACGTACGCTTAAAAAATTTATGTTTGATTTAGTACACAAGTGGGGTGGTCTATGTCCACGGCACTCCCCGACAAAGCATTTGGCAAAATTGGGCGGGAGCCAATCACAGCCATTGATATGAAGCATATAATGGATCTCAGCCACTCTTTATTGAAGCCAAATAAGATAAGAGGAGGTATAAGACAGCCACTCTCACTTGTTATATACTAATGGGTGGGCCATGCTCACGGCACGCCCCGACAAAGCATTTACCAAAATTGGGTGTGAGTAGTTGAGATCCATTGTCCGATTGGGAGATAAGATCTCGGCTCTTCTTTGTTGAAACCGATAAGAGGGTGTATAAGTGGGGAGACAACTCCCTGTTTTGCTATATAGACTAGTATATGGCCCGCGCCCACGGCACTCTCCGACAAAAGCGTTTGCAAAAATTGGGTGCCTTGGTACTCAAACGGTCTAACGGACTGGGGCGTTTATCATTTTTTCTATTATAACGGATTGTAACATAGAGAGAAAAATTGAAGAAAAAATGAGACAATAACATAAATAACAAAAAATAATGGTGTTAAAATTCAAATGTTGAATAAATTGACGTCAAATGAGTGGGATTGAATGGCTGAAATCTAACCGTCCACATTGGATGGATGAATTTGATCTCAACCACTCTTTATCATATGAACTAACTTGCATGTGAAGGTTCTTCGTGGAACAATGTATCTTGTGCGAGACGATCCCGAAACGAAATGGATCGATTGGTGTCTGATGGGTGTCGATCCCAATCCAGATCGCCATTAATCCAAAACGAGATCGGCCGAGACTTGTTTCCTGTACTGTTTAGGCTGCTAGGAATTGCATTTCTATTGCCACATTTTGCTTCATCCACGACGAGTAAAACTTGGCTGACTGGCACACTACAACAAACTTGGCTTATAGCAACGGATTTTTAGCGACGGCCAGGTAAAACCGTCGCTACATATTAATATAGCAACGAATATACACACATCCGTCGGTATAGTCTTTTTGGCGCCCAAAATTCACTGATCTATAGCGACGGTCAGCTGAAATCTGTCACTAAATAGTATTATAGCGACGGCTAAAGCGTGACCCTCTCTATAAGGTATTATTACCGACGGTCTCGACCGTCGCTATATACTACTTATAGCGAGGGTCAGGTTGTAGCCGTCGGTATAATGTTGAGTATAAATAAAAAAAATTATGGGTTTTCACGACCCACGCGAAAACCCCTTCTCCATCCTCTCTCCTGAAACCCCCTTCCCCTCTCCTCCCTCGACGGCATACGCCATTTATTCGTGTGGACGTCATCGACTGTTGACGCCGTTTGTCTTCCCGGTCATCAATCGTGCTTCATCAAACGGTAACGGGTATGTTTTGTTTGGTTATTTTTTTATTTTTTCTGTTATTTCCTTCCCCAACTTACCTCATGGTTGTTTTTACCACTCCTTAGTGGATATATATACCAAAAATCACCCTGATTCATAATCTCTAACCCCATTTATTTTTTAAACCCTCTTTTGAGGGTTTAGGGTGGATATTTGGGAGAAAACCCATGAAAACGACTACAATCCAACGCCTAGAAATCTCCGATCAAGTTAATTTTTGGTCTGTAAATTTATATATTGGTTTCAGTTTCAAGCTGTAGCTCACTCTTTTGGTGTGAGCTAGCACCATTTTTGTTATTCACCGCTGCCATCTGGGCCCACGAACCGAACGGATGTTTAGCCCACCCCGTGGTAGACATTCATACCAAAAATCAGCTTGTGTGATGATTTTTAGCCGTTGGTTTTAGTACTAAAAAAATGGTTCAACTCAATGGCTATAATCACGCCTTAAAAAGTACTAAAATCTAATGGCTGGAGAGTACCGATCATGGTGATTTTTAGTGTGTATATCCACCAAGGAGTACACGGGATTTACAGTCGGGCCTGTCAATGGCCGACATGCTTACATACCCAAACATATTACTTGTTTTCTGTTATATTCCGTTATTTATTTATTGATAGCGCCATTTTTTTTTCGTTATTGTCCCTGAGCATTACAATTCGTTATAAGGGAAAAAATAGTAACGTCCCCAGTCCGTTATATCATTATAACGGCCCCTTTTAAACCCTGGTTAGATTGCACCCAAGAAAATGTACATTTTATAATTATGAGAGAAAATAAAGATGTCTTTTTTTTTTGCAAGGAAATGAATTTTCACCTATGTGGAACGGAAATGAATTCTGAGCTTAGACGGGATCAAAAAAATTCTTTATTTAAAATGGCTATTAAAAGATAGAAAATTGGAGTTGTTTCCATGGGCATACATCAGGTAAATGCTTTAAATGGCTGACTGATTGCACCTGAGAACACATTTTTGACACCCATTTTGGTGTACTCGTATTGAAGATGAATCAATGGCTGATTTTTGGTGAATCAATGGCTGATTTTAGTGGGTGGATACTAACTGTAAGGATGTGTGTGGCCAATCCCTAAGCGGACCTACAAACCCAAAAATAACCCTGATTAGTGATTTCTAAGCGTTTGATTGAGTTATTTTTGTAGATTGATTTTAATCATGGGATTTTGAGCATTATAAACCATTATTTGGGGTACAAGGATCCAAAGGCATGAAATCACTAATTGGGCTAATGTTTGGTTTGTAGGTCCACCTATGTTAAATCTCGTATGAGTCAATGATCACATGGACTGAGGTCCAACAACTAGTATCACACTTTAAAAAAATGCTAAAATCTAATGGCTAGAGATTTCTAATTAAATCGATTTTGGGTCGGGTTCAGGTGACCAACATTTTTTACCAACACCTTAGCTGCGTTTTGGTGATGATGATCTCCTCACCATATAGATAACCCCAACAAAAAAATCAGCCCATTCTTAAATTTCTAACCCCGTCAAATCTAGTTTTCAAGTTACACGGTAAACATCGATGTTCCATAATTCTTTAACTTCTAAACCAGTCATGAATATCCGAATGATTTGAATTTTTGTGAGGATGATCTCCTCACCATAGAGATCATCTTCACCAAAAATCTTTTTTCCTCGCTAAAAGTCTTTTTTCCTGTTGCACAACAATTAGAGAAGCTGTGACAGCCTTCAATATGAGCCACGCGCCACATTGTAACGGATGTTGATCGTATGGATGTTTGGCTAATTTCTCGGTGGATGTAAAAACCAAAAATCAGCCTTATTAGTGATTTCAAACCCTTTGGTCTTGTACCACCAATAATGCTCAAATTCCCACAGGTAAAATCTACCCATGAAAACGACTCCTATCCACCGCTTAGAAACCACTAATCAAATTGATTTTTTATTTTTTAGGTCCACCTAGAGATTGGCCAAACATTCATACGATTAGTATCCTATAAAAACATGCCACATGGCTCATTTGTTGGTGGTCAAGGATGGTTGCCGGTCAGCCGAAGTTCTAATCATCCCGGGAGAAATTTTTTGGTTGCCCTACTGCGAGTAAATCTTCTGTCACAACAAAGTTGCAAATCACACAATCACAGCCAATGAGTTCTCGGCACGTACACCTCAAAGCAAAAGCACAAGTTGCAAAAAGTACTTGTGTACGTGCCGAGAACTCATTGGCTTGTGATTGTGTGATTTACAATTTGTTATGATAGAAGTTTTACCCCCCTACTGACTCCACAACAGGGTGAGATCGTGGGTCCCACATCTACAAGTGGTAATGAATACTGCGATATCAATTTTTGTCGTCGCAATGTGGCAGATAAATTTTTTCCCATTTTGGGTTGGGATGGAGTAAATCGTTAAGGGTCGCTCTACGGGCACCCACGTCTTTCGGCTGGGCACCCCACTTGGACCCAAATACCCCTCCCTTCAGCCTGGCACCCACCCTGTCCCCGTCCCTTCTCCTTTTCTTTCTCTCTTTACTATAACTCTCCCCCCTCTCTCTCTCTCACTCTCCCCCCTCTCTCTCTACTGTAACTCTCTTTGTCTCACTCTCACCCCTCTCTCTCTCTACTATAACTCTTTCTCTCACTCTCACTCTCCCCTCTCTCTCTCTACTGTAACTTTCTCTCTCTCTCCCCCTCTCTCTCTACTGTAACTCTCTCTCACTCTACCCTCTCTCTCTCTGGATTTTAGCAGTTCAGCGTCGTGGGAGCTAAAATCCGGGGAGAGAGAGAGAGAGAGTGAGTGAGTGTTTAGGGTTTAGGGTTTAGAGAGAGGGGGGGAGTTACAATAGAGAGAGAAGGAGAAGGGAAGGGGACGGGGTGGGTGCCCGATTGAAGGGAGGGGTATTTGGGTCCAAGTGGGGTGCCCAGCTGAAAGACGTGGGTGCCCGTAGAGCGACCCAATCGTTAATGATCAAAGTCGCTAACAGTCATGTCACACATTCGGACAAATCTAGTATGCAACTGTTGGCATACTTTTAAGTATGCAAACAGTGTATCCACCATTAAATGCTCCTTGAAAAATGTGTTTTAATTTATAAAATATTTTTTTAAACATTGAAATAACACATTTTTCAAGGGACATCCCCAGTAGACCATAGTGATGTTTAGCCCATCCCCAGTAGACCTACACCAAAACTCGACCTGATTGGTGATTTCTAACCTTTGGATTTGAAAACCCCAAATAATACTGAAATCCCACGGTTTAAAATCAACCCATGAAAAAGAATCCAATCCAATGGTTAAAAATCACTAATCATGCTGATTTTTGGTATGTAGATCCACCTAAGAATGGGGCAAGACATTCGTTAAGGTCAACGGTCTCTAAGAGTGCCATGTGATGCATATTGTAGTCCCTCGTAAACTTTGACGAAGACTTCCGTGTCAAAGATTTATTCTTTGGGATGAATCAGATGTAATCAAAGTTTCTCACGGATTACAGGAGTAAAACTTGCCTGACCAGCGACGGTAAGTGAAGACCTGACCGCCCACAATATAAGCCACGTGGCATATTTTTAGAGGATGATGGCCATATGGATGTTTGGCCAATCCTTAGGTGAACCTAGAAACTAAAATTCAGTCTGGTGGTCAATAATCCTCAAATTCCCACCGTTAAAATCAACCCATGAAAAAAATAATTCCAATCCAACACTTTGGAATCACTAGTCAGGCTGATTTTTGGTTTGTAGGTCCACCGTCCACCTAGAGATTGGCCAAACATCCATTCGGTCAGAGTCCTCTAACAATGTGCCATTTGGCTCATATTGCGCTGTCATCAAAGTTTTACTCGACTGAACGTATGAATGTTTTTCCCATCCCTAGGTGGAACCTACGAACCAAAAATTGAGCCTGATTAGTGATTTCCAACTGTCCAATTAGATTCTTTTTCATGGGTTGATTTTGAAACGTGAGATTCGAGAACTTTGAATGAGCCAAAGAGTAAAACTTCGTTCACAGTCCAAAATATGAGCCATGTGGCACACTATTAGAGGGCACTGACCGTATGGATGTTTGGCCAGTCCCTCTGTGGACCTGCAAACCAAAAATCAGCTTGATTAGTGATTTACAACCTTTGGATCTTTGCACCCAAACAACGCTCAATAATGCTCAAATTCCTACTGTTAAAATCAACCCACGAAAGTAACTTCAATCCAACGCTTAAAAATCACTGATCAGGTTTATTTTTGGTTTGTAGGTCCACCTAGTGATTAGCCAAACATCCATACGGTCAGTGTCCACTAATAATGTGCCACATGGCTCGTATTGTGAGTTGACCGAAGTTTTACTCGTTTTGTAGCCTGATTATTGATTTAGAACAGTTCGATTAGATTCTTTTTCATGGGTTAATTTTGAAACGTGGGATTCCAGAACTCGGATCCAAAGGTTTGAAATTCCTAATCATAGTTGCACCTAGGGATGGGACAAACATCCATACGGTAAGTGGTCTCTGAGAGTCTGCCATATGGATCATACACTGAGTTGATGACAGACATCCGTCATCAAGGATCTATTCATCGAATGGGCGGTGAAAATTGCAATTTCCTATAAAATGGTGCCGGTATACCATCTCAGATGTAAGTAGACTCAGTACCCCCCCATCCCTTGCGCAAGTTAGCAATAAAAGTGCAGCGACCGCAGAAATGTACACGGGGACTTTTTCTTATTAAGAAAGACCTCTCTGCACAAATCTAAGGTTCTCTCTCCGTCTCTGTCTTGTTTGAGCTCTGTTGATAAGAGAAAAAAAAATCTTTGCTTTGTTTGTGAACCCTAATCTTGTCTAGGGTTTTGCTTTTTTCAGATCTTTTTTTGGGCATTGCAGATCTAGGTTTTTCTGTGTTGGGAGTTTTAAGAGGTAGAATTTCGAGATCAGTTCCTCTTTGCATGTTTAAATTCTAAAGCGTGATCATGGCGACTTCGTTTCCCGGTCCCGTCAGTGCTGGTCAGGTGATTATTCTTTCCGAGACCAAAAACCCTACCTTTCGTTGTTTTTTTTTTCTTGTAAAAAGATCCGTCTTTGTCGATTTTAATCTCTCTGTTTCTGTGTGTGAGTGGGTTCAGGTGGGTTCGTACTTTGTTGGGCAGTATTATCAGGCACTTCAACAACAGCCGGATTTCGTTCATCGGTTCTACACAGATGCAAGCTCGATGCTTCGAATCGATGGGGACACGAGTGAGTCTGCATCGGTAATGCTGGTAATTTTCGCGATCTTTTTCGTTTTTACTAGATGTATTGATTATTTTTAAACACTATGTATGAAATAGTTTTGAATTTTTGAATAGTTGGGAAGTTGGAATTTGTGCATGTAAGTTTGTTTAATTAAAGAGTACAAACATAGACTTGAACCTGTTTCATGCGTTATCGGAATGCTGCTGTATGTGACTAGTCCATGGTTGTTGATCCCTAATGTATATTGCCTGCCATCATTATTTGCATGGTCACAAGAATGGTCCACAAAGAGGGCTTTCATTCATAATTTTTTTTCTTGATATTATTCGTATTTTTGTTGGTTTTTTGGAATATCTGTGGGTCTGTTTGATCGTCATTGACTACATTTTTCACATTTCTGTTAGTCTATTCTAGATCAGTTATCCTTGAACCTAAAAAATAGATGTGGTGAACCCAATGATTTTTACCCCTAGCCTGTTCATGAAGCCCATGATGCAAAAATTCTTAAATTCAATGCCTAGAAATCATTTATCAGGCTGATTTTTGGTGTGTGTAGGTTCACCAAGGGGTGAGCCAAACATTCTTGGGTCAGAGGGCCCAAAAAGTGTGCCACATGGCAACATGTGGGATAGGTATGAGTGACCAACACTTCAGGTTTCCTTAAGATGTAATTATTGGTGTATTGCCAAAATTAGTATTATTTTTAAACATTTTTTAATTAAAAAATTCTATGAATACAGATATTGGCATGTTATTTTCCATATATGCAAAAGTGGACATATGGTAGCATGATTTGGTTGACATTTGTCAGTTTGTGGAACCATTCACCCAGTTAGATCTCTAGACTTGTTTTTAGAAATAAAAATTGATAAGTTTGAAAGAGTTAGATGATTCTTGGTCTTGTTGTGTTAAGGGCCTGTCTGGCAACACATTGGAAGCAATAAGTAACTCCATTTAGAAGATATTGATTTTAAAAGTTGCTATCTAAAAGCAAAAGTGTGTTCCTTTTTCGAGTTAGACTGTTGGAGGTCATCTCGACCTCATTAGCTGCTCCTTGTGTATCGTTTTGCATTTCGCCTTTTAATGAAGTTTATACTAAAAAAAAAGGAAAGCAAAAGTGTGTTTGAAAGGACAAAAAGTAACTTAAATAGCATAGAAGGACAAATTGGTCATTTATAATTTGTATTAAAGGCTTAGAGTGGCAAACATACTATTATGAAAGTTTAACTTAAAAACCCAATTCAACATGTGCTTAAATTGAGATTTCAAAGCAAGAAGCAAAAAAAAAAAATTGCTTCATTTTCAAGCAACTTCCTACATGACATCTTCATCATCATAAGCCTTTCCCAATGGTGTGGGGTTTGTAGCATGAATCCTGTTCCTCCATTAAATCTTGTCTAAAGCCAGAGCTAAATGTAATAATGGATAAGGATTCATGGTATGATTTGACAGAAATTTTACACTGGCTACCAACCTGACGTAACCCTCCTCCATCTGGGCTTGGGACCGGCAATGCAGCGTAAAACACTACACCAGCAGAGTTAACATCCTACATGACATCGAAACAATAAATTGTGTTCTTGATATAGTTTATGCTAATGTAAGTGCTATCCATGACAATCTGCCATCCTTTGTCTGAGGTCAATGAAATCACTTGATAATTTTGTTGGTTACTTGCTTATTTGCGTTTTATGCATGGAGTTGTTTCTTTTTTCCCCCAGTCTCAGAGTTGGGTTGGTTAAACTGCTTTTGAAGCATACATCCAGTGGTGTCTTAGAATTGAACAAGTGAAGTTATCTGATTTTGGAACTTGCTACACTTGGAATTTTTTTTTTTTTTTGACTGATTACTTGCTACACTTGGAAGTTATTTTGCAAATTAACAATATCCTCAAGTTCAGACAATCATGCATATATATCATAATTCAATGACATGTGGTTCGTCGTCCTATGGGGAACTCTCCCCTGCCCATATGTTTTAAAACATGTCATCGTCTCTAACCACTGTGAAATTCCTATGAAGTGTTTGTAGTTTGGCTTTATGCCGCTTTGTTGAAAATAGTGTTCTCTACTAATGCCACAATTATGTCTCTATCATGGATTTAGATTGGTTCAAATATCCACGTGGGAATGTTGCATTGATACTGGTATGGGTGTTAGTGTCCAACACGAGTATGGAGTATCGGATCCCGTGTCAGATTTGGCGAACCTTGAAAAACTGGCGTGGGCTTGACAATATATTTCGAATAATTTAAACAAAGTAATTTTTAAAACTAATATTAAGGAATTAAGATAATAATGGATTGTGTAAAGTGATATCTTATGATTTATATCATATGCCTATAGACAAATGGAAAAAAAATACTTATAAAAAAAAAATTGAAAACAAAATGTGATGTTATAATTGCTACATAAAAGAATTTGTTGGAAATGGTAGAACTCATAGCCTATGGTAATTGTTAATTAATAAAATATTTCGGAAGTGTTGCACTAGAATCTGTGGAGTGTCGGAATCTGACGTATCCGACACAAGTGTCTCATGTTTAGAAGAATCTTTGTTTTTTTCGCTGAATGAGGTGATATATTAAGAGGAAGGAGAAAAAATTACAAAAGAAGGCAAGTCAAGCAATGGCAAGACTCACAAAAGAAAAACAAACCAAAAGGAGGGAAAGAAGCAACACACGGCGACCATAGCCATGTGGTAACATGACATAGAGAAGTATGAACATTGACATTTCACAAGACTTTGTTAAGATAAAAGATATCTTGGCCTCCTTTGAAGCTATTTAAGTTTTTAAGATGTAGTACGGGCCAAAAATAATTAGTGGATTGTTCAACAAACTCATAAACATTCAAGAATGGTCCCACCTTAAAACGTTTTTGCACTTCTTTGGATCATTTGGATCCTTTGTATATTTTTTCGCATACGTGCTTCTGGTCTTCCTTCAATAAAAATCTAAATTCATTGAAAAGAATAAGAATTATGTTCCATCTATGGTGGGCTTTCTGTCACGTGTAGGCATTTGGGGTTATGCTCAATATTATCCCTGTTTGTGGTTGTTGCTTTTCCCTTTCATGTATTTATTGGTTCTGTTTATTAATGAAAAATTCCCATTTCTACAGGTTGCTGGTGAAACACATATTAATAGTCATTTTGCATGAATGTGTGTAGAATAATCTATTTCCTTGCATGTGAGGTTGTTTTTTTTATTTTCATAAGTCCTGGTTGTCTGGTGTCTAAACTCGAAAGATATTCTACTATCTCAGAATATTTCTAGAATAGCCTTCCAAATTAAATGTAATATTTCAAAATGGTCATGGATTATTGAGTTATTTGTTTTGACCATAGTTACCGGGAAATCTATTTTCTTAAATAATCCCGGGAAATCTATTTTCTTAAATAATCCCTGCTTCTTGCATCTCGTTTCTGACATCACAGTAATTACATTCAGAAATGTAACAAAATGAGTGTTTCCCACTTCTGTTTCTTTGTTTCACTACCTAAGTTCTATAGTTTTTTCGGAGGCCTGATTAACAATTTTTTTTATTACAATCTAGGGCCCTACTTTTATGCTTGCAAAAGTTTGCAGCAGATTTGAAATTATGCATGCTTGGTTAGCTTCTTTTACTGAAGCAGGCGTGCAAATGAAAACTTCAGGCCCACCATTTCTTGGAAAAATTGAAGGGAAATTTTTGCCCTCACAGTTGCGTTGCAAAAGTCTCCCAAGAGAGGAAATGAGACGATGTTCTCTCTTTCTCACACTTACAGTCGTTAACGGCATCTTTTTCTTCTCCTCTCACCGCTCTGATGGCGGCGGAACCCTCACTTTCAGGCATACCTCAAGCTTCTCTTCTTCAAAACCAATGAAAATCCCTAATTTTGGGAAACTCGTAAAGAAAAATCCTAAGAACTCCCTGAAATGAAACAGAAGGGAAGAATTCTGTCATCTATGATATGTTTCAGGTCGGCAAGGACTCTGCTACATTTGATTTTGGGGAGCAGAAGATTTCTTCGTGGATTAAATTATTGTAATTTAAGGAGCTTGTTCTCTTCATACTGGATGTTGGTCGGATTGATTTGATTAATGTATTTGGGTTTGAAAAGCAGTTATCAACTCTTAAAGAAAAAGCTTTCTTTCTTCTCTCTCTCATTCATGGCAGAAACCCTATCTCTCAAGGACCCGGCGTTGAGAGATCATACATCTTTGTAATTCTGTGGCTTTGATAACGGCGTAGAGGTCGGAGAAGTTGTCATACATCTTGCGCTCACGCTGTCGTTCCAGAACTTCACCTCCATTGGAGTGAGTTATAGTTCGGTTGCCTTTCTTTTTCTGCTCTTTTTTTTTTTTTTTTATCATGGTGAGATTGAATGGATAAGAGAACGGGACACTCACGTGGGATCTTCCTCACTGAACAACAATCAGAGAAAAATTACAGTGATAGAAAATAATGCTAAAATTAACAAGACAATCAATGGAATAAAAAGACTGAAAGATTAGAAAAAGAGCAGTCGGGTGGAAATCGCAGATAACAAGCTCTTTGGCATTCAGGATTATACAATCAACAAAAGAAAACAACAGTACGAAATAGAACAAATAGAGCGAGTGAAAACTTGTAATAATCCTAGCTTTGGTGTTTTGATCATTCTCTTTTTTAGGTTACTACCAAGCAGCTGCAAACTTTTATAAGCAAACAAGCAGGGCTAAGTTACAATAAATACTTACATTGGACCTCTAAGGCTTTCTCAGCTAGTGGTCGATTGGTTTGGAGGATCTTCCCTTTCGCTATCTGTTGGGAGTTATGGAAGGAGAGAAACCGTCGGACGTTTGAAGACAAAGAGGCCAATATAGATGAGATCGCCATGAACATTAAAGCCACTCTTTATTATTGGGGTTCTGCTATCTCCGATGGTGTCGTAAATCGTAATTGAGCTCTTTTCTTCGGGGCTTTTGGTTCATGGGTTTAGGGTGTAGCTGCTCTCAGCGCTCTCTCCTTTTCTTTTGTTATGTTGTATAGCTTTTTTGGGCTTCCTCAGCCCTCCTTTTAATATATATCTTTTACCGATAAAAAAAGTACTTACATTGGTTTATAGGCTAAAAGGCTCTTACTTCACTATCACTCAGTTATGCGGCTTACGCCCTCCTCTCTTACCCATCCCTTTTGGGTGGCCACAAAGGCCACTTTGGAGGTAACTTCTTTGGATATTTACCCTCGTTCTCTTGCATATTTTCTTTTCCACCTAGACGTAACCCATGAAATTTCCGCCCATTGAGTACTTGGTGTTATTTTTCTTTTAGGGTTAGACCTTAGTATCTTTGGGCTTATTCATCCTAGCACTTGCATATGTTTGGATACTTATTTCTGACCTTTGAGCTTATTTATTGGTGAGAATTGAGATAAGTGTTCCATTTGAAGACATTATTCATTCTTTTTCTGAAAGCATCTGAAAATTTTGCAGCTGAAACTTAATGTTCTTTTTTTTTTTTTGAAACTTAATGTTCTTGGTGAAGATGCATTTAATTAGTTATTTTTCCTTCAATATCTTTGTCACTAGAAAATAGCCACCATGTACTAAGTAACCAAAGAAGAAGCTTCATTTCAATAAAACTTCTTACTAAGAAATAGATCAGCTTTTTGTTTGGGATTTCCTTACCATGAGTAAATAAGAGACCATTCATACAGCTGAATTGATCAGTCTGCTAATTGATTTACTTAATTGTCAAATCCTAGGAACTAATCCAAGATTCTATTGAGGATAACTGATATAGAGATATATGGTAGGTTTTATTTGATAATAAAAGAATGAACCCTTCCTTGATATCATTTGAAGATTATAAGAAATTGTCACAAGGATTTCTTCTATATTTGAGGAATGGTTAAAATGAAAGATCCTTACCAAGGCATAAGATCAAATTCAGCATCGAACTGGCTCCGGTGTCCACTAATTTAAAAGGGTCGTCATCTTAATGAATGATGCTAATTATCTTATAATTAACAATTACTTAATTATGATTACTACAGTTGAATGAGACCGTTCTAAATTCCTTCAACAATTTCATGTCATTACAACTTAATACACTGGTGATGTTTTTTTCTATTTTCCTTTTTTTGTCTTTATGCCTGGTTGTGCAATTTTTAATTTACTGAAATGGCCAGAACTGGTCCATTTTGCTGTCTCCAGGGTGCTAAGCATTCTCTGATTCTCCATTCAACTGTATTTTGATCATTGATTTGTAGTCTGTGAATGTATTCATGGTTAATGAAGCCCTGGAATTCTCTTGTTGCAGGAAATCCATTCGCTTATCATGTCACTCAATTTTACTGGAATTGAGATCAAGACAGTACATTCTCTAGATTCTTTCAATGGAGGTGTTCTTGTGATGGTTTCTGGTTCTGTGCAAACCAAGGATTACAGTGGCGGGAGGAAATTTGCGCAAACCTTTTTTCTTGCTCCTCAAGAGAATGGCTACTTTGTTTTCAATGATATCTTTCACTTCCTTGACGAGGAACAGATTCCCCAGCATCCAGCAGCCATATTAGATCACATCAATTTCGATTCCAAACTAAATGCATCTGATCCTCTTCCAGAGCCAGGTAGTGTGAAATTCACCTGAATTTCCAAAGTTGTAGTTTTGTATGAATAAGTTACGATTTTTGAAAATAAAACTATAGGATCGTTGGAAAAACTGTAGGACTATTGAAAAGAAAAGGTAATGGTAATATTATTTTTTTATAGTAAGAGTCTTCTTCATTCTCCCCATCGCCTCTCCTTCCTATTCTTCTATTTTTTTTGGCATAAAATAATATATGTTCTGCTGTTCACTTGCAAACATGGTTCAAAATTTCGTTTTGTCTCAGTTTGTCTCGGCCGAGACATCTTGGAATTTTGCATGGCCGGAACGAAGCATTGGGAAAATATATAAAAAAATTAAATGTTTTGGATTGTCTGGGTTTGGGTTTGTCTTGCTGCGAGACAAACCGAGACAATACCAAACATTCAGAAATTTGTGATATGCTCCATATGGAGTATTATTTTCTTAGATATTGCATTGTATTTTTGTGCCCAAAAATGGCATAACATTTGGGTTGTTGCTTCATCTAGTTTAATTTTTGGTCTAACAAATCTTTTAGGTGGGACCTGCAAAATGGATATCTTAAAAGAGGAATATGTTACTCTTGTATGGTCCTGGTTCAAAATCTCGTTTCGTCTCGGTCGAGACGTCTCGTTCCTGTAATGTTCCGAGACAATACATAGGGGAATTTATTGTCTTGTGCCAAATGCCTAATTAAGGTACTAAATTTGGTTTAAAAAGCATTTTCATGGTAGGTGTCTTTTATAACACATAAATGCAGAAAACAAATATATAGCCTTATTAGACATTGTTTTTTGATAAGTATGTATGTATTGAAAGGGGAAAACCCCGCACATAACTGCGAAGGGCAGAATTCTCCACAGGAAGCGACCTCTACCAGAAAAACAATCGTTCGCACTCCCCTGGAAGAATACCCTAACATCGTGCGGGACAACATACTGTAAGCCAAAGTCTGCCAGATCCTCGATGTGAATGTACAATGTATCAGAACATGATCCATAGTCTCAGCTTCGCACTTGCACAAGGTGCACCTGCTAGGCAACATCATATAGACGGTCTCGTTTTGTCTCGGTCGAGGATTTCGTTCTGTCAGCTTACCGAGACAATGAAATAGAATGATATTTTAAACCTTGTGTATGATAGAGGACCATACCATCGAAAGAATAGTAGTACGAAGATTACCCGTTTGTCTTCATAATATACATAAAAGAAACATTAAGTAGTTTTAGTACTACCATACTTATGGTAGTGCCTTGTCTATATTATATAGATGGAACATCTACGTGGAGTGTTTAATCTTTGGATCCCAAGTGGGGGACTGCCTAGAATGAAAATCAACCCGTTCAATGATTTTAACCATCTAATAGATTGACCTTTCTTAAGATTGGTACCCTTGTATCTCTAGCGAAAAATAACTAATTGGTTGGATGGTTAAAATCATCCACACCGCTAACTTTTAGCCTAACTCTAGATGGTATCCACAAGTTGGACATATTGGATTGATAAGACTACTCCCCCCTATACTACTGAAAGCATGGTAGTTTCAATACTACCACACTTATGATGGTACCTAGTCTATATTACACAATGGTGCTTATACATATGAACTTGAACTTTTCAATCAGTGGGGCCATAATAAGAGATCACTTTGATTGAAAATCAGCTTGATTGGATGACTTGGACCACAAGATAAATTACGAGTTGTAAAAAATATGGGCCCATAAACTCTTGAATGTTTGAACAATCTCTTAATGAACCTAATGAGCGATCCATAGATATTTAATCGTAAACCTAAATTATGTTGATGAGCCAAGATTTGATTTAGATCTACAGTAAAAGTCATAGATCTAAGATAGATTTATATTTAAAATTGTGTATCTACGATTAAAATTTGTTGTTAATAGAAATTTAAATAACTAAATTTCAAGTAACTTATTTAATATTAAAATAAAACAAAGGTAAAATTACATTTCAAGTTTCAACCTTAATATAGTACAAACGAGTATTTTAGTGGATATAGGGTCTATGTCGGACATGCTATTTTCAGTATAAAGTATCATAGAGTATCTATGTATATCAATAGGTATTGGTGTGTATTAGTAAGAAAAGATGTACGTTTGTTAATATAACTGATTGTAGGGGTCATTTAATTGCTTTAAACATCTTTTTATAAGCTTATTTGTGCATTATATTCATTATTTTGAGCTTGTTTCAGTTTCTCTCGCCAATTTTCCAATGTTTCGGAAATGTTTCATTCTATCACGAGGTTTGTCTCAGTTTTTCATCTAACCGAGACATACCTCGAGACCGAAATTTTAAACCTTGCTTGGAAGTGGTTATAAATCAATTAAAGTTCACAAATGTAAAAAAGGCTATGGTTGTCAGTGTCACAATTAACACTCTTATAATAGTCATCAAACTTCTACTACTACTTGACATAACATTTATACTCTGCTCAATGGTCATTAGTTATAGAATTCTCAGGTAGTTTATATATGTGATGACTATGGCATGGGAATTCAGAGTCAATTATTTTGTTTCTGGGGAGTTCTTATTTCCGCCTCTTAGTTGTCGTCTTGCTTCCCATCCTTGACAATTAGTTCGCATTTCAAGGTTTGTGATGTGTATAAAATAATGGCTTTTGCAGCTTCTGACTACATGCTGGGGGAAGAAATTCAGGACAGGGAGTATGTGGCTTCAGTTGATGTGGAAGAAAATGATCCAGTTGATGACTATAGTCTCCCGGAACAACAGCAGCAGGAAATCCCTGAGGATGACACTATAGTGGATGAAGCACCTGAGGAAGAGTCAACCACTCCATTGACTTCATTTCCAAGTGCAATGAACACCATTCAAGACCCCCTTCCTTCTCCCCTTCCTGCTCCTGTTGAGGAACCTGTTGGAGAAGCCCCAAAGCAAACATATGCTTCTATTGTATGCTCTGCTCCTTTTAATGCAGATTCTTTTGTTACACACACACACACACACACACATATTATATATATACATGTATGTATGTTGTATGTATGTATATCGATTTGGGACTGATTTTTTCCCTTTCCCTTTCCCTTTAATGTTGTCAATGTTGTGAACTTGGAAGTTACGGGTTGCTAAAGGGCAGTCTGCATCATCAGTGGCTCCTCGACCCTCTCTAAACAAAAGCACCCCACCTACTTCAGAGTGGCATCATGCACCACAGCCTACTTCTCAGCAGTCTTATCCTGCATTGTCAATGGGGCCTGAAAGGTCTGGTGCAGAAGCAGTAGAGGAAGCTACAGCATATGAGGAAGAAGGTTAACTTTCCTACTCTGTGCTCCAATTTTGCATAATTCGCTGTTGTTAGAACCATTTCAGGCCAATAAAAGGTTATTGAGATTTGTGTTCTTAGAAGAACTTCAGATTTCCTTTTTGGAAATTACCAAAACTTCCTTAACAATTCATAGATGCCAAAAAGCATTATATGTTTATAACTCGTTGGTTTTCTCAAAACACGTCTTTGTGTGATTGAATAAAGGTCTACTTTTGTCGAATGCTTACATAAGAAGATTGAGGAGCTTCAAATGATTCTTGGTCCTTTGTTCTTGAATTTTATCAGGTGAAGGAAGATCTGTCTACGTGAGAAATTTGCCCTCTACTGTTTCAGCTTCTGAAATTGAGCAGGAGTTTAAGAACTTTGGTAGAATCAAGCCTGAAGGAGTGGTTGTCAGGAATCGCAAGGTCCACTCACTTGCCCGCCCTTATTACTGACTGCCTCTGTTTCTACCTTGAAAGAAACTAACCTAATATTTAGCTTGTGTCGATGTTTCACGTTGATGTGCAGGATATTGGTGTTTGCTACGCTTTTATCGAATTTGAAGATGCACTAGGTGTTCAAAATGCAATCAAGGTTTAACCTTTCTCCAGGAATTTCAATAAATTATCGTCGTCATCATTAAGAGTGCCTTATCCCAACTAATTGGGGTTGACAACATGGATCTTGTTCTTTCTTCATCAATTTTATCTAGACCATATCATCTGTTAGAAGTGCCTTAAATTTTTTCGTACTAGCATGTCCTTTTCGGCCTTCCTTGCTCCCATTTGAGCCGTCAACCTGCACCAAGCTCCTTCTCATTGGAGCAGTAATTTTAATCAAGTCAATTTCATTATAAATTCACACATAAATACAAATTTTGACCGAGAAAATGAGCTATATATGTTTTTACACTTAAATATTGTGAAGGATTGGAGCATTTTGATGCAATGACAGTCATTCGTATCTGACTTTGGTAAAACCTTTCTGCACCATCAGAACAAAAGCATCAATATCTGGCTTCATTTATTTATATGATGGGATGATAATTCCTTTACTTTCTACTTTTCTGTCATCTATGTCAGTTACCAGAATTTTGTGCCTGTAATCTGAAATTTCTTTAGTTCAAGCCATTTGGAATTTGGTCATTTTCTGAATGTGGCTTGTCAAATGATAGTATTTACGGGCCAGTCTGTTAAGATGGTTGCTTCTGGACTATGCTACCGATATCTACTTAACGATATGTATTTTAGTGTGATTCTGTAATAATATTGGCCATTTTTTTTTCTTGTTAGGCATCTCCAATACAGTTTGTTGGACGGCAAGTACACATTGAGGAGCGGAGAGCAAGCAGCAGCAGCAGCAGCACATTTCGAGGAGGAAGTATGTGCATCCCTAGTTCTCTACTACTTCCAGTGGTTTTTATTAGTATGATTATTGCTTATATAGTTGTGTGGTTTACATACACTCAAATTTTACGTAACATACCCGAAATGGCCAAAATACTCTTAGACTTGATTGAATCAATGACATGCTCATCTCTTCAAGATTTATTCCTGAATTTCTATGGCTTTATCCAAAATATGCCACCAGGATACAAATTATCTGCAACTGTTGGTTCTGCCCATTTAGTTTTGTTTCCACTCAAATGTATAAAAAGTTGGTATTGTGTCCTAACCTTTGGAGAAACATTCTTTTTTCTTCCTTGTACGCCTTCGAAGAAATAGGCATGTGTTCTGGTTGTAGGAAACAAATTGAGACTCACTTTGGTACGCCTTCTTGATGGTTGTTTATAGGCCTTGTTTTGTATTCATAAAGCCTGCCTGGGGAACACAGGTGAAACCTTGACTAGATATCAGTGAATGATTTTGGTGTACAAGCACTGTCAACATCTACACCTTTGTTTTTAGTAAATTTCAAACAAGCATGGTGCCTGTGCTTCCCCAAACTTCTAGGAACTTTCTGATTTTACTTGTAGTAGCTATTTGATTTAATGTTTGAACTTGTTCTTGTGACAGTTCATTGGTTATGCCTTGTAGAAAATGCTTAGGATCACCCTTAAGCTTTTCTCAGGCAACTGAATTCTCCATGATTCTGAGGGAGTCATAGTATGTCTCTATATACTCGATGGCCCTTTTGCATGTAGACTGAATGGCAAAATGCTCTCTCACTGAAAGACAATGTGTTGCAGAGATAATCAAAGTAACATTAGTTTGCAAAATGGACACATTTAGTTTGTGTATGAAACCAATATTATCCATTTTTTGTCTTCTTTTCGTCAAACTGAGCAATCAAATTTTTAATGTGCTTATCATGCAGTTCATTGAAGTGTCCTATTGTCCATTAACATTTACTGCTACTTGAATTGTTTTGGGCAGGAAGGGGTAGAGGCAAGGGTGGCTACCAGACAGAAGCTCCAAGGGGGCGTTTTGGTTCTCGGGGCTTCGGCAGGGGAAGTGGGCAAGATGGAGGTGAGAGGGACTACAACAATAGGCCAAGGGGAAATGGTTTCCATCAGAGGGGTCCCCGACAAGACTGAGGGATCTTGGGAAACCAAGTATCAAGGAATGATCTGATCCCATCTGCGGCCACAACTTAAGTTTATTAGCAGAGGGAGAAATAGCACAGTTTTGGGTCTAGTTTCCTGTTCATCACATTCTTTTTTAATGGTTTCAAGAAATATATATTCATATTTTTGGACTTATTTTGATTAGATGTTGTGAGAGGAAGCGCCATCTTTTTTTTTTTTTTTTTCGGGTGTGGGAATCTTTTTATATCTTTTTTTTTGTATTTTTTTTTCTACTTTTAATTTAAGTGGGCAGAGTTTGCATTTTAGAAGCTTGTTCTGAGCAGTTAGTAATGGACAAATACATGGTGTTCTGGGTTTTTGTTTACCAGTTTTTCCTTTTTTATTTACTTTGTAACTTTCCTTTGCGCAGTTGCACTTGATGATGAACGATAGCCACGTGTCCATCACAATACGATGGATGGTTTATTTAGAAATCTTCGAAATTTCTACCAATATAACGCACCTGATCCTTGAAGAGTGGTTCAAGAGATGCTGTCTTTTTTGTTTGTCCCTGCAGCTATTATTTTAGTTTATGTTAGGGGAGTTAATGGGCCCGGTTTAGTTAGGCTTGAGCCTGGCTCGGCCTGGGATTGTTGTAGCTGCCCAAGCCCGTCCTGGCCAATTAAACCTCTAACATCTACATGCCCAAGACTGGCCCAATAATATTAAACGGGTTGGGCCTAAAAGCTCATTGGCCAGTTCGACCTTAACACTAGTTTACGGACTTTTTTTTTGGGTAATCTTGAACTATATATATATTAAAAGAGAAACCAAGGTCTAACCCGCCTTCCCTTTACAAAAAGAGACCAGCCAAGGGGGTGGGGAAGACCATACATAGTACATACGAGGAGGTCCTCAACTGTTGACCTTGCATCCACCTTGCACCCTCCTGCCAAGATGAAGGATTTAGCTTCATCTCTAATAATGAAGCCTAAACCAGCTTGATTAGATGCAGCATCCATGCACCCTCCTGCCAAGATGAAGGATTTAGCTTCATCTCTAATAATGAAGCCTAAACCAGCTTGATTAGATGCAGCATCCATGCACCCTCCAGCCAAGATGAAGGATTTAGCTTCATCTCTAATAATGAAGCCTAAACCAGCTTGATTAGATGCAGCATCCCAAGCCCCATCAGTATTTTGTTTGAACCAACCCATATGAGGGGGGGATAACCAGTGTGCAGAAGCTCTAGGAGGTGCTAGGTTTTGCTTAGGTTGAGGAGCCAACAAGGAGGAGAGGTTTTTTAACACGCGGAGAGGGCTGTCAGTCCTTTTATCAAATATCTCCGTATTTCTTCTGATCCAGATACGCCAAAGGAGAGTACAACAAAGTACAGCAAGGAATACATCGGCATCATCTTTGCTTTTATACAACGTAAAGATATTTGTTATCCATGACTTAATGTCCTGGAGGGACATGTTGACCATACGAAGGCCGATTGAAGAGGCAAACCAAATTTTTGCTGAGGAAGGGCAATAAAATAGGACATGGGCCATGTCTTCATTAGGATGACCACATCGGGAACTCCGCTCCAATATGATTGATACGAGCATGGAGGATATCTTTGGTGGGAAGTATCCCTCGCATAACTTTCCATAGGAAGACTTGGCATTGATAAGGAGCTTTAATTTGCCATATATCTGCCCAGAATTGAGTTGTAGTAACAGTCGATCGAAGAAGTAAGGGAGCCCGGGGTAGATGATTGAAAGCTGATTTTGTAGAGAACCGTCCATGCTTATCCTTAGCCCAAAACCATCTATCCTCAAAGGAATGTTGACTGATATTGGTGGAGAGAATCGTATCTGCCACTGTTGTAGTGAAAAGAGAGTGGATAACTGGCTCATTCCATAATCTATCCACAGTGATTAATTCTGTGACAGATTCCCACGGACAGTTTGGAGGACGAGTAGGATGGAAGAGGTGATCACAACCATTAAAAATCCACGGATCTATCCAGATATTGGTTTGTAGGCCATTACCAATCAATTTAATAAAGTGATGTTTAAAGATATCTTTAGCCTTAAAGATACCTTTCAAAACCCAAGGATCACCCAGTTTGGGAGATGTATCTAAAATGGAAGAGTTGGGAAGTGTTTTCCTTTCAAGGTACGAGACAAAAGGGAATTTGGTTCCGTTAGAATTTTCCACACATTCTTAGCCAATAAAGCAAGATTCGCTTCATAGAACTTACGAAAGCCTAACCCACCTACAGCTTTCGGAGTACAAAGAGCCTCCCAACTAATGAGATGCAAGGATTTTGAGCTATCTCCTCCATGCCACCAAAAGTGGTTGGCTAAGGAATCAAGCTGAGAACCCATCTTTTGAGGAAAGAGAAATGAGGACATGATATATATGGGAATGTCATGAACCACAGATTTAATGAGTGTGGTTCTACCAGCCAGGGAGAGCGTACGGGATCGCCAACCAGTGATGACACTCTCAATGTGATCTATAGTATGATTGAAAGCTTTCAGTTTGGACCTACCAATGAACAAGGGGGTGCCCAAGTATTTCTCTGAGAGAGTTAAGTTCTTAATATTGAGGATGTAGGACATAACTCTTTTTCGATGCCGGTGGAGGTTAGGACTAAACATTAGGCCTGACTTACCATGATTGATTTTCTGACCGGATCCTTCACAATAAGCTTGAAGGATATCCTGCAAGGTTCTAGCTTCTACTAAATTGGCCCTACAAAAAATAAAACAATCATCGGCAATGAACGAGTGGGAAATAGGAGGGCAATTTTGATGCCATGTATATGATTCAGATGTTCCTCCTTAGAGATCAATTTAGATAAGACTTCGGTGCAAAGGATGAACAAGAAAGGGGAAAGTGGGTCCCCTTGGTGAAGGCCACGGGAGGATTTGAAAACACCCACCAGAGATCCATTAAGTAAGACAGAAAAGGATGGGGAGGAAATGCAACGATTTATCATATGAATCCAATGTTTATTAAAACCCATGGCCCTCATAGTGTTACACACAAAAGACCATTCAATCTGGTCATAGGCTTTAGCCATATCCAATTTGACTGGCATTAAACCTTGCTTCCCCTCCCCCCCCCCCCCCCCTTTTTTTTTATATGGTGTATGATCTCCTGGGCCAGGATAGTATTGTCTGAAATAAGTCGACCAGAAATGAAGGCTGCTTGATTAGAGGAGACAAGGTTGCCGATGATCTGCCTAAGTCTGCAAGTAAGGATTTTGGAAATAATTTTATACACTACATTGCAAAGGCTAATGGGCCTAAATTGTGAAATGGATTCCGGGGCCTTGGATTTAGGAATAAGGGCAATATTAGTGTGATTGAGCCACTGAATGTCGCATTGATTCAGAAAGAGATTTGTAACTAGGGCAATAATGTCTTTTTTAATGTCCTCCCAGAACTTTTGGAAGAAGAAAGTAGTAAACCCATCGGGGCCCGGGGCCTTATTGGCACAAATACTGAATGTGGCAACTTTGACTTCTTCAATGGAGGGAAGGGATGTAAGCATGATATCATCCTCAGATGAAACCTTGTTTGTGATAACTTCCTGAATGAGATCGAGATTTGAAGGGTTGGAAGATGAGAATAGCTCTGAAAAGAATGCTACAAAAGCTTTGCCCACATTACCACAATTGTGATGCCAATTCCTTTGGGAGTCTTTGATATTGTCAATCCTATTTTCCATCTCCTGATGATGGTGGATAAGTGGAAGAACTTGGTGTTGCAATCCCCATCCTTAAGCCAAAGCTCTCGATATTTTTTCCGCCAAAGAGATTCCTCTCGACAAAGGGCAACATCCAATTGGGCCAAAAGATTTTTTTTCAGATTGAGGGTCAGATTGGGGGGTATTATCACCTTGGGCTATCAATAGGGCTGATTTGAGGTTTTTGACATGATCAATCACATTCCCATATTTAATTCGGTTCTATTCTTTCAGTCTGGATTTGGTATTTCGAATTTTCAAAGTAACACGGGGGGGACAAAGACAGGGGGGTCCAAGTGTCATGGACAATGTTTTGGCATTCCTCCTCTTGTGCCCATTGGGCAAGAAATTTGAAGGGTTTAGGAAAGTTATGAACCCCAGGATAGGAGTTAATCAGAATGGGACAATGGTCAGAGCCATAGGAGATCAAATGCTTAACCGAAGTATCAGGAAATAGGTGCCGCCAACCAATGTTAGCAAAGACTTTGTCCAAACGTTCCCGGACGAGGGCAAAGCTTGTTCTTTGGTTCGACCAAGTGAATGGAGCGCCAGAATAACCCAAGTCAGAGAAATCAAATGCATCAAAGAAATCAAGATGAGCGCGATTAATGTGCTTACTGGTGCTGCCTCCCGATTTTTTCCAATGAACAAAGATGTCATTTAGGTCCCCAACGATTATCCAAGGGGAGGAAATGACTTGGCCAAAGGAAGTAAGATCGTTTCATAAATTCTGTCGATGGTGGGATCGAGGGTCACCATAAAGAATGGACAAGATCCAAGGAGTAGAGGGGGGGGGGGGTTCAGAAGTTACTCGAAGGTGAATACCTCGGTTGTTTTGGAAGATGGGGTCCATAACAACATTAAGTTTCCAGGCTACCCATAGGCCTTCACTTCTTCCTATAGCAGGCTAGATGCAGGAATTAGGGTATCCTAGGGTGTTGATCAGATGCATGCTAGATTTGGTTTCAGAAAGGAATATACAATCCGAGTTGTGGTCTCGAATGTGGGTTTTGAGGGCCCTAAGTGTCGAGGGTTTCCCACTCCCTCGACAATTCCAGGCAAGGATCTTCATCTATCCATTTGGGGCGTATTGGGGCCCGCCACCTTCGCTCGTTTGTGTAGAACAACATAATTAATCTTCAATAGGGTTGTAAGATGAACTACCAAAAGTATTAATGGTACTGACCTGAGATGGAGTGATCTGGTTTTTGTCGTGTGCCGACTGTTTGAGTGGAATTTCGCTTGAGCTTTCTTGCACCCCTGGTGTCCAAAGTATCTTGTTCAGAAGGTTGGGAAGCTATGGGTTGTTTGGTTCCAGTTTCCTTGGGGGGATTTGCAAATGCCGAAGATGAAAAAAATGGATTCTGGAGCAGAGGTTACATGTCCAGGAGAAATGGAAGTGTCAGAAGGGATACTCTCAATCCACCCAGCAGACTGTAGGACATGTGCTGGGATGGTAAGGGAATCAGTAAGGTGCTCAGGTCCAGTTTTAGATGAGAATTCAGTTTGTGTATCAGGGGTTAGCAAAGGAAAATCTGGAGAGATTCTCGATTTGCACGAGGTTAGGGGAATAGGTGTCAGTGTGATAGCGGTAAGGATGGGCGGTGAGGTGACAAGCGGGGGAGAGGTCACAGCAGGAGTATCCGCAAGAGCTATATTCAATGTACCCAAGGGATTTATGGAAGGGGGTGGCGTGAGGTAATCTATAAGGTGAGTAGGTTTGTCAGAAAGGGGGTCAGTATCTATTCCAGTAGCTTGAAAAAGGGGAAAATTTGCATCGGAATTCGAGAGATCTTGCTGACTTATTTGGGCAAGGTACAAGATTCTACTTTTAGGTTGTGGGCCTATTGATCCAGTTCCAATAAAAGTTTGAGATCCAGACCGGTGACTGGTGTTACCTGCCAATGATGATCGCGAATTCACCGTTTGATTGAATCTGCTGACCTCTTCCGATTTCGTTTTCGCTCGAAGGAATAAACTAGATCTCGGAGCTCTTGGATCTCTCCAACGACTGGTGTTATCATCAAAGTGTGATGGATTAGAGGCAGCCACATGGATTTCTTCTCAACATTGTTTTGTCAGATGGCCTAACAACCCACATCGGAAGCATACCGTTGGAAGCCTTTCATACCGGAAATCCACCCAAATCAGACTCTATTTAATGAGGACCCAAGCGCCAGATGAGAGTGGAAGTTTGGTGTTAATACGGACTTTGAATCTCTTTGGAGCAACATCTTTACTGTTGAAGTCAACCGTAAGAACTTGTCCTATAACATTGCCGAGATCTTTAGCCATGTCCTCACTGAACCTTTCAGGGGGAAGTCCATGAGCTTGGACCCATAAGGGACTGAAAATGAATTCCATTTCTTCAATGGGTATAAGTAGATCCCGTTTAGTTAGGATCAACAGATGTCCTAGATCAACCATGGTCCATTATCCATTACCCACCGTTGATGGTCTTCTGAAGTAAAAAAGGAAGGCAAACTTATTCTGGTTTAGGTCAACGAACTGAAAAGGTCGAGAGCGATCCCACAAGCTTTGGGCACTTTTTTCCACTCGCTTTGGGTCTATCAAGGAGTCCGCCATGACCATTCCACAGAGTGCATGTTGCCATCGGGCAATACCTTGGGTCAAGGATCCTGGCCGAGGTCGGACAACTACCCCATCACGACACGCCACATAAATTTGTTTGTTAAAAGCAGAACTGAGATGTTGGATGGTTTCATCCATTTTTGGTCTTTAACTTGCATAAATCATTACAAAGTTCTAGACCTGCCCAAGAGTTGCAACATTCTTAAATTCACCCTTCCAAGTTCAAAAAGACTTGATCTTCTGAAATTGCCCTTTTAAGTTGTCAGTTTCTAAAACTACCCATGGCGATGAAACTTCCCTAATTTGCCAGAACACCTCTATATTATTAATATCATGATCATCATAAGTCTTTTTCCCCATGGTTTGGGTTGGTTGCATGAATCTTCCTCATCTATTCAATCCTATAAAAAGTTATCTCTTCCGTTGAGGCAAGTTTCTTGAAATCTCTTGTAAGAATTTCATTCCATATCCGTTTTGGTTTTCTTTTGCCCTTTTAGGTTCTTCGACTTGCACATTCCTCTTCATTGGTCTTCGTTGTACATGACCTAACCATCTCAATTGGCTTTCCTTTATTTTTCAAATGTATGTAAAGTTTGTATTCTTGAATGGTGTGCTTAAAGAAGAAATATATGTTATGCAACCCTTGAATAGTGTGCTTGAAGAAGAAGTCTATGTTATGCAACCTATAGGCTATGTGAAGAAAGGGCATGAAAATAAGGTCTACAAGTTGAAAAAAGGGCTGCTTATATGAGTTAAAGCAAGCGCCTAGGGTTAGATAGATTGAATAATTTTCCACAACCATGAGTTCCAAGAGTGTCCATATGATCATACTTTGTATATGAAGTCTAATCCATATGGTGATTAATTTTTTGTGTGTTTATATGTTGAAGACTTGATTTTTACTGAAAATAACCTGAAGTTGATTGAAGAATACATGCAGGCTATGATTTGACAGTTCGAGAAGACAAACATGGGGCTTATGTCATACTTTCTAGGCATTAAGGCTCTGCTTGGTTCGCTGTATTGGGATACATAGGCACTCACTTGCCACAATTTTGGGACTACATGTGATTGGTTGGAGACGTGCAAATGAGCTGGTGTGCAAGTGGTTGCCAAGCCTTTGCAAACTTCTTAACAAAATAAATGCAAGCCACTGCAGCTCAAAAACTGTAGCAAGCGAACCCAATGCATGCAACTCACTCCATTTGCATTGGAGTGCAAAATGCATCCTAGTGCAGTGAACCAAGCAGGGCCTAAACGTACACAGGATACTAACAAGTGTGAGATTGTCGGGTGTAACATGATCGAGAAGGTGATGTTAATTGAAAAAAAATTCTTGGTCATCTAACAAGCAACAGGGGGTTGCACTTTCAATAGTTGAGGCGGAGTACATCGCAATAGTTCACAATGCTACTCAAGTAGTGTGGTTACGAAGAACGTTTCGATATTTGAAGTACAAGCAAGAAGCTCCAACTAAGATCATGTGCGATAGTAAGTCGGCGGCCGCACTAGTTAAAAACCTATTTTTTTCACTAAAGAAGCAAGCATATAGACATCAAATTCCACTTCATCCGTAACCTCGTGAAGGACAATGAAGTTTTGCTCGAGTTTTGCCAATCAGAAGACCAAGTAGCCAACATTTTTCCAAAATCGTTGAAAGTTTGTAGCTAAGATGATGGGGACGATTAATTGCATTTAGAAATCTTAGTTTAACGGTGACTATCGATAAGCCACTATAACAGTCCCTATTAAAGTTTACACTGGATACCAATGGAACAAGTACAATTGAATCCATTACGGCCGTGACCGGCCTCTGAAGACAGTGCAGGGCTACAAATTCAATATATTTTACTCGGATCTTGCTGACAAGAACGGCTCGAGAATAGTTTTAGAGGAGGATGGTGGGGATGAAACATGCATCGTATGACTTCATGCTGGACCTCCTTTTAGTCATGGTGTCCCATGTTCTTCAAGAAGGTAACCAATCTGTTTACTTTTTGGCCCAAAGGGCAGCCAAAACTGGGAAATCCAGGTTGTGGTTAGGGTCCTGTTCTGTATGTCTATGTAAATATATAAACACAAAGACTTGGGTCCAAATTCAAAGTAGGTGTATGTTTTCTGTTTTGCTAATATAAATATTGGAACAGGATTTTTTGACAGGCTCCTGGGACTTGGTTTCTCGGGCGTGGTTCCGAGAATCCAACGGTGGTTTTGCTTTGGCAAAAACTGATGCCACCACCGTTGGAATCCACACTTCAGAAGGCCTATCCTGGGATCCTGTCAAAAGAAAAGGCCTGTCCCGGAAGCCTGACCCTATAATGTTTGCCTATCAAAATATAAAAAAAACTTTCCAGATTGTGAACAAGGAGTGAGACTATTCACACAAGAAGGGATTCAAGTGCACATTTGAAGGTGACGTTCTGCATCTCTGTTTTGATTTCAAACTCTACAGGGAGACTCGGCTCCTCATTTTTCTCAAATCTACTCTTGAGTAGCAAAATTTTCACAGATGAATGCTAGTAGGCGACGCTGTGTTGCACAAATGTAATGCGGTAAAAGACAATAAAAATATATACTTTTAATTAACAGTTGTTTTTTCTGGGTAGTTTCTCTTGCTTTTTCCTGCATTGCATCTGTTCAACGCATTAAATGGGTTGCTTGCTAGCATTCCTCAATTTTTACCACAATGAAATCAAACCCCCCATTGACAGTGTTATCAATGAAATGACAGTTTTGAACAAATCTACATCAAGTGGGCGAGATTAATTTATGGAAAAAGGGTCAATCTCACAGAGAGTGTTACATAAACTAGTAGGACGAAATCAATGTATGAGCTATTCAGGGAGGAAATGATCTTCGGACCGGCATTCAATATTTACAGAAGGAAAAAACAATTGCTGAAGTGCAGCGCACTCCAATCAGAAATTGCCACCTAATAATGGGGGTGGTGTCCACAGCAGTTTTTGGTACTTGCTATAAGTGCCTCTGCATCCAACATGTATAATTGACAACCCTGTTTTCAGATTTTGAAATTTCAACATTTTTGAAAACAGGGTTGTCAGGGGTATGTGTTGGATGCAGAGGCGCTTCGCTAAGCATTGTTAGCAAAAATGAACTCGTTTCCCCTTTCCACAGCATGAGGACACCAGCAGCCATGTATAGGTGGCAGACCCTGAATGCACAGCTGGGCCAAATATGGACCCTAAGCGAACTCAATTGGATATAATCTTTCCTACTATTATTATGGTAAACATTTATTTCAGAATGCTCTCTTATTCGACCACATATTAGCAATGTTAAAATCCAACAAATCATCATCATCTGCACCTTATCCCAAAATGTTTTGGGTCAGAAACATCAGTTTTCTTCTCTATCACTTAGATATTGGCTTTCACATTCTCAACCACTGTAATTCATGGAGCATTAATACCTCTATATCCATGTCTGTCAGAGTCAAGCACTTGCAGAAGCCATGGCTCCGTTGTGAAACATTGGCACTCCAACAAGATCTTGCGAGAGGCTTTCTTCTTCTTCACCGTCCTCTGTTTCCCAGAGGAAACTAGCATATGCCGCAAGAACATGGCTGCAAACAAGAAACCAGAGGTAAAGATTTGGACACATTATGTACATACATTTCTGAAAAGATAAAATGACTCCAAGAACCTACGCACCTATCTTCAGGAGCAGCTTGAACTGCCCGTTCGAAGTAACTAGAAGCTCTTTCGTGATCATGATGGAGTTCCCACACCAATTTAGCATATCGTGACAAGATTTCGCCGTCTCTGGGATCTGCTAGTATAGCACGCGAGTAGTATTCCTCAGCTCCCCGAAGGTCTCCCTTGGTCTTAAGAAAAACATGCAGGTACATTAATTGACAAAATAATAGAGAAACACCGACTTTGATCAAATAAACCAGAGAGCAAAGACTTCATTCAAACCTCATTCCTCTTCTACCCACTTCTTGTGTTTTAATAACGAATACTTACTTCAGAGCAGGAGGATAGATCGGTAATGAATACCCGCTTGGCACAAAACTAGATGTGATGGGACCAACCATTTGATTGGTAACATCAAAGAGATCTACCGAGGTAAAAATTGAACTGATAGGTTGACCCTTATTATCTAGTAAAAAAATTTCTTGGTGACCATCTAATAGAACACTACAAAAGGAATGGCTAGCAACATCACATTGGGTTGTCTTTTGACATAGGAGATCTCTTTAGTTTAGAAAGACTTATTGAATGTGGTATCCCAAACCCTTAGTATGCCACTTGTACAGCCGAGAAAGGAAGGACACCTTCCCCCGTTGCCGACCCTGAATGAGTATTCCTCCTGTGTAATCTAGTGGTAATTTGTACTCCCAGTCTCATTCTTTCTGTGGTCGCTATTACCATGCTTGTAGAGTTTGCACTTGTGCCTAGCGCAAACTCAACATATTATAATTCAAATTTCGGCAAGTAGTATGAGATTTGTTTTAATGTCACCAGGTTTTATGGGGTCATGAGTTATATTGTCCTACTGTGTGTAGAGGTAATTCAGGGTTGATTACCTTTTGATCAGCTGCGTGGTAACAGGTTCGTGTGCCTTTAACCAAAGTTATTTCCTAATAAAAGGATTCCTCAGCATTGCTGACAGTACAACAGTGACCGGAGAGGGGTCTCTGAGCAAGTAGGCAAATCTGTTTCTCATTTACAGAAGATGATTTTCGCCACCGGAAAAGATATTTGGTAATGGTGCTGAGGCACCATTAAAAGGGAAGTGGTGGTGCCAGGCAACATAGACTGTTAATCTGACCACCTGCCTCGTCAATTTGGACTGTCAGTAAATGGGTCACATCTTAAACGGGCCATAACCCAAAAGCCATTCTGATCTGATGATCTTAACTCTCCAATATACAGAATTTTTCCTTGATCATTAGCTATCTTCCATTTAGACATCCTAAGTTTTAGCTACTCACTAGTCCATAAGGATTGGACACCCATATACCAATCAAAAATTCTCCTCACACCGAATCAACACACTAAATAATTAACACCAACATTTAAATGATTCTAAAGTGACTTTAGCATTTCTATATAAAACCACTTAATCACAAGGCTAAATAAAAGAAAACAAACTAAATATTCTAAAAGACATCCAAGACGCTAGGAATAAACAAGCAGTTCTGCTTCACATACAGAGATGTTATTGGAATCCAAGATCCATTGTCCTCAAAGGACCCTGCTTGACATACCATATGCAGCCCCCACCAGCAAGAATCAAACTGTCCAGATGATCAAATCCGTAGTTCAAAGTTTCGGCCGAAACCAAAACGTTTCATCCGTTTCGTTTAGTTTCAGTTTCGCTATAAGATGAAACTACATAAATTTCGGTTGGTTTCATCCGAAACCGAACAATACTTCCGATACGTTTCGGTATCGCCCATGAACGATATTGAAACGATGCCGTGTACTTTGAACCATGATCAAATCAACCTGTTCTAGAGCAAACACATTCACACATCTAGCAGCTAGAATTGACCAGTTGATCTTTCTTTTTTTCTCATTCCCGACTGGAGATTTGCACACCAATTGAACGGTCCAAATTGATTAGTCAGTCAGCAATCTGTATCATTATCCAATTGAGGTGATGGACCTTATTTCCATCCTGTATTTGTATTTTATTCTCAATTACACTTAGAAAACTGAAATTGATATAACTAAAACTAACAGAAAAGCAGAGAAATACAAAGAACTGAATGAATAGATCTTACCTGATACAGAAACTGAGCATAATTCCTTAGAAATAAAGGGTTGCAAGGATTCCCTTCAACCATGCTCTTATAATACTCTTCAACGTTCGATCCGTCCCGGCCGCCCTCACCGAACTCGGCCGAAGCAAAATCACCACCACCACCACCACCCACATCAATCCCAAGCCCTCTTGCAAGAAAGAGAGGTGAACTCATCGGCTCACCTTCTTCTTCGACACCCAAATTACGCAACTCACTCAGACTTTCCTCCTCTATCATACCCATGCTCTTCTCAAAAGAGTCAAAAGACTCAAAACTGAATTCACCACTTCCTAATTCACCACTTCCTAATGCACCACTTCCTAATGCCATGATACTGTCTCCAATTGTAATAGACCTCTCCAACGACTCCTTTCTTTCATTAAATTCACTTTGCTTTTCTTCTTCATCAACCTCATCTTCTTCTTCTTCAAACCCACCTCTCGAATTATATATCGAAAACGAAGGAATTGTCTGCAACATTGAAATATTGGGTCTTCGCGAAGATCTCGGTGGTGGGTTCGACTTATCGAGTTCGTCGATATCACAAGGGGCAGCAGTAAGCCCTTCTAAGTTTCCAGTAGATCGGGCTCTTCGAAAGCCTCTTGAGCTGATACGATTAGGTTCTTTATCCAAGTCGGAGAACCCAACAACGGAAGGAGAGATAGGAGATGAATTACAAGAAAAGAAGCTCAAATTGGGTTGCCCACCGTGGGAAAATGAGATTTTCTTGAGATGATGATCAGGGGTTGATGATGGGTGTTTGTTGTTGCTGTCAAAATCTTTATGGGGACTGTCTGAGAAGGATGAGAGGAGGGATCCAAGAACTGGGGTTGATGAGCTTCTAAGCAGCATTTTATCAAACAGTTATAGTGCGTTTCAGTTGGCTGGGAAGCAGGAAAACGGAGGAAGGAGAAGAAGTTTCAGAAATCTTTCTTACAAACCACACAAAAATGGTAACACCTTTATAGCGCTGGCTTTCCTTACTGTCACATCAAAGCTAAGGAATGATTCTGTGTAAACGCATAGAAACTATGAGTTTGTGCCCTAGCTTTTAGATACCATTATATAGACCGTTAGTTAGGTAAGGTCCAGAGTTAACATCACAACAATGAGATGTTGGGAATTCAAATCTAGTACGGTTGATTAATTAAATTTGATCGAGCTTTGCTTCCTTTTTTGGACGGCTGTGATGCACACACCCATGTAAAAAATCTGTGATATTTTCATAGTAGAATTACTCTCGCAAGTTGTAGTCTTCTAACTAAAGATGCACTGTTAACGTGACCTGTGAAGCTGTGCAGCACTTAAAAACACGCCACCTGGCACACTATTTCAAGTCCGCTGATGCATGAATGATTGGCCCACCACTTGATGGACCTACACACCAATAATAAGCTTGATAATCTCTAGCCCTTGGATTTAAAGGTTTTTCATTGAGTGATTTTTAACCGTTCGATTTGAAATTTTTTTTGGATACTCGGATTGAATGGCTAATGATCACCAATTTTTGGTGTGTCGGTCTATGCATTGGTGGGCCAATCATTCATGGGTTATTGGGCCCAAAAGAGTGGTGTGCCAAGTTTCCCGTTTTTATGCGCTCCACAGATAAAAATCCATGATACAAAATTCCCTCAAAGTGCCACGTAGACTTACACACTAAAAATCATCATGATTGATGATTTCTAGCCGTTGGATTTGATAATTTGTATATCATGGGCTTGGAACCAACTCATAGGCCTGTTCATGAAGCCCGTGACAAAAGAGCACTGATATCCAACGTCTAGAAATCATCAATCATTCAATTTTCGTTTGTAGATCCACCAAGGTGTGGACCGATCATTGATGAAGTCAGTGGGCAGAAAGAAGGTTCCACGTTGGCATATGTAGGGACTTCTGTATCTAAGTTTTGATACAGTATTCTGTATCATAGAATAGCTCCAAAAGAGAAGCGTCTTTTTTGTGATACTCACGTGTTACGTGTCAAAACTTTATAAATCGCAGGATCCATGTGATTTCCTGAGTAAAACTTTGATGACAGGTCTATCATCGAGGCTGATGACAGGGCTCAATATGAGCCACTTGGCTCACTCTTAGAGGACTCTGACCATATGGATGTTTGGCCTATCCCTAGTTGGACGTACAAACCAAAAATCATCCCCATTAGTGATTTACACGCTTTGGATTGGAATTATTTTCATGGTTCATTTTAACCATGGGAATTTGAACATTATTGACCATTGTTTGAGATACAAAGATCCAAAGGTTTAAAATTGCTAATCAAGCTGATTTTTGGTTTGTAGTCCACCTTGGGATTGCAAAAACATCCATACGGTCAAAGTCCTCTAAGAGTGTCCCACGTAGCTCAAATTGAGCCCTGTCATTGACCTTGATAATTGTCTCTTCATCAAAGTTGAGTAAAACTTCCATCACAATGGGATTGTAAATCACACAAAACACAGCCAATGAGTTCTCGGCATGTACACCTAAAAAGCAAAAGCACTTGTGTACGTGCCGAGAACTCATTGGCTGTGTTTTGTGTGATTTACAATTTCGTGTGATGGAAGTTTTACTCATCAAAGTTTTACTCGATTTCTCTCTCCAATAAGTCAGAGAGATAGAGATTAGTGTTTAGCGGCGGAGAGAGGTCTAGCTGAAGAAAAATATCACACGCTTCTAGGTCGACAAGTGGTGAAGCCTTGTGGTTGGGTGGGTATCAACCAACACCACAAGGTCATTGTAAGTTCCAAGAAGCCAACGAAGAAGGGAGCTTTCGGTGACGTTTTGCTTGGAAGGGCGTCAACTGACCACGTGTAAAATACTTTTTAAACGAGTCACCCGTGGTCCTCACTCCTCATTAGGTCAGAGTAAATACTTTGATGACGATGGCCTGTCAAAGCCCATGACAGCCAATGAGTTCTCGGCACATAGTCTGAGTGCTTTTCATAATGGAGGAAGACCACCAAAACCGTGTGCATCATTCACATGCGAGAAAAATTCGATGGTCCTGGGTCCTTCAAACTTTGAAGGTCCCCTCCCAAAATGTTTGACACGTACCCTTCGTTGACCACACTCAACCAACTAACCAAGGGTTAACGTGGGTTGGGTTTAGGCCTTGAAAGTACGTGTCAGACATTTTTGTCAGGGTCATAGCCAATCTCTGTCTATTCTTCCTCAATGCTTCCTTCTTAATTCCTTTCTTCTTTAGTTCTTTCTGCACGGGCTAAAGCACAAATCGATTTAAGCAGTTCGTTTGAACATAATGAACTACAAGGATCAACTAATGATCTTCTTTATGTTCATCACTCGGATAGTCTGATCATGGTACTTGTAGCACCTCCTCTATATGGTGATAATTACAACACTTAGATTCGTGTCATTACCATGGCCTTACGTGTCAAAAACAAGCTAGGTTTTGTGGATGGTATACCCAATGAACTCTCTCAATGGGAGAGATGCAACGATTTAGTTGGTTCGTTGATTCTCAACTCGGTTTCGAGTGAGATTCGCAGTAGTATCTTGTATGTCGACACTGCGATGGAGATTTAGTTGGATCTTTCGGAGCGATTTTCTCAACCCACTGCTCCACTGATTTATCAATTGAAATAGTCAATATATCTCCTCTCTCAAACAAGAGGACATGTTTGTTTCCGCTTATTTTACAAAACTCAAATAATTGTGGAATGAGCTTAATCTCCGTGTCACTATCCAACCATGCACTTGTGGAAATGAGAAAGTCATTGCGTAACGACTTCAACAGGATAGGGCGATGGAATTTTTACAGGGTCTTCATGACCGATATGTGACACTTCGGAGTCAAATACTCCTTATGGAACCTTTTGTTAGCATAACCAAAATTTATTCTCTTGTTCGTCAAGAAGAGAATCAACAAGAGATACATTCATCATTGTCTCCAATTCTGGATGCTGAGGCTATTACCTACAAAGCCCACAAATCATCGAAGCAATTTTATACTTGGTAGTTCTTCCAACCGCAAGCCACACTACCACTATGATCGTTGTGGCCGTGACGCTTACAATAAAGACCATTGCTTCAAAAAATTTGGGTATCTTCCAAAAAAAACTGATGAGCCTGCCAATGGACCCAAATATGAAGAAAGTGCGATGGTGACCCCGCCCGCTATCACTCAGGAACAGTACAACAAATTATTGGTTATGCTCTCTTCTAATAGCATCAATTCGAATGCTCATCTAGCAAGTATTGCCCTTATAGTTCCCTCTAATTCAGTATGGATTATTGATAGAGGAGCAACCAATCACATGTGTTACACTTTATTCTTATTTTCCTCTTATAAAATCTTGTCCAACTACATTTTCGTTCAACTTCCAGATGGGTTGAATGCACCTATCATGCACATTGGAATTGTTCATCTTTCATCCACCATTAAACTTGAGAACGTTGTCTTTATCCCATCATTCAAGTTTAACATTTTATCTGTGAGTCAACTTGCAAAAATTGATAATTGCTTAGTGGTTTTTTCTTCTAATCAATGCATTTTTCAAGACCTGTCAACAAAGATGATGATTGGATAAGGTAATGTGTAATATTGTCGTGTGGCCCACACTTAACCCACGGTTAGTAAACCTTGGCCGGGTTGAACTAACTTAACGTGGGTACAAGACAAGCAACCAAACTCAAAAATTGGAAAGTTGTAGTGTGTTGTGCAAGTTTGGTGTGTTTAGGAATGTAGAAGTTGTAGATAATACAACTTACTAAATTGTGCAGTCCCTATAGGATTCTTTTTTCCTTGACGGTGGAATAGAGATTCATATATATATAAAGTATAAACTATTTTATAAGAGGGACGCCCCACACTTTTCAGCCCTAGGAAGAACCCCATCGTGATCTAGGGTTTTAGAAAAGGTGAAGACGTCCTCTACTTCTTTCTCCCTTCTTCAACGACTACGGCGATCGGACGTGCTTGCGGATTTGTGATCTCACTTCATCCAATCGTGGTTTTTCTTCATCGTTTCAAGTATGTAGTTATTTGATTAATAATGAGCATGTGTTTGTGTATAAGAACGATTTGGAGAGCATGATCCTTTGTGTTAATTCGTCATGTTATTCGTATTTTTTTCTTACACTTCATATCAAAGCTATAGCTCATTCTCTGCGTAATTGCATGCTAGTTAGAAGAATTTTGAAAAACCTTTTATCATGCTAGGTTTATTTAAATCCCAAAGAAAATTTATTGTGCCATTGTTGTGTTTGGGATTTTAGGGATATGTCATAATGGTCGAACTCCAATTTTTTTCATGTCTGTGAGATTTGGACCTTGAGTGTGAACTAGAAAGGTACAATCGTACGAACATGTACGGTATTATACAAACCGTAAAATATTGTACGGACTATACCGTGTTGTACGGATTGTATGGATTTGCAATCAATTTTTTTTTGCGGGGTAGTGGCTTGATGTAGAGTACAATCTCACAAATCAGTACTCTCTACTTTTATTATTATTATGAAACCATTGTGAAATTAATTGATATTACTATTTTTTTAATACTAATTTATTTATGTTCTTATCATGAAATTTATAAGAATTGAATTTAAATTTGTTGTTGGTAAAATTCTTGATCCCTAGACCTTGATGCTTGCATGATAAATTGAGCCAGTAAAGTGACTGTTTGAGCATTTACTATATGTTTGGTTATGTTTCGGTCCAAAGGAGGTTCTTTCCAAAATATATAGTACATACTCGAATTTTGGAAATTATTTTTCTATTAAGGCTATAAGACACTGCCATTTATATTAAGGCATTGGTCAACCCAAAGGAGGCCAGTGTTTTTGATATGGATGGAGTGAGGACGGGATAACCAATATAGAGTATGTAAACTAAAGGCCGGTTTTTTGCCCAAATGTGAAGCTGTGTCAAGAGTAAAATCTATGACTAACTAGTCTCATATGCATTATTTGCCAAGTGGGAGACGACTTGTGTGTTGGGTCTCAGCTCAAAGGAGGATCCAATGACACATCGGTTGTCCTGCCAGAGTATGAATGACCATAGGCACATGTAAAACTCTCAGCATCTGACAAGGACCCTTAAATCAGATAGAGAACATTGATGCATTATTTGCATTAGTTCATCATTATTGTCGTTATATTTATTGCCTGCATTATTGTATAGTTTTGGATGCTTCCGTTATTCAGCGACAATTGACTAGGGTTGAGCTGTTGAATGGCTTAAACTATTCCAAGTGGAAGTATTAGATTGCGACTGTTTTGGTCTACTTGAATTTTGACTTTGTCCTATCTGAGGACAAGCCTCAAGAACCTACTGCAGACTCATCTGTAACTGCCAAAGCCTATTTCCCGAAATGGGAAAAGACCAATAGGTCGAGTCTGAAAATCATCACAGCTTCTATGCTTGATACTATCATAGGTGGGATTCCGATTGTGGGGATGGCTAAAGAGTTAATGATAATGATTGCAAAACAGTTTCGAAGGTCTCAAAAATAATTGTATTTTACTCTTCTGTGACAGTTATTGTCCATGCATTTTGATGAGCAGAGTAGTGTGAGAAGCACATCTTGAAGATGTTGCATTTATTCCTTCCCCTAAATGACCTAGACATGGGTCTAAAGGATGACTTTTTGGTCCACTTAGCAATTGGGTCACTTCCTTTGTCCTACGACATGTTCAAAGTATATTATAATGCTCATGATTAGAAATGGGATGTGTCAGAGTTGACTCCAATGTGTGATGGAGGAAGATAGATTGAAAGGGACTAAGCTTGATTATGCGCATGTTGCAATGCATCATTAGAATATGAAAAGTTTTAAAAAGAAGGGTCCAACAAGGAATTTTGAGAATTCGCAGAAGCCTAAGTTTTCGAAGCTCGATATAGTTTGTCAATAGATGCCTCAGAATCAACAATGTGCCTCGAGTAGTAAGGGCACAAGTAGAGGGGTTAAGGCCAAGGATATAGAATGTTTCTTCTATCAAAAGAAGGGTCATGTGAGAAAGGACTGCTTCAAGTTTAAGGAATGGCTGAAGAAGAAGGGAGGTAATGATCTAGCTCTCGTATGTTTTGAAAGTTCCCTTATTAATGCTCCTTCTAATACCTAGTGGATGGATTATATCAGTTGATGTTGGATTTTACTTTTGCTTCGTCTCTACTTTTTGTGGTTGTTCGACCTATATATCTTGTGTGGGTGTAAAGAGGACTCAATCCTCCAAGAATTCCTTAATGTTGTGGAATAAAATATTAGGTAGTATCTCTAGAGAGAGATTGGTGAAGGAAGGTGTTTTGAAACTTTTAAACTATATTAATTTTGGTACTTGCGTGGATTGTATTAAGGGAAAGTTGACCAAACAAAGAAAGTCGAATGCCAAGATAAGTTTTGGGTTGTTAGATATTGTGCATATACTGACATTTGTGGCCCGTTCTTGTTCCGGCTTGTGGTGGTTAGAGTATTTTATTTCCTTTATAAATGATTTTTCATGATATGCTTATTTGTATCTGATCCACCACAAGTCGGATGCACTTGATGTATTTAAAGTTTATCGAGCAAATGTTGAGAAACAACTAGACAGGAAAATCAAGATTGTCAAATATGATCGATGAAGAGAGTATTATGGGAAGGCAAATTATGAGTGTTAATCACGGGCAATTTGCAGAGTATCTCCAAGGACAAGGGATTGTCCCTCGGTACACTACACCCGGGACACCAGAGCAAAATAGTATATCCGAACGTAGATGATCCGTAGTATGATGAGTCATTCCACACTTCTTGAGAGCTTTTGGGGTGAAGCCTTAAAGACCGCAGTATATATACTCAATAGGGTGCCTAGCATGTCTGTGCCCAAGACTCCTTTTGAGCTTTGGCTAGGAGAAAGCCTAGCTTTGATCATTTGCATATTTGGGGTTGCGCAGTCGAGGCCCATGTTTACAATGTGGACAAGTTGTGAAGGCCTTTGTGTTTTTCTGTAACCAAGACAGCTTGTGAAAAAATATCACACGCTTCAACGTAGGCAACGTGTGAAAAGTATCACTACTCGGTGACGTTTTCCTTTGAGGGGCGTCAACTGACCACGTGTAAAATATTTTATGAAATATGTCACCCTTCGTCCTCGCTAGGTTAGACCTTCACCATACATTTATACATTGAAGCGACGGGATTTTCGAAGCAGCAATCATGCGCCAATGGTATATGTGGCGCCAGATCATTAGACGCATGATCGCTGCTTCTAAAATTCTGCCGCTTCGAAATTTTTCTCGATTATCAGGTCAATCTAGATTTAGTAGGGCCTGGGTCCAATTTTTTGCTGGGAAAATTTTATAAAAAATATACTAAATTAAATCGATTTATAAAAAAGCAATACTTGTTTTGAAAATTTTGAAAAACGAATACAAAACACCATTTCAATTGGCGTTAACTTTTCTAAAGTTTAATCCTTAATGACGTGCTCGATCAATCATCAATCAATCATCACGTCATGTGTAGTCAGACCTCCCGAAAATCGACCATCATTTTAAACCATCTAACAAATTAATTAAATAAATTTTTATGAACTTGTAAGATAATTGAAAAAATTACAAGGGTTTAAGATGGGTTTAGGTTTTAAAATTATAAGTTATCTTAGTTGATACTAGGGGAATGCCATCGCACACCTTACACGTGGTACATTATTAGAGATCACTGACCTATCAATGTTTGTCCCATCCCTAGGTGGACCTACATGCAGAAAATCAGCTCGAGATTTTTAAGGATTTGATTGGAGTTGTTTTCATCGGTTGATTTGTAACCGTAAATTTCGAGCATTATTTGGGGGCACTCAGATCCAAAGGTTTGAAATTACTGATCAAGCTGATATTGGGTATATAGGTCCACCTAGGGATGGAACAAATATCCATACAGTCAGTTGTCTCTAAGAGTGTGCCACGTGGTTTATACTATGGTCCCCCGTCATCATTGATGAGGGGCGTAGGCGTTCTGGACAACCCCCCATGTGAAGGGACGTACGCTAACCCAAGTTTTGGCTTTAAAGTAGCCTTTAAAGTGAGAGGCATTCCTTGTGGACGTCAACACCAGTTCTCACTTTATAATTGTATAGATAGATAGTATGTTATCTGATTGTGGTCCTGCTTGGTACACTGTTAAACTTTTAGCAAACGTTTGCAGTGCATTTTAACATCAAGCGTGCTTGTTGGCTTATACTCTGTGCAAACTTTTCCTTGGGCCCAACCTTCTCAAATAATCTTAACCATTATGTGTTAAGATTATGTGTTATGCACATGATATGAACACTTCTTTCTTTGGTACGGCTTCCATGAGCCAGGGCCACACAGACCAAACAAAACGGCCCTGCTCATGTTATGACACGTCAGCAAAATAGCAAAAATTTACGGCGCCTAACTAACTAGGTTGCGTTTGGGTTGATATTTGCAAGATTTTTTTGCTGACGTGTAACAACATGACCAGGGCCGTTTTGTTTGGTCTGTATGGCCCTGGCGCATGGAAGCCGCGCCCAATCGTTCTCATTCTAACAAACTAGTTAGTAAACTGTAACTAATCACATTCTAACAAATCCATGCACCCAAACACAAAACATAATTTTCCCATGTGTGCAAAGTTCAAATTCACTAAAATAAATAAATATTAATGATTAATAAAAAACATATATTATACGAGAGTAAAGGACAACACCATATGATCTGATGCCATTTCAAATGGCGAATTGCATTTTATAAAGGAAACTATTTTGGTGCCATTTCAATTGGCGTCAAAGTGGTTCTGACGCCATCTAAAATGGCGCCATTTCAAATTTCTCCGGAATGGTTCTGAGGCCATTTCAAATGGCGTTTAGATGTGAGGGGTACTCTTGGGTTTTTCAAAATAAATGTGATATGTCGCTGATTGAAACGGCGTCAACAAGCTGACGCCAATTCAAAGGAAGGTTTAAAAAATGGCCGTTATTTTCGGACCTACCCCGTTACGTTATGGACTGTTAAAACGCCCAAAAAGTAACGGCCGTTATTTTCCGTTATTTTTTCGTTATAACGAAAATAACGACCATTATTTACTGAAAAATGTTGTGGAAAAAAAATGGCCGTTATTTTCAAAAAAAAATGCAATATGATACCGATTGAAACGGCATCAACAAGCTGACGCCAATTCAAACCGCTTTTTTTTTTATTCGTTTTTCAAATTTTTTAAAACAAGTATTATTTTTTATAAATTGATTTAATTTCGTATCAAATCGGGTCCAATTTGGGTCTGGCCATTTAGATTTTGGGGATTTGTCGGATCTTTAGTAGCGAATGGACCAGGCTAGAACCTCGCTTAGTTGAATTTTGAATGTCTGAGCCCGGCACGATGCAATTCAGTTTCAGGCCTGAATCCTAAACCCTAGCCCTCTTCTCTCTCTCTCTCTCTCTCTCTCTCTCGGCGGTGATCTGGCCTAAACCCTACCCCTTCGTTGAATTTTTAAGCTCCCTCCCCTCTATGAGATTACGATCGAATCGAACAGAAATGGCGGTATACAGAGCCGACGACAATTCGAATATCCGTTCAAGGTCGTTTTGATCGGCGATTCAGGCGTCGGAAAATCCAATCTCTCCCAAGATGAGGATAGAGAGAAGTTCCAGGCGTGACAATCGCAAAGATAGGGACCGGAATTCGCCTGGGAATTCGAATGATGAGGATGGCAAGGAAAACTTAGAGAGAGAAAGGGATAGGAGATATGAAGATAGGCATCGGAGGCATAGAAGTAGACGGGATGAAGACGGTGATAATCAAAATAGGAGACGAGAAAGAAATGGAAATGAGCGTCGAGATGATCATCGGCATTCTAGAGAAAAGTCTGCAAAGGAAGTAAGTGATAAGGAGGGAGATGGAAAGAAACTTGAAGAAAAGCCTCCAACTTTGCAAGATGGAAACATTAATGCTAATGCGGCGAACTTGGGGAAGAGCGGAGGAGTTTACATTCCTCCGTTCAAATTGGCCAGAATGATGAAAGAGGTGCAAGATAAAAGCAGTCTCGAATACCAGAGATTAACGTGGGATGCTCTTCGTAAGAGTATAAATGGATTAGTCAACAAGGTTAATGCAACTAACATCAAGAATATAATTCCAGAACTCTTTGCAGAGAACCTCATCCGAGGAAGGGGCCTGTTTTGCAGATCCTGTATGAAATCACAGATGGCATCCCCAGGGTTTACAGATGTCTTTTCTGCATTAGTTGCTGTCGTCAACACCAAGTTCCCGGAAGTAGGTGATCTTCTCTTGAGAAGGACTGTGTTGCAGCTCAAGAGAGCGTATAAACGGAACGATAAGCCTCAATTACTTGCCGCAACTAAATTTATAGCTCATCTTGTGAACCAACAAGTTGCTCACGAGATTATTGCTTTGGAGCTGCTCACAGTTTTGCTGGAAAATCCTACGGATGACAGTGTTGAGGTAGCTGTTGGGTTTGTCACAGAATGTGGCTCACTTCTTCAGGACCTTTCACCCCAAGGCCTCCATGGTGAGTATGCTTTTGGTTCTATTAGTTAAGTTCTGTATTTAATAAACATGTTTTTTTTTTTTATAATTACGTTATATAGATCTGTCTTAGGTGAAATTAAGGATAAGAACCATCGACAATAGATATATTAGGTTCCAAGATGTGTGGACATGTAACCTCGGAAAAAAAGTTTTTAGGTTGTTTACAGTGAATTATACTTTTTCAAATGCCTGCCTCATTGTCACTTGTTCCTTCTCCAGTACCTAGAAGTTCTATGGTGCATTGGGTACTACTCTTTGTGGCTTACCTCTTCCAAGGAGGCTTTGCAATGGCTCAAATACGAAATGAAGCTATGTAACTAGGATACTCCGTTTTCTAAGAATTTGCTGTTTCGGGCACCTGCCTTGTTCACATGTCGGACACATGCCGACACACTTTTTCAAACAAACCTTAATTTATTTAAGTTTATTTCAGCTATTATTTGTATATTGTTTATGTGATTTTAATGTATATCAGCTTAAACTAATGTATACTTAATATGGCCTAAACTATTTAAAAGATATGTCTTTCAGCATAAATAATGAAATGTATGGACCTGTCGAAATATTGGGTTTGTGGGGGTCAGGTGTTTGACACTCTGCATCCGTATCGGACACCAACACATATGTGCGTGTTCTTGTTACAGAGAAATGAAGAGGGTGGCTTCTTGCGTAAAAAATTGACTGAGTCCACTAATCACTTGTTACATTGTTTTCTGCCCCCCTAGGTTTGGTAAATTTACTTTAGGTGCACCCGAAGTGTCCTGAACTCATAAATTGCTACTTGCAGTCAGTGGCCATACCTAACTCCAATTACAGTTTTTAATACCCTGTAGGTATTACACACAATTCATTAATTGATGCTCACGGAAATGATTAATTTCCTCATGCTTAGTGATAAATGGATCTACATGGTTAAAATTTGGAAACGCGTATTATGGTTGATCTTTGAGCAAACTTGTTCATCTTTCCTTTCTAGCATAAAGAAGAAAAAGGAAAAAAGAAAAAGAGATTGTCAGGATTGTTTTTATGATGGATACAATGGGAATAAAAAAACAGTTGTTCCTAACAAAGAATTGGAGGAAGTTAAATTTGATGAGGGCAGTGCATTATGAAGTGCCCTCTTAAAAGTTCAATGGGGAAAATGATTTTGCTTCAGGATTCCATTATCTTCTAAAGATTATCTGTTGCCTGGTGGTGAATCACTTTTAGAGATCAAGGTAACCACTCTTTCATTCCCAAATTTTAGATAGAAAGCGGCACTAGGAAGGAGTTAATGATATACACATCTAGATTAAAAACTGTAATTGATACATCTTTTGTCATGTATTTGAGATTGCCTTCCATAATTCTGGGAAATGTTTTAACTTAAACCTGAATTAAGAGACCTAATTTTCATCATCTAGACGAAATATTTGTGCTATGCTTATTTGACTAACCTTTGCATATTCTTCATTTTGCAAATTGTAGCATGAGTTTAAATCCTTCCATGTTTTTATTTATGTGTTTCTCAAGTGTGAAGCTGGTGCTTGACCAATGACCATAGTCCAGTTTTTGCCCCATTTATGCATTTCGCGAAAGGAAAAAAGAACTGGTGATCTATTATCTCCTTACTTCCGTTGGAGTTATTATTAGCCTCTTATTATATTGGTTCTTAATGTACTTAGGTATCTTTGAGCGCTTTCGTGGAATACTCCATGAAGGGGAAATAGACAAACGGGTTCAATTCTTGATTGAAGGCCTCTTTGCAGTAAGAAAAGCCAAATTTCAGGTATGATCATATTTTTTGAGTTGTAGTATGATATATTGTCTTTCTGTATGTTTGGCATTGTATAATAAACTCAAAATTGCTTAATTTGATTGTGTGCATGTAGGGTTACCCTGCTGTCCGCTCAGAACTTGACCTTGTGGAGCAAGAAGATCAGCTAACCCATGAGTTATCGCTTGAAGATGAGATAGATCCAGAGACTGCTCTAGGTAATTTTTTGGACAAAAACTTTATTCAGATTAAGATATCTGTACCTTTAATTTTTTTTTTGCAATATCTTTATTTATCATATTTTTGTGAACATTCAGATATTTTTAAGCCCGATCCACACTTTTTGGAGAATGAGAAGCGTTATGAAGACTTAAAGAAAAATATAATTGGTGAGGAGTCTTCTGAGGATGAAGCAGGCTCTGGTGAAGCCTCAGATGATGAGGATGACGAAGAAGAGGAAGAAGAGGATGAGGAACAGATGGAGATAAAGGATGAAACAGAGACAAATCTCGTTAATTTACGGAGGACAATTTATCTCACTATAATGTCAAGTGTTGACTTTGAGGAGGCTGGTCACAAGCTACTAAAAATCAAACTCGAGCCTGGTCAAGAGGTCAGTAATGCAAGCTCTGGCCATAGTAGCTTTGATATACACTAATGGCACAAACAGACTATGAAATGCCACAGATTGACCAATTTTATGAATTAATACTAAACTTGTGATGTTCAAAGAATTGTTCCTATAGATATCTTGGTGTACTTTTATATAGCATATAGATAGCTGTTTGATTCTGTTGTCTTAAAGGCTGTGTTTGTAGACTTGTATTGATGGACAACTTATTCAAACTTTATTGTTACTCAACTATGCTCATCATGTTTGACTAGCTTCTTAATCCTAAAAGCTTGTTACTGTCTAAAATACATACTAATTTTTGCTAATAATTTGCTTAAGTCATCTTTTTGCTTTATTTAGTTGGGTGGGCTTTTGTATACAATTTACACGCAGCACACGTGCAGGGTGGTGGGGTCCACCTTGGGATTTCCTATTTGAAAAGCTAATCCAATTGGATTAAGTAACCATCTTATTGACTTTAATGTGATCCGTACAACATATTGGATAAGTATCTGTATCCATGTCCTAAAATTTGGGAAATTAATGGTTGTCTCCCCGTTTCCCGTACAGTATCCATATCCATAACTAAGAATCGTAGGATCAGATAGGTTTTCGACACAAGCACGGCTTAAAGTCTTTGTTTGGAGGTATGTCTCAGTTAATTGAAAATATGAGATGTCTTGACATAGATGATATGAAGCGAACCGAGACAACTCGGGACAAAGCTCTTACAATTCCCTATTGTATCATTCTAATCACCCTTGAGAGCGAGATGTCTTGGCTGAGACATTTTGATATGGAAGGATACTTTGAACTAAGGAAATAAATTTCAATTTTGAGGTTTAGTTCGACCAGTCTAGAAATGGAAATATTTTGACCAGTGTGGAAATAATACAATTTTTGTGGAAATGATGAAAATAAAATGGAAATGATCGAAATATTGTGGGGATTTTATGGAAGTTTAGGATATGATAAAACAAGCATAAAAACACACTCGTAAGCTATCAAACCATAGTATAGTGTATACAACTATAGTGTGGAAATGAATGACTATAGCGGTCTGTAATATGTTGAGGCTCGTATTTGATAGTTAGAAAACTAAAACAGCAATAATGACAAATGAAAATGATTTCAATCATCAAATAATCTCAAATTAATTTCATTACACCCACTTGTCTTCAGATTGACAAGTAGACAAAGTAAAAAGGTCAGAACTGCATAGACCTTTGGCCAACATCATCCCCATCATGGTTAGGACCCTAATAATACTGGTCCTATTTGTATTGCATGTAAATTACAGCCCGTGTAACGCCATAAACAATTAACTACTATATTCATATATATTAATCATTTTAATTGTAAAAAGTAAAATACTGAATATGAGGAAACTTTTTTGAGCATTTTGTATTCCGATGGGATGAGCTCATCAAGGATCCCACTCCTCTTACGAGGACATAGATCCGGTGAGACATGTAAATATTTGGGGTTTTTTCCCCTGTTCATAATATAAACATATTTATCAAAAAAAAAAAGAAGAAGTAAACTACTGAATATTTAAACTAATTAGAAAGAAAGAATGCATCACATATGCATGGATTTGATGCATTAGGGTTCCTTGATTTGTATAATTTTTTAAAATGATTTATAATCAAGGATTAACGAATCTTAATTCGCTTACATTAATTTACTAATAATACATAATTTTAAAACACATTTTGCCTAATTTTCTAATTTTAAATATTTTATTGAAAACTTAATACTTATTTTTGAAAAATAAAAAATTTAACCCAAACAAGTTGTGGATTGGGCTAAGTTATGCAATCTAATTGATTCCTGCAGCTATTGTTGTGTAGGGTGAAGACCAAGGAATCCAAATTTGGAATTTTCACCCTAAATAATTTCCAATCGGTGCACAAATTAAGTGTAAATGCATCATAGATCCATAGATTTGATGCATTTACACCTAAACTATCCATTTATAGCAAGAAACAACAAAAAGATTCAGATTATTTCAAGAAATTGCATATTACATTGTTAATTTGAAAAACCTAAAAAAAGGGCTTTGATTTGCCCTCATACGATCGATCAACGAGGTTTTTCACCTCAAGATCTTCAATGGAATGGTCCTTTTTTTTGTCAAAGAATCGAAAGGGAGGGGTTGATTTGAACAAAAACCAGAATTCTGGTGTTTTTGGGAGTTCTCTCATGTTAGGTTGAAACATTTTCATTTATGTCGAAATGTTTCCATCAAAATAATACAATTTATAACTAAACTTTGGTTAAAATGTTACTATTCATTGAAATAAATCGACATAAACTGAAATATTTCCACAGAGCAATGCATTATATTTCTACATGTAACATTTCCTGTTGGTGGGATGAAAAATGGTAATATTTTGTGAAATTAACAAAATTTAATTCCTCGCTTTGAACCATGGCCATGAGATCTGATTGGGGAACCATCGAACAGTGAACCTTGCCCCTTATATGCACACCACATGTGCAGTTATGAGACAGTAATCGTCCTTCGGATGTATATAGCGGGGACCTTATATCTCTCCTATTCAAAACCAATACAACCAAATATTTAGTAAGTTCAACCCCTTCCTATATTTGTCCTAACATTTTTTCTTTTAACGGGCTTGAGTTTCCCTATGAACTTACTGTACTATTTCTTCGTTCCATGTCCTGCCATGTGTGATGTGTCACACACTTGTTTTACTCTTTACAGCTATCATTTATTTATTATTTCTCACATGCATTTTTTGCTTGGAGGAAGATTGTAAATGAAGTCTATGCTTATCATTGTTTCATTTTGGATCATGCAGATGGAGTTATGTATAATGTTGCTGGAGTGCTGCAGCCAAGAGAGAACGTATCTTAGGTATTATGGTCTTTTAGGCCAGCGATTTTGCATGATCAACAAAATCCATCAGGAAAATTTTGAGAAATCCTTTGTCCAGCAATATTCAATGATTCATCGGCTTGAAACTAATAAGCTGCGTAATGTAGCCAAGTTCTTTGCTCATTTACTTGGCACAGACGCCCTACCTTGGCATGTTTTGGCTTACATACGCTTGACAGAGGAGGATACAACATCATCTTCACGTATTTTCATAAAAATTCTGTTCCAAGTAAGTATTTATATTTATCGTAAAAATTTGACCATTTTGTTTTTTAGAGATTCTGAACCTTTAATATGATTTGTAATGACAGGAATTGTCTGAGCACCTTGGCATCCGCTTGCTGAATGAGCGGCTTACGGATCCTACAATGCAGGACTCCTTCGAATCTATTTTCCCTAGGGATAATCCTAAAAACACAAGATTTTCAATTAACTTTTTTACATCCATCGGGCTTGGTGGCATCACAGAGAACTTGCGTGAGTACTTGAAGAATATGCCTAGGCTCATTATGCAACAACAGAAACCAGTGTCCGAATCAGACGGCGAATCTGGGAGTTCAAGTTCATCTGGTTCAGATAGCTCCAGTTCTGAATCAGAGTCTGATTTGTCTAGTTCTGATGAAAACAAAAGGGATGAGGGGCGCCACAAACGGCGGAAGAGAGATTAATGTGATTTTTTGTAGCTTTGAGGAACCAGAGTCCCATCTTTCTCCGTTGTCTGATTTGCATCTTCACATGTACTCATATCTTATGAAGCAGGTATTGTATTTTGTTCTGCGTTCCTTTTGTAACATATCAAATTGATTAGAAGACCACTTTTTTACTTTACCTGATTTGTTATTTTGAGTCTTGTAGTGGTAAGTGTACTAAATTTCTTGTTCCATGTGGTTATTCGCTCAGTTTTGGCCGTTACAGCTTCCAGTGCCTGGATACAGTTAATATTGGAAAATTACCATCGTGTTGCTCTTTGTTAATGCACTGAATGCATGCATTTATAAGATTCTCACATTATGTCCCCTGAATTACAATGCTTTGGAAGATGATAATCTTGAAATGCTGCATGTGTGTCAGTTGCTAGGTTTTGGTCTCTTAAGGATATTCATATTTCATTACAGATAGCCATATATTTGTGAAAAACTATTGTTGAATGATTTGAGCGACCATGAATTGATCACTTTGCTCACGGTCCTGTGATATTACGAGATTAGTAGTCTTTTTTTCTTTTAAATATCGAAACTGTGGACCTTAGATGTGGCAGTCTGAACTGTTCAGAATTCTCACTGTCCCAACAATTGTGTCTGGTTAAAGCACCATTGCCCTTCAAATTCCTTAGATGTGGCCTAACATTAGAAAAATCTAGATTGATGACCATAGGCTTTTGAAATGGATGGTTAGGAACTCATCCGAAGTTGTGAATTTTTGGTTGTGGTGGCTAATCTAAGTGCTGGTCCAATGCTTCGTTGGTATTGAATTGATTTCTAGATGCAGAGAATTGTATTTTCAAGGGTCGGGCTTAGAGGACCCCTTTTTTTTGTGACCCCTCTTGGGAGTCGTGTGCTCGGCCGTGGATTTCGAGAATCCAACGGTGGTTGATAGTGCTGATCTGGCATTCACTTTTTCACTTTTTGCCAGCGCTCAACCACCGCTGGATTCTTGAAATCCATGGCTGAGCACACGACTCCCGAGAGGGGTCACAAAAAAGGGGGTCCTCGGAGCCGGACTGAACTAGAAACTTTGTGTAAAGGTGAATAAGGCAGGAAGCCAACCACCATCACTACGTCATTACCTTGCCTTTTGTGCTACCACGTCCTTACCTTAATAGGAGCTATGATATTCGGATACCTGTACTAGTGCCTCGTACCAGTGTTGTGTCGTGTCAACACGGATACAGACACTCTACCAACATGTGTCCCCGCGTATCCTTCATAAAAAGTTGAAAAAATTAGAAAAAATAAAAAAATTTGAACTACTAAATAGGATACTCGTATCCGTATCTGTGCCCTTGATTTTGGAAAATGTCGAGTCGTATCCCCGCTTCCCGAATCCGGGCATCATAGAATAGGAGCATTAAGCATTTACGGGAGGAACAATATCTGGTTCCACCATTAAGCATTAGCAAAACTCAATTCTCAAAGGTTGCAGCATATGCAATGTAGATGAACTGCTCATATCCAAGAACAGAATACAAAAGATGCCTGATTTTTGGATAAATCACAAAATGTACAATGACAACCGAAATTATATATCAGCATTTTATTGTAGAAAGCTGACAGTAGGCATGGAGATTAAGAGTTCATTCCAAGCAAACAATGTACATAGAATGCGGTCCCCACTCCACACTCCTTCCTTTGTTGGTGTATTTCAATGATGTCAGAAGTAAATCCTTTGTTACTTCATCGCTGGTTACCGTTACTTAGAGGTTGTTGATATGGGAGCTGAACATGGGGTTGTGTATATGCATCAGCTCTTTTCCTCCGTTCATGATCAAGAGCCAGAAATTGCTGGGTTTTTAAATTACTGGTATAGGGGTTCTAACCTTCTGTCTTCCAATTCAAAACTATGTCAACCTGAAACATTCATCATGTATTTTCTGATCCGGGCTTAATAATCTTCCAAAGAGCGTATGAAACATGTTTCATGATCAAATTCATTGTGATGATTCTAGATTTATTCCAAGTCTTTCTCTTATGGGCAGCTTACATTTTCATCTCTTGGCTTGCTTGTTCTTCGTTTAACGAATTAGTGGATTACTAAAAATAGAAACTTTTCACAACATGCCAGCAGCCCTTCAAAGATAACGATGTCAAAATTAGACAGAGAGGTAAAGACATCTTCGGCTGGACATGGTCCCGTGGTTTTTCCTTGAGAAATGTTTCCACGTAAACATTGTATGTCTTGTGAATTGATTGTTTATTTCCACACTTGTTCTTAAATTAGATCAAACGACCAATAAACAATATATCTGAGATATATTCGATCTGATTCAGTTGAGATAATCATTTGTTAAATCAATCAACATACCTCGGATTGTCTAACATGTGATTAGTTTACACCTGCCTAGACTAGTAATCTGAATAGGCTGTTAACAACTTAGATAATTTTTAAATACCTATTCAACCCCCCTTCTAGGTATTTGTATTAGCTAGGAGAAGAACTTTCAATTGGTTTGTGCGTAGCACAGACACCTTGTAAAAAAAAAATAGAGCATATTAAAAATAAATAAATCTCCCTCCTCGTCCATCTCCAATTGGGTCTTCTTAACGCGACCAACTGTCCGTCGTGTTGTTCTGCGATTTGTACATATCTAGAAAAAAAAAAAAGGAAATGTAAATGGATAGATATTAGGATTTGAGTGGAGAGATTTTAGGAGTTGAGGGAAGAGTTTTTTTAAGAGTTGGTAAGGGAGAGAAAAAGCACAGATTTTAAGAATATAGATGGAGAGATTTGGAGTAATTTGTAAAATTAGGAGAGTAGAAAAAAGGATTTTAAGGAATATTTATTGGAGAGATGTTAGGAATAGAAATGAGTTGTAACGATTGGGAATAGATATAATGATTGGGAAGAAAGAGAATAGAGATGAACGGTTGGGAAGAGTGAGAAATGGGGGATAGATACAAATAATGACTTGCTGACGTGGTGCTGAACATAAAAAGTGCCATGTCAGCAATTCTCTGCTTTAACATAGATAAAAGTGATTTGCCCAATCAACCACAAATAATGCAATAGAAAATCATTAGCAATGTAGATAAAACTAATAGATGGAGGTCTGGTCACCATTGGAACTAGGAGTTGTTAGAGGGGAATTTAGGAAAAAACCTCTTGCAAGGAGCTAATCCAAGCAACCCAAAAATCTCAGACGAATTAAAAGTGTAAAAGGCAAAACGTTATTTACTAATTCAGATTCTCCATTATAATTTTTTTTGATAAGTATAAGCTTTATTGAGAAGAAAAGAGAAAAGACAGAGAAGGCCATGAGAGAGGTCGAGATGATCTCCTACTAGCCGAAGCGCAAAAGCAACAAAAAGAATCTAAGTCCTATCTCTAAAAACAATCAAGTCCCACTGGACTACAAGGTCCTCAAAAACACAAGCCACGACATTTCTTAAAGGCTTTGGACCAGAAGAACATAAGTCCCTTGATGTCGAAAACCCTACGGTTTCTCCTTCCAAAGCTCCCAACATATCGCAAACTATAACAAACGCCCTCTATGCGAGAAGGCTGACGTATGCCAATTGGATACCAGAAAAAGTAAAGACGTAGGAAGAGAACCTAGAAGCCATCCCAAACTACACAAAGAATGTTGATCTGACTATCCTCGCCATATTGCAGTGCATGAAAAGATGGTTAACCATTTCGCCGTTGGTCTTACACATCAAACAATAGTTTATTATAAGGATTAATGATCTATCGTCAGAGTTCTATCGAAAGATATTGTTCAGAGGAAAAAAGCAATCTTGGATGGGATTTTAGACCCCCAAACGAAAGGCGCTGAATATCCCTATCTCCTTGGCTAAAGCAAGGCCTTATAAAAGGAACAAACCGAAAAAAAACCATCTCCAAACATTGAGAGAGGCATATGACAACCTTGAAGGCAAGCTAGTAAGTTTGACACATGCACAATCTCCCAATCATTTAGCCTCCTTTTGAAATTGAGATTCCAAGATGACTCTTCCCCTTCCCGAACCAAGTAAACTAGAATAGAGCAATTCTCATTTGTCAAACAAAGAGAAAAGCTTGGGAAACTCCTCCATAAGAGCGACTTCTCCACACCACCTATCATCCTGAAATTTGACTATCACACGACCCACCTTAAAAAGCACCCTCTCGGAAAACTTCACCAAGATCTTCATTATGCCTCTCCATACACTGCATCCATACGTAGTAGTAACTGCTCTCCCAACCCAATAAAAAATCGATGCCCCATATTTACTCGCTATTGCCTTTCTCTACAAGCTAGATGATTCCGCCGTTGTCCAATAACGCCTCATTCATAACTGAGATACTCATGATCCCCAAACCTCTTTGGCCCTTAGAGTGGCATACCAACTTCCAATCAACCAAATGGAACTTGGTGCCCTCAACTCTGTCATTCCATAAGTATCTCATGATTTTTTCCAGAATATTCGTGATGCTTTTAGGAATGGTGAAAAGCGATAAGAAATAAATGGGCAAGCTAGAGAGACAATGTTTGATCAACACAACTTTACCTCCTTTCGAGAGGTATTTAGTCTTCCACATGGCCAACCTGCTCCCAAATCTCTCTATCACCAGCTTACAAAGAGCCCTCGATCTATAACTTGTCCATAATGGCAACCCTAAATATGAAGAGGGTAGATTACCTTCCCCACAACCCAAAACCCCAACCAACCCCCAAAGTCCTCCACTGCCCCCACCTGAAATGCCTTGCTTTTAGCCAAATTGACCCGTAAACCCGAAACTGCCTCGAAGCAACACATGAAACCTCTCAGAAATTTGACCTGAGAAATAAAAGTCTCAATAAAAATTAAGTGTCATAAGTGAACTAAAGGTGGGTGATTGGCGGGACCCCAACACCCACCTCAAAACTTGCTATCTCCCCTTCATTCACTGCTCTAGAAATCATATTGCCCAATGCCTCTACCACTACAATGAATAAGTATGGCGACAACAGATCCCCTTGTCTAAGCCCCCTCGAACCATTGACCATGATGAAGAAGGAAGCCGTCAAGTTGCAACTCTTGATCCACTTCTTCCACTTTGACCCGAAGCCCAACCTATAGAGCATATAATCCAGAAAACTCCAGTTAACGTGGTCGTAAGCCTTCTCCATATCTATCTTACAAGCCACCCTTGGAATCTCTGCCTTGGTCCCTGAATCAATACACTCATTAGCTAAAAAAGACCCCATCTAAGATTTGTCTCCGCTTCACAAAAGCACCTTGGGTAGGCGAGATAACTGGAGGAAAAATCCTACAAATCCGATTAGCCAGAATCTCAACAATAATCTAATACCTTACAAATTCTCCCTTATAATACCATCAAATAACTATCTTTAATAAACTAAAATCCTAAATACCCAATTTAAAAGATAAGGAATTAATTTAAAAGGACCTAAACTCTGGTTCAAACTATCTTTCCTTTCTAGAGGTCTTGTCCAAGACGTCATGGTCTCGAGGTGACTGAGAAGATACAATTGGGGGTTTGTCTTACCATTATCTCAATCTGTCTCATACTGTCTTGGTCGAGACATCGATCAAGATGTCAAAACACTGTCTAAAGCCTAATTCTAAAAACAACTGAAATACCCCTTAAAACACATCACTAACTCTACCAATAAACTCCAAATGGTATATTGAGGCCTAAAACATTAGAATCTCGAGGAACATCATTAGATAGAAGGAGCTTTCAAATGCATTTGATGATTTCTCCATCAGATGCTCGAGGGAAAAGTTATGGAATGTCAAAGATGTCTGCCTGATTTGAAGATCCAAACATCTTTCCTAGCATCTATCCATAATGGCTTTAGTTGGGTACTTGATTTTTGAATTCGTCAGGGTTATTACTTTAGGTTCGCATCAAGCACCAATTATTCCTCTTTTATACCTTGTGGTAGCTAGATTCTTGCTCTAATCCTTAAAAGCATGAAGATTTTCTTCCTTAATTTGTGAAGTGCAGTCTATAATATAGTTTTTAAGATCACACTGCATAACTTTTCCAAGTCCCCCTCTTATTCCAATTATAATTTGGCATGAGCATGTTCTTGCCCTATAGAACTTGCATTTACATCTGAAGTATGAACTCCCTCGACACCATCGACCTCCCTTTTTTCATCCAGGACATTGCATGAATCCTTTTCATTTGAATTCTGTCTACTGCAAAATCTTATTGTAATGGTCTTTGCTGTAACCCCAAGACAAGGAGAATTAGCTTTCTACAATCCCACAAGAAATGTACTGAAACTGACAGGTAGAACTATCCAAAAACAATCAGGGAAATACAAGTAGAAGTGAAGAGATAATTCTTAATTATTCAACTTAGTCGGGTAAAGAACACAACACACAATGTCGAGCTTGCCCAACGGTGTGTTTATTTGGCACAGTGGGCAGTGGCACAGCTAATTGGCTTGATTTAGAGCCCAACAGCTAATTGGCCGGTTTGGAGTTTCTTTTTTAAAATGCTTTATTTTAAAGACTTTTTGAAAATATGTTTTTCTTAAAAAGGTCGTTTGGATCATCATTAATGCAAAATGTCTTTATCCTCTTTTATTGGGCCCTATCACTATAATTGATGAGATAGATGGGGAGGGTGTGGGAGTAGGGTTTCTTGTTTATTATGTTCATTGAGTTAGCAAAATTTAAAAGTATTGTTTGACTTGAAAAACAACTTATAATTTTTTTTCTTCATAAAAAGATGTTTTGGCTTAAAAATATATTTTTATGGAATAACTACTTTTTAAAAATGGTAATCCAAACAATCTGTTATTTAAAAAAAAAGCTTTTTGTGAAGAAAAAGGCTTTTTAGGTCTAAAAATAATGGCAATCCAACTGGCCCTTCCGGCTTTTCTTTTTTACAAAAGTACTTTTTGTTATTAAAGCTAAGTAGCTTGTGAGAAGATTGATGCCAACTTTGTTCTATGAGAATTACCAAAATGTCCGTAGTGTACAGATTCAACCAATCGAGTCATAGGAAATATTTCAATAATAATTGATTAAATCAAAGGATGGACTGATAAGTCTTGTTTAATTACTTTTGTTTCCGAATTTGTTAAAAATCAAAAGATAAACCTCACATGAACACCGATCAAAAGAAAAAAAAAAAATCCTTGCATGTACGTAAGGTACTCTTTGATAAACCTCACTTCCAATCAAAAATTTTCTTTTTTGAATGGTAATAGGGTAATTTGGGAATTAAACAAAAATATGGATGATAATCTAAAAAATGGCCTTTTGTCCGTTTCACCATTGTTACAGGGGTTCCTCTTCGTTGAGATGCATTTTCTCATTATCATCCCACTGTGTTATTAGTTTAACCAAGTTGAGCTCAATACCCAAACTGAAAACAAATATCAGCTTCGTGAAAAAGTATTGGTTGAACCAAGTTGAGCTCAACACTCAAACTGGAAACAAGATACTGGCTTAACTAAATTTAGATTTAACATTTAGGAATGTAGAGAGTAATGAGAGAGATATAAGGCTTCAGATATGGAGCTTTAAACAGAGCTTGTACAATAAACAAATTTGGAGAAATAGAACTTTCTTTTTCTTTACAGACCATGTACGTCGAATAAGCACAAATGGAGGTTCTTGGACCTTCTGGTTGAAGAAACCTTCAATGGAGAAAAGAGGGTTGTGTACAGGTTGAAGAAAAATGGGGGAAAATGAAACATGTGTTGAAGAGAAGATGACAAAATGAAACATGGGTTGAAGAAACATGGGTTGTGTATAGGTCTAAGGTACTGGGTGCTAAGCCTCACTTCTAATCAAAATTTTACATTTTTGAATGACAATAGGATAGTTTAGGAATTAAACAAAAATATGGATGATAGTCCAAAAAATGGCCTTATTCGACTAACATTTCATCTAAAAGCGTCCAATGTTTTATATGGTGGACTAAATGGTCTGTACTTTTGTAAATATGGACTTATGTGTGATTTTCCCTTTTGTTTTCCTCAACCCTGTTTAGCAATTGGGATGCGCAAAAATACGGCACCTAAAATGTTTTAGTAATTCAGATTTGTCATTCGGAAATACAAATATTCGGCTGAGAATAAAAATAAAATAAAATGTATTAAAATTTTAAAGAAATATATTTTTTTTTGCATTTTAAAATCAGTATTTTTCATATTTCAAGAATAATTCGTGTATAATACGTGCATAATACAGTCTCTATGAAATAAATCCCAAACTTACGGCCCCTCAAGTAATTTTTCCTAAATTTTATAGAATCTTTGAATTGTATGAATATTAAATTTTTTGTTAAAAAATACGTCAAATACATGTATTAAATGGGAAAATACAAACTAGGTCCCAACCATGAGTCCGTCCCCCCGGCGACTTCAAAGTTTGAAGTCCCCCTCTCAAAATGCCAGGTGGAGTATGCTTTAGGGCTCACTGACCTTTTGGATGCTTGGTTCACTTCTTCGATGGATCTACACAAAAAAATCAGTTTAATCAGTGATTTATAACTGTTGGATTTAGCACTGTAATAGAAATATTGTTGCCGTTGGATTTAAGCACTGATTTGTAGTTGCTAATCTATAACTGTTAGAAATCATCGATCAAGCAGATATTTGGTATGTATCGACTCGTCAGCTCTAACTCATGAGCTCGGTCGCCGTCCATTCCTGTCAGTCAAGCCATTGGAGTGGTCTGGATTCTCACCGATTGAAATCGATAAAGATAAGATTTCACGGCTCCCTTCCGCACTGTTAGAAATCATCAATCAAGCTGATATTTAGTACGTAGGTTCACAACGAGGCGAACCAAACATCCATAAGGTCAGTGGGCCCTAGATTGAGCTCCACATGGCACATTTGCGAGGGGGAGTCTTCAAATTTTGAAGTTCCCGAGGGGACGGCAAATATTGTCTCCCCAACCATCACGTTTCTCTTCCCAACAACCCTCGTCTTCTTTCTCCAAAAAAGAATTTTTTTTTCTTGGTTTTCAAAAATTCATAAATATTAATCTATAAGTTAGTTTACGGTAAAAATAGATCCATTAGAAAGCTCGGGACGAGAGCTTAACACGGATGTCCAATTCTAACTATTTTTATTCAATTATAAAATTATTATTTTAAAATTACTATAATATCCTTAGAACATGCAACGCATCTCGGTTGAAAAAGGGATATTTTAATTTTTTTTTATAATTTAAAATATACTAAATAAATAAAGCACTACTACATGATCTTTACCGTCAACCCCGACACCTATCCACCTCAATCACGCAGGTGCCCCCATTAATATAGTTAGCCCGACTTAGCCTCTTATTAGATCTCTTATTTATTAATTCCAAAAGTGTGGTTTTTGAGGCAGTTTTTCTTGTCTTTTGCGGGTTGCCTACCAAAGTGATAGGCAAGTATGTTATTCTTATTAAGAAGAATCTGAACAAATCTGGACTAATTTGGTTGGCTTGGTTTAGGCCTAGAATAAAGTAGTGGGGAGGGTCGGCTCTACCCTAAGGCCATTTAGGCAGTCGCCTAAGGCCCCTTGGTGAGAGAAAGCCCCCAGCCCAGGTCCCACTAACCACATGGGTTTTTAGCACACCCCTTATTGGATATACAAACCATAAATCAACCTGAATGATTATCTCTAGCCATAGATTTTAGTACTTTTTAAGACATGATTCTAGCCATTGGAGTCAAGCATGTTTTTTGGGTAGTAAATCCAATGGCTATAAATCATCAATCAAGTTGATTTTTTGTGTGTTAATCTTCCAATAGATGGGCTGAACATCCACGCAGTCATTGGGCCCAAAATATGATCTATAAGGCCACTAGAGTCCTCTGCATCGACTGCAACAGGAGTCCTTTGCATCTAAGTTTTTTTTTCAGTTTTTGATTATCAAGAATAATTTTTATATAAAGATTTCTAATAATATAGAGAGTTTAATTTTATAATTAATACAATATATATTAATATATTAAATATAAAAAATCCTTCTATAGAGTTTTCGCCTTAGGCCTCAACTTGTATCTAGACGGCCCTGCTAGTGGGTAATTGTTTATAATGACTCTCAGCCTTGCTTAAGTCGAGTTTGCGTAAATCAAAGATGCCTTGGCAGTCCGAGCAGGGCCGTCTCGATACAAGTTGAGGCCTAAGGTGAAAACTCTATATATGGCCTTTTTTTTTATATAAAATATATTAATATACATTGTATTAATTTAAAAAATTAAACTCTTTATATAATTAGAAATCTTTATATAAAAATTATTCTCGATAATAAAAAACTAGAGAAAAATTTAGATGTAGAGGACTCCTGTTGCAGTCGATGCAGAGTACTCTCGTGGCCTTACGTAGATCATTTTTTTTTGGGTCCAATGACTGCGTGGATGTTCAACCCACCTATTGGTTGATAAACACACTAAAAATCAGCTCGATTGATGATTTCTAGCTATTGGATTTCCTAACCAAAAAACAAAAAAATGCTTGAATCCAACGGCTAGATTCCTGTTCTAAAAAGTACTAAAATCTATGGCTAGAGATAATCAATCAGGTTGATTTTTGATTTGTATATGCAATAAGGGGTGGGCTAAAAATCCATGTGGTTAGTTAGTGGGCTAACTAACTCTTCTGTCTACTAACTCGGGTTTGTACAATCCAGATTTTACTAAAAAACCCGTTTGGGTATTCGATCGCTAATCACAATCCTAGCATAATCGGCCAAACACAACCCTGCTTCCAAACACCTTTCCTTGTGCTATATCCATTTTGTGGGGACCCTTCTTGATATTTTTTTGAATCTGACTTATCCAACACATAGTCTTCGTTCCAAAATTTATGACTAGGTGGACGTAGCAAGCAAGTGGGCCCAATCATGCCTACCAAAAAAAAAATGTAGGCCCAATAACATTTCCTCCACTCTTTCTCGTCTCATTGGTGAAGTCGTCCTTAATGTGGAGGTGGAAAAGTTTCAACATGGGCGGCTCTTTAAACCATTCTAATCAATAAGTTGCTGGGCCTGGGCTTCATGTTTGAAAAGGACATTAGACATGGACAAGAATATGCTGTTAAGGTTCATGGCATCTAATTGGTGTGCGGAAGATCAATTAAATGAGACCCGGAAAATACCCACCAACCAAATACAAGACAAGTGGAAGAGGGGCACAATCAGTTGTGTAGAACAGCCTATAATATGAGCCATGTGGCATTTTCTTAGAGGTTTCTGACCGTATGGATGTTTGGCCCAGTTCTAGATGGACATATAGACCAACAGTTAGCTTAATTTGTGATTTCTAAGCATCGGATTGGAATTGTTTTCATGGGTTGATATGTAACCGTGGAATCTGAGCATTATTTAGGGTACAAAGATCCAAAGGTTTGAAATCGCTAATCAGGCTGATTTTTTGTCTGTAGGTCCAATTAGGGACTTCCCAAACATCCATACGGTCAGCGTCTTCTAAGAATACAAAAGTAGGAAAGTCAAACATAGCCTCCTTAGAGTTTTGAAAGGGGCTAAAATATTAGGGATGAGGCCTAATTTATCTCTTGAATTTATCCTAAGGACAGAAGAGCATCAAATCACAAAAAAAGGTCGACAGACTTTGATTCCATGTTTCTCATGTGTTTTTTTTTTTAAAGATATGTCATCCATCGTCATCAATGCATCCTACACACCTAACCATATCAATAGCCCACCTACTTACTCGATTTAGGAGACATTTCAACCACATGATCTAACAACTTTTCTCTCGATCGTTGATCTAATTCTTTCTATTCATCGTCCACGTTTAACGTCTAGATTAGTTGATAACTTGATCTGATCCGATAGGTTATCAGATCGGTTCTTGATCCGATCTGATATTATTAATGAAATTTATATAATATTGTATATAAATAATATTAATTTCATATATTATTAATCTTAAATACATATCATATTAACGAATGTATATTGTTATTTAACTTAAGAATTTACATTTTTTTCATTTTTTTTAAAATCAAATTTATCGAGTTTATTGATTAAATCAACTCATCGGATCAGTATGATCCACGAGCGAGTCAATCCGGGTCCGACCCATTTTTATTCGGATTAAATTTTGATGATGAAATAATGTTTCCTGCCTAACCAAATGTGTTTGTCTGAATTAAAATTAGTTAATCAGTACACAACTTTTGAATGGTCCCCCAATTTTGAATTTTTTAGGTCATTCATGATATCGACATTTTCAATAATTCACAAGCCCCGTCTTAACAGTAACTCGCTCCGGCGAAGCCGCCCGTTTTACGAGAGCAAACTACAGAAGATGCTTATACCCGTATATATATTTTTATTATTATTATTGTAAGCCGACCATTTTATTCTTAAATAAGTTTAAAAATTTTTTTAATCTATTAGATTGATTAATTTGAAATATTAATATAAATAATATTATAGACATGACGGGTTGTAGCGCATGCTAAATCACCGTTCATTTAATCATTTCTGATGGGCCATACCCTAAACCCATACTGATTTGTGCAACATAAACCATTTGATCAATTCAAATGTTCATTCATCAAAAGTTAAGATCATCCAATTGCACCCCAAGGATGAACGGCCTGGATCGATACTTAGGGCTTGTTCATGTGCTCTATAGTGCTCCACCCCACCAACTACTACCATGCCTTACTTCACTTATATGAAGAGAGTGACACAAATTTTAAAGTGGCTGTCAACCAGACACTGTCTTCCTCCTTTATTTGTGCTTGGGACCCACAATGCCGTGTAAAAAAGCTTCCTGAATTACTCTTTAATGATTATTTTCCCATAAAATTGTTAAAAGGGTTCCGGATCAGGGGACCAATAAAAGTGAACCAACAAGTTCACATTTGTTCTCAGCCGTGGATCCCGAGAATCCAACGGTGGGTTTGCTTTTGCAAAAGTGAATCCCAGCTCAGCACTACTAACAACCGTTGGATTCTCCAGATCAAACGCGAACTTGTTGGTTCACTTTTGTAGGTCCCCTGATCCCGACCCTTATCATATGTTGGAGACTTCTCAACTAATTAACCAAATCACTTGTTGTGTAAGACAGTACTTTGTATCCCCTGATCTCGGCCGTTAACCAGACATATGGGCGGGGATCCGGGGACTCATCTTTTTTGCACTCGTGTTCTTGGCCGTCGGAATCCATGTCCGAGAACTCGCCCGAGAAGTTCAAAAAGGTGAGTAAAACTTCGGTCACAAGATGTTGTGACGGAAGCCGGTCACAACCCACAATACGAGCCACGTGGCACATTATTAGAGGGCACCGACCGTATGGATGTTTGGCCAGTCCCTCGATGGACATGCAAACCAAAAATCAGCCTGATTAGTGATTTACAACCTTTCGATCTTTGCCTCCAAATAACGCTCAATAATGCTCAAATTCCTACGGTTAAAATCGATCAACCCATGAAAATAACTTCGATCCAACACTTAGAAATCACTAATCAGGTTGATTTTTTGTTTGCAGGTCCACCGAGGGCGTGACTAAACATCCATACGGTCAGCGCCCTCTAATAGGTTGCCACGTTGCTCATATGAGTTTTACTCCTTCATTTGGGTTTGGGACCCACAATGTAGTATAAAAAAGCTAGAGGGGGGGGTGAATTACTCTCTTAAGAACTAGTAATTGATCTGTCTTTCTTGTTTCATCTTTCTTTCAAGTATGAATGTTAGGTTTCATCTTTCATGTCGGGCAGGGAAGACAAATCAAATCTCCCACGAAATTATTGGAGTTTAATCATATGGTGGAGACTTTTGTATGTAAGACAACAGAAAGAAAAATTTGTGTAAATTTAACTTCCCATGATCCGATCCGTTCGATCAACGGAATACCTTCATGGAAGCGACATTTATCATTTAATCGCACCTGACGATTTTGAATCAACGGCCTGATCGATATGCATGTGATCATGGGGAAGAGATGTGGCAAACCATATGGTGTGGTGATCAACACTATATCAGTGCCTAGACCAAATATCACTTGAGCTGCCTCTGATTTGTATTTTTTTTGGATTCTTTGACTCATTACTGTCAAATGAAAAATGTGGGGGAGACAATGAAGGAAAAACAAAACCTTTAAAAAGAAAACTGATTTAACCAACCTTTCTCTGCTTTTCCTCTCTACACTCAACCTCTTTTGAAGAGAACCAGCCCCTCCTTCTCAAAGCTCTCCAAAACCCTAAGGGTTCCCTCTTCCCATTCAATTAGAGAGAGAAAAGGGAAAGTGACCTTTGACTTTTTCTTGTTTCTCTTTCAGAGCTTTATCCATCAAATAATGGTTAAAATAATGGAATTAAGAGAGTTTTTTTAGAATTGGATGCATCAAATCACAAGGATTCAACACCAAGAGCCTTGGAGATTTGGGGGGGTTTTTTTAAATTTTTTTGAGGGGTTTTGATTCTCTGAGAAAGAGAGAGATATAGAGAGCTTAGAGAAGATGTTTGGTTGCAAGTGTTTCTCTTGGAACAAAGTCTACGATTTCTTGCCGCCTGAACAAGAGCCTTTTTTGCTGCCGGCACCACTTCCCCAATGGCCACAAGGTACGAGGTTGAGAGAAAAGTTTTGATTTTTCTGAGGTTTTATGGTGAATTATTTTGTGGGTTTTGGTTATTTTTCTGGATTGATTTTGATTTTGATTTCTCCCTTTTCGGTATGAACATGTTTACTGTGCAATTTATAGCAATTAGGGTTGTGGATTTTTGTTTTTTTGGTTAAATTTTGCTTCTTTTTTTTCGGTTGTTGGGTATATCTGGATTATTTGATAATAGGCTGCATGTGGAGATTTTGGTGGGTGACTCTGAATTAGCTGGTACAATCTACTCTATGATGATGGATGAGTGTTTTTGAATCATCGGTGCGATCAACTTTCAGAAATTCTGTGATCTTAACTAATGTGTTGTCTGAAGAAATTTCGCTGGAGAGTGTTGTGTTTGACTGTTCCTGGAGGCCTATTTGTTGCTTGTCCTGAAACAGATTTTGGATTATTTTTTTTTCTCTTTCTGTTTGGTGTAATTTTGTAAATTTTGATGCAATTTAACATACGAAGTGGGTAATTGGTTCTGTTGCTTTCATGTATCGGTTGATTTGGTTTCTCAGGTGCGTTTTATTTTTTTTTATTTTTATTTTTTTGATAAGTATTTTGAACATTTGGCCTTCTGTTCATTGGCTTTTGGATTGGACAGGCATGCAGGTTTTTAAGTTTGGTTTTTTTAGGTTTCTCGTGCCTTGAATTAATAGATTATTTTTATGGAGGAACGATGCTGCAGATTTTTTTTTTTTCTGTTGGAAAAAATCTTGGTGGTGCCAGGTACCATAAACTCTAAATGTAACCCTCAGGTCCATCAATCCTGAGCCTTTGATCAGTAGGCCACCTCTTGGATGGTTTGTAATGCAAAACATATGCCGAGTGGGTGATTCAAACCCTCCAATTCAAAATTATCTGGTTCATTGATACACTTGGTACAATTAACAGGTTTGGGCTTCAGGATTCGATAGTTGTGAAATTAGGATTGAAAGTTGGGTGTAGTCTGAGTTGTTAATTTTTGCATTGTTTGGGTCACTGATTTGGTTTGATAATGGTTCATAGAGTCATTAAAATCATCAAACAAGATTATATTAATCAGATGATTAAAATCATCTGATTAAGCAATCTTTTAGACCTTAACAAGATGTGTTCCCATTGATTGGACTGTTTTAAGGAATGGAGTAGCTAATTCTAAGCCAATGAAATCTCTTTAGCCGATTAGGTATCTTAAAATAGAAACGCGATTGTTGAATGAGTTTGAAGAGTTTAGGGAATTAATATCGTAAAGATGATGTGGTATGAGATTTACTGGTTTGGTTGGATTGGCCTGGATTTGTTCCAAGTGGAACCGTACTGCAAATTGGTATAAAACATACTGGTTTGGTTGTATGCCACTCTACCAAGCCAGGTAACTATGCTCCAATATATGGACTTTCTTTCCAGATTAACTCCATATTTCTATTTCTGATCAAATTTGAGCTCTTGCGTGAGCAATTAAGATCGCCCCATAAGTATGATTTTCAAGCTATGGCCTGTCCAACAAGTGATCCTCTGACTGAAAGGGCGAACAACTGGTTATTTTTCATTTTAAACCACATGCCTTCAGTCTTTACTTATTTGTATTATGATATTCTTTGGGGTTACTTTTCTGGTATTTATTAATTATGTCGCATGGATTTTTCTAAACGGGAAAATACCTGTGTTGGAGTCAGAATGATACGGATTCTGGTGTGACACTTCCAAGTTATGTTTTATTTTTTCTTTCCTTATAACATACATAATTAACATGTGCCATAGGTTATGAGTTCTACCTTTTACAATTGAAGTTCATGCAACAAATATACTATTACATCTTTGTGGTTACTTTTCCGTTATGTGTCAACTATGTTGTATGGATTCTTCTAAATGGGTAAAGTACCTGTGTTGGAGTCGGAATGATACGGATTCTGGTACTGTTATGTTTTATTTTTTCTTTCCTTGTAATATACTAATTAACATGTGCCATAGGTTATGAGTTCTACCTATCACAATTCAAGTTTATGCAACAAATATACCATTATATATAAGATACAAATCTCTTGTTTACTAGTATAGGATACAAATCATAAGATATCGTACCACATTATCCACTATTGTCATCATTATTATATAAAAAATAATTGCTTTGTTTCACATTATTAAAAGTATAGTGCCAAGTTCATGAATCCTATTTTTCAAAGTTCACCAAATCCAACACTTTGCACCCGCGACAGACTCTGCTCTTGTCTTATTAACCATTTTTGTTTATGGCATGTAATGGAGGAGGTAATTATTCTTGTTAAGTTATTCAAATTTCATTTCTAATATATCTTAATAAAATTTAGTCAATCCCTTAAAGTTTACCTGCTCATTTTAAGATTAAAGAATGAGAAAAACTTGAGGTTTAGGAAATAGTTTATGTTGAAACTTTACAATATTACATTTTATTATGATAATTATACAACTTGTGTTTTTAAAAATTCTTATTTTCTTTTCCATTATGATCGCCATCATGGTCTTGAGTGAAGTTTATATTCAAAATTCTTTCATAGTACTTATCTTAAAAAAAAAAAAAACTTTCATAGTAAGCATAGGTTGGGAGCTTATATACTTTTTTTTTTTGTGACCGAAGTGATATGTGTTTGAAATCCAGTCAACCTCATGATCTACATGCATAGACATGTCATTTGGGAAAAATTATAGGACATCTATGTTTCGTATGACAGGATGTACACACTAAAATGGGTTTAACTTCATCATATGAACTCCGACTGGGATGATTCTGGAACTGTTGGAAAGAGGAAGAGGAGAGCTACATACTTGTCTGCCTAGGAAAAACAAATAATTTGTTTGGTAGTGTGGATGGTGAATCCGGATCCGCCGCCAGATTTCCTCCGATTCACGTACCACACGATCATACACATGAGAGATGCATAACATAATAAATATAAAATAATAAGAAATGAACATAGGGACACGATATCCACGGAGAAGAGCCGATCAAACGGTCGATATTTCATTATGTAATCAATGTTAAAGAATACAATAGGTGCCGAGAATACAATGAACAATAGGTGTGCCGACTAATCGGTAGAGTTTCTTCTCTCTCTAGCCATTCTCCCTCTCTTCCAGTTTTCTCTCTACTCTTAGCATTTCTCCTCCCAAGTCTGATAGTTGGTTTGTGAATGTTGAAGAAGTTGGGCACAAGGATCAAAAGTCGGACTCCTGGTTCAAGATCAATATCTATGTTCTAGGGTTGACCCATGGTCTGGTTTGCCAGTTACATGGCCCACACAAGTAGTCTCATACATGGGCTGGTCTGTGCCCCTAATATTAGTTCCACCTCTAGTTTGGTAATCACGTGTGTTGGCATAAGGAATGTGTGTGTACCCTGAAGCTACTTTCCACATTTTATGTTCCTCAATACCCAAACAGCCTCCAAAGCAACCTTTCCACATTGGCATCACATTTGGGGCTACTACTGTGTGTGGCACACATCACATCGGATTTCAAATCCCTCTTTTTCTTCCACGTCTATCTTTTCTCTTTTACTCTTGCTTTTGGGTTTTGTCTTACCTTTTTGGAAAACAATGGTGGAGTTGCAAGCGGTGGAGAATGGTTCTAATTTCTTTTATTTCTTCTCCATCTATTTACTATTTATGGTAAGTACTGGCCTAGTAGAGAAAGAAAAACCTTACTTTTATATAAGGGATATTGAACACAGATTAATTCGAGGAAGAAGATTAATTCCCTAATTTTCCATTGTTCTTAATTATTTCTCTATTATTGTTTAGGATCTGAGTAGGACGGATTAGAGAGAGTGATTCCTCTTCTCCTAATCTGATCAATTTTGTATATCCATGCATTGGCATGTTTGTGCGAAATTTCATGAGAATATGGAAATTCCATATATAGAACGAAAGCCCAAAAGGGGAGACATCTCTCTTTAATAAAGTTTTAGAGAAACGGAGAGAGAGGATACACATGGAGTTTGAGTCGGTGGAGAATTAACTTTTGCAGCTCTAAGTAGTCTTGAAAGATAGCATCATCTAACATGAGTTTCTTGTGTGAGTGTGGGTTTCAGATAAATGGACGGAACCTATTGCAGCTTGTACTAGCCAATTTGAAATAAGATTTGGAAACGTGAGTTTGAGTATGCCCATGTTGGTAATATACTTGAGTGGAAGAATTACATTCTCTGGCAGAAAGAACATGTGGAAAACTGCTTAATTTCTTTGCAATTGGTAGCAATCGTGTTGTGGCAAACCTGTTTTCTGGTGATGTTTTTAACAAAACAGATGCAGGAGTCCTCTATTCTTGAGATTGTTATCGCTCTCCATCACTTTATTGCTTCATGATGTGTTATGATCCTGTTCTTCTGGGTTGCAGTTGCTTCTGATTCCAGTTTTATGACTTATAACAAGTTAACTGGCCATTCTAAATGATTTAATGGTTATCTTCTCAGGTCAAGGCTTTGCTACTGGGAAAATACGTTTAGGAGAACTTGAAGTTCTCAAGATCACCAAGTTTGAGAGTGTTTGGAGCTGCAATCCATTGAATGAAAAGACAAAAGGTGCTACGTTCTATAAACCCATAGGGATACCAGATGGCTTTTTCTGCCTCGGTCACTACAGCCAATCAAATGACCAACCTTTACATGGCTTTGTTCTTGTGGCTAGAGATGTGGGTGCATCTGAGGCAGAAACTGGTCATAATTGCCACACGGTGACAGACACACCGGCTCTTATAAAACCCCTTAACTATACACTAGTGTGGAGTACAGATGACTGGAGTGAGGACAATCATGATGGATGTGGTTACTTTTGGCTACCCCACCCACCTGAGGGTTATAAAGCTATGGGCTATGTGGTCAGTAACAAGCCAGACAAGCCTTCCCTTGAAGAAGTGAGATGCATCCGAGCTGATCTTACAGAGACATGTGAGACCTATTCTATGATTCTTGACATGGATTCAAAGCTTCTCAAATTCCCTTTTCGGGTTTGGAACACCAGACCTTGCTATCGAGGGATGCTGGAAAAAGGTGTATCTGTTGGGACGTTCTTCTGCAGTAGTTACTGGATCTCCGGAGACAAGCTGAGTATTGCATGCTTGAAGAACCTCGATCCCACTCTACACGCAATGCCGAATCTGGACCAAATCCATGCACTCATAAAGCATTATGGACCCACTGTTTATTTCCATCCTGACGATAGTTACTTGCCTTCATCTGTTCCATGGTTTTTTAAAAATGGGGCTATGCTGTACAGAAGAGGTGAGGTGGTTGGTCAGGCCATTGATTCTAAAGGTTCAAACCTGCCGAATGGTGGCACAAATGATGGGGAGTATTGGATAGACTTGCCGAATGATGACAGTAGAAGTTTTGTCAGGCGAGGCAACATAGAGAGCGGTGAGCTCTATGTTCACGTGAAACCCGCTCTAGGAGGAACCTTCACTGATATTGCGATGTGGGTCTTTTGCCCTTTCAATGGGCCGGCCACCATCAAGATTGGTCTGGTGAATATTGTGTTAAGCAAGATTGGGGAGCACGTGTGCGACTGGGAGCATTTCACACTCCGACTGAGCAACTTCACTGGGGAGCTCTGGAGCATATACTTCTCGCAGCACAGTGGTGGTGAATGGGTGGATGCTTGTAACTTGGAGTTCATTGAAGGGAACAAGGCAATTGTTTATTCATCAAAAAGTGGTCATGCAAGCTTCCCACACCCCGGGACCTACCTCCAAGGATCGCTAGGGATAGGAGTGAGGAACGACGCTGCTCAGAGCAAATTTTACATGGATTCGAGCATCAAGTATCAAATAATTGCAGCTGAGTATCTTGGAGATGGAATTGTCAAAGAGCCATGTTGGTTGCAGTATATGAGAGAGTGGGGTCCGACTATTGTGTACAATGGGAGATCTGAACTGGAAAAGATAATCAACCATTTGCCAGTGTTCATGAGATTTTCAGTGGAGAACATTTTCGATTTGTTCCCAACGGAGCTGTACGGCGAGGAAGGACCCACTGGACCGAAAGAGAAGAACAATTGGGTGGGAGATGAAAGATGTTAGGTATCTGCATCATCAACGCCCTCATTGGTTGGTTCTCTCCGTCTTCTGTTGTTTCATATAAACTACCAGATAGAAAAAGATTAGGCACTCAACCTGGTCATGTTGTAACAATATATACTTGCCATTCTTTGTCGGCATATTAAGATTATGAATTTAGTGTGAATTGTGCTTCTTTTCTTGCAAAGTTTGTCATGAAAAACAGGTTCCTATGCTCTTCTATGTTAAACATCACACACCAGTTGAAATTCATGCTTGTACAAGTTATCATGAACATTTAAATTTCAGACATCTTTCACCATAGAACTGTCTGCAGTGATGGTTTAAGAAGCAAATGCATGATCATTATCAGATTTTTGTTGAGGGCAAGCTGTGTTCACCAAAGTTCTCATCTCTATGTGAACCAAGCAAGACCACACCAATGGACAGCCATCAGTTACTTGTGCTAGTGTACTCTGTTGGCAATATGGGGAGGCAGTCAACAAACCACCTTTGGTTCAGAACATATGGTTATCATTGATGCCATCCATAAGAAAATCACTTGACTGTAGAGGGCTCGTGCCTGCCATCGATATGAAATTCAGCTCTTCTTCTCGAGTTCAATTCGCCGGAAAAGACTTTAATATTTGGAGACAGTCAAACAGATCCCATTCCCATATGGGTTCTTGTTCTATCATGTTCTCCTCTCAAGTGTGTAAATAGAAACTACTGTAAATGTTTTGTTTTGTTTCCCTTTAGTGTTCAGAGCTTACTTAGTCAAACCAAGAAACTAACCTTAGATATAGATATACTTGTATTTAGAACCAGCCCAGCACCTTGGTTAGAATCAGTCTTGTAAGGCTGAATGATGGCTTCTAAGGTCTAGGTCTAGATGCATGGGAAATTTTGGCTGTGGGCGACATGGGGCTCACAGCTTGGTGCAGACCTAAGGTACCATGTACAGAAGGCAGTCCCTGATTTGCGACAGTTCAAAGGTGCCATGTACAGATGGCAGTCCCTGATTTGCGACAGTTCAAATTTGAATTGTTGACACGCAGCCGAAATATTTCTAGATCCATCGGCGCAAGCACATCATAGGTCGATGTAAAGGGCTGACATGAAAGAGAGTGGGGAATGGTATGGGAAGCAATTGGATAGCTTCAATACTCACTCGAAACGGCTTACCCCGAAGAAAAAAAAAAAAAAAAAACCTCAATTGAAATGGTTAAAAATTTGGTAAAAAAAAATGGCACATATATGTTTTTTATATGTACGGAAAGCTAAGGTATCCATATAGCACTGAATAAAACTTACCCGACCACCCACAATATAAGCCATGTGGCAATTTCTTAGAGGACACTGACTGTATAGATGTTTGGCCAATCCCTAGATGGACCTATAAACCCAAAATCAACCTGATCAGTGATTTCTAAGCGTTAGTTGAAGTCATTTTCATGGGTTGAATTTAACGGTTGGAATTTGAGCATTATTTACCATTATCCAAAGGTTTGAAATCACTAATCAGGCTGATTTTTGGTTTGTAGGTCCACTTACGAATTGGCCAAACATCCATACGGTCAGTGTCCTCTGAGAGTGTACCACGTGGCTCATATTATTAGTGATCAGGGCTTCCCTGACTGTCGGTGGTCAGGCAAGTTTTACTCTTTTGCACTCTCTCCTACTCTTCTATACCATTGTACCAAGTAATGCCATTATTATCTCCGATTCTAAGTAAAAAGGGCATTTTTGTCGGGTTTATGTTTCATCTTCTTTCTACTGAGTTCACTAACGCCTCTCCGCTTGACAAGTACCCCTGACAGCACTCATTCCATTGCCCAACATTCAACTTGTTAGGATCTAATGATTAAGCTTTACGCACTTCTATCACTTAGGTGCTTTTGATGTATTGGTTTGGGTCTTAACATTTGCTATTAGAGCCAACCTCAAGTCCCGAGTTCAAATCACAGAAAGGACGACCTGTGGAAAAAAAGGTCAGAATGACAGCAACCATCTGAAAAGGGCTACTTGGACCATAGACACCTATGGAAAAGATGTTAGAGTGAAAGCCGCCAATGGAAAGGGTTATTTGGACCACATAGTAGGCTGCTGTTGAGGACGTCCACCTAGAAGATCTCCTAAGCCAAAAATCTACCCGTTGGATGTTCAAAACCATTGGATCTTATTTCGATAGATCAATTATATTGTTTCGGATGGTATAAAAATAGACAAAAACATCACAATTTTTATGGTAGATGCCTGCATTGAAAAAGTCATGAGGAGGCCACTTTTGGTAGGCCTTTTTTTTTTTTTTGATAACTCTAAAAGATATATTAAGGGCCTGTTTGGTACGTGAGAAAAAGAGTTCCTACGGCGAAAATTTAGCCAGGCGAATATTATCTTGGCTAAATATTTGCTCAGAGCAATATTTAACAATGTTTGGTATGTGTATGAGCTAGCTCACTTCAGCTTACTTCATTTTCTTTCAATTTGAGTGGGTCCCACATATGAAAGTAAGTCAAAAATAGGCTGGGCGAGTGCGGGAACCACATATTATGTTAAAGAGTAAAAAAAAAATTATTTTTATCTTTTTTATATATTAAAAAATTAATTTTTATTGAAAATAGTGATTTTCCGGCGAGAAAATAAAATTTTCTCACCAAGGCATAATCGGCGTGAAAATATTTTCACAGGGGGGGGGGGGGGGGGGGGGGGGGGTGATCAAATGTTTTCCCGCCGCGGAGGGAAAATATGAGGGCCCAGCTAAATATTTGCCGAGGGCGAGTGGCTGCCAAACGCAGCCGGGCGAATATTTGCTCGGCCAAATATTTTATTTGCCCGCCGCGGAGCGTTACCAAACAGGCCCTAAAAGGAGATCGAGAAGATCTCAAATGGAACAGAAAGAGAATCGAAAAGAAAGAAAACCAAAAATACACTAAAACGCACTACCCTCTCATTGATAGGGCACATCCCGAAACACCATATCATTAAAGAAAATGTCTCTCATCTCAAGAAATATTCTACCCCAACTGAATAAAAAAACTTTAATGCTAATGAAAATGTCCTAAAGAGTTTTCATTGTCTCTGAAAACTCTCATAGTTCTCTCCATCCATAGACCTCACATAACTGCAAAAGGTAACATCCTCCAAAGAATTTTCCCCTGTTTTGTGAACGAGGAAGCTTAGGTCAGCCTCTCAACAAGGTCCCAATAGACTATGGCATGACCCAAACCAAACCTCTAAGAGCTAAAAACTAAGACCAAATTCGTTTGGCAATTTTACAATCCACTAAAAGATAGTTGGCGTTCTTCCTATTGGACTTACATATCACACAATAATTGATCGGTATCCACTTTCTCGCAATCAAATTATTTATAATGAGCAATTTGTTCAATGAAGTAACCCATGCAAAGAAACACATTTTCAAAGAGACTTTGGATCTCCAAATATTGGGACATATGAACGAATGAACATGAGAAGAAAGGGTTAAAAAGTCATAAAAGGAGCTAACCGAGAAACACCCCATTTTGAAATGGACCCAAGCTAAGTAGTTCTCTTTAGTGTTTGAAACTATGAGATATCTCGATGATTCCAATGAAAAATCAACTTGTTCACTTTCCCATTCAAACAAGTTTCTCCTATGGCGTAAGTCCCATGAACTTTCTTGACTAGACTTGTTCCAAAAGGAAGAGAAACTGATTCTTCTACTTTGGGTAGGCTTGTTTAATGGGTGAGGTTCGGTCCAGTCTGCAACCTATTGGCATGAGCCCAACCCAGCTTGAGAACAACATGGACGTAAATGAGTTGGCCAAGTCCTGGTCCATGGCAATTCGGAGTGGGGCAAATATACAGTATAGGAAATGTTCGAGTACAATTTAGGTTTGTCATTAAAAAATGCGTTAAAAAATTAGGCAAAATATTTTTTTAAAATAAAATTAAACGAAAAAAGCAAAATATTGTCAATTTTTTGTCTTATAAAATGTTTTTTCTTGTTCAAAACTGAATCATCCACGAATGATTCGGAAAAGTTCGTGAATTCTTTGAGAATAATTCAATCATGTTAAAAAATGCATGAATTTTTCTAAATATTTGAACATGATGTTTTTATAATAATTCCTACGGCTTGCGAAGGGGTACATGCAATGTGTGTTTTCATCCACTTGTGATCATGAGTGGACTAATGGTTTGTAGCATGGTTTTAAAAACAGCCGTTTAAACGGTTTTAACGGCCGTTTAAACCGTAACACCCCAAGCCCGTTTTCGTTAAAACCGTTTAAACACATTTTATCGGTTTTGAAAAAAACAGCCATTTTTTTTGTTTTAACGGTCGTTAATATCGTTTAAATGGCCGTTAAAATCGTTTAACAGCCGTTTAATTCTGAAAATTTTTGTGAAAAAAAGGCCATTAAATCCGTTAAATTTTTTTTTTTTTTTCAAATTTCAAAATTTGAATTTCAACACCATTTTTTCCGTTTTTCTGTTAAAATCCGTTTAATTCTGTTAAATTCTATTTTTTTTTCCATTTTTGCCCCTGGCCGTTTCAATCCGTTCAAACGGTAACTCCCCCAGTCCATTTTGTTAGAGAATATATATCATAGTAAGTTGTGTGAAATACATCATATCATTATTGGTTTATCTTATAACAAGATTAGGATAATATTTTAGGATTAGATTTGATTAAAAGATTATAGGATCTCAATCTTATTGGACTCTTGTAATGCTCTATCAATTAAGATTAGATTTGATTGAGAGATTATAGGATCTCAATTATATTGGACTCTTGTAATGCTTTATATAAGAGCTTTGAGTAGGTCTACGTAATTACTCAAGTTATTCAATAAATCATAAATTTCTACATGGTATCAGAGCGGGTCATCCAAAGACCTGTGCTCTTCTGATCTTCACGTGGTTTATCACTCTTCCGACGGGTGGCATCTTTGTTGTCCGTCGGGCCTAATATTTTCTTTTTAGTTTCACTCACTGTTATCATGGTTGCCCGAAGCTCCCTCGCAAGATCCAATGGTGTGCATCTCCTATCATCATCGACCTCCAGATTTGTGCCAAGATTGATCAAGTAATCAACATCGGAGCTCAATCAACGTTGTAGCTCTAGTGGCCCACCTCAGATCAGAGGGCTTTGAGCACTACCATTGTCGACGCCTCCTCCGATAATGCCGTTAACACCATCGCCGTTAGTGTCGTCACAGCTGTAAGCCATCTCTGACACTTTGTTCTTGGTTTTTTAAAACTCAAACATCGAGTGCCGCTTCCAATGATGTCTCCGTCGTCATGAGCCTTCATCTTCGACCACCTCCTTCATGGGTTTTGGAAATCTTTGGTTCGGATGAAAAATAAATTTTCAAAAAAATAAAAGAAAAAAAGATTTGCTTGTGGACTTTTACAGCCTAAGCTTTGTGTGAGGTCCAGAAGAGGCCCGCACCCTTCATTGCTTGTGGACTCATAGAGCCCAAGCCATAGATGCCCACACATTTTTGGCCCAACAAGGCCTTTTATTCGAATTAAAATTTGACAGGTTTCAGTCTAGCCTAAATCAAAGAATTCTCTGAGACAAGATCCCGCGTGACCAATCATGGATCACCACTCTAATTGACAACTATCTTCATTATTGGCAAGCACGGACTTCAAGGTTTGATCAAGGCGATTCAATCATCAAGGCAACTTAAAATGGCGATAGCATCTTTCAACGATACCCACTCTTCAATGCAGTGGATTTTGGCAAACTCACGATGATCATAGATCTCCGATCCCCATGAGTTTTAGGGAGAATGTTAGAGAATATATATCATAGTAAGTTGTGTGAGATACACCATATCATTATTGGTTTATCTTATAACAAGATTAGGATAATATTTTAAGATTAGATTTGATTGAAAGATTATAGGATCTCAATCCCATTGGACTCTTGTAATGCTCTATCAATTAAGATTAGATTTAATTGAGAGATTATATGATCTCAATTCTATTGGACTCAAGTTATTCAATAAATCATAAATTTCTACACGTTTAACCGTTAAAACAGTCTCCTTTAAACCTTGGTTTGTAGCATCAAACTTGAAAATGATTGTGGATTTAATAATTGGAAAGTGATTGGGTCACTTTTCAATAAGATTGGTGATCATATGGTCCGGGGTCCATGTGGTGCCCCAAAAGGTGGCACATTTTGATTGGTGTTGCACACCTTGGGCTGCATAGTAGTCACTTTAACATTGAATGAGCCGTAGGGTGATGTGTTCTTTGACACCAAAAGACCGAAATGCCCCTATCAAGTAAATAAAATAATAAAAACAAAGAAGCAAAACTAAAGGCATTTGTGGGATATTGGGGTTTAGCGTGAGGCACGCAAGAAGGGCCTTGGCCATTTAAATAGTAGAATGGATATAGAAATTATAAAAATAGTAGTAATAAATTTTATTAATTAATTAATTTATAAAATTACTTTGTTATACATAATGGTAATAGTTGACCGTTGGATTTAAGAGATCTACGGTCCACAAGGCAACAACTATTTTATCATTCGAAGTTGTTGCCGGGTGGACCATGGATCTCTTGAATCCAATGGTCAATGGCCTCAACTGCACGTCTTTCTGTCCGGTAGCATTATTTTTCTCTCGAGTCTCGACTCGAGTCTCCGAATTAACTCGACTCAGTAGAATTTCGATTCAGAGTTTTCGGGTTTTCGAACACTGCTTAAAAGCAATGCCTACGCTCGTATTTTTATCATACAGCGTTGTTAAACAACCGAGCAAACGAGGCAATGTTGGGGAGAAGATTGGTTTCAACCCTTCTGAAGACCTCCCAAACAAGCCAGTTTTCTAGGTAAGAACTCAGTCAAAACCCTCTTATATTCTCTCCTTTAGATTCAATTCTGCGACCTCTCATCCATTAATCTCTGAAAACTAATTCAATCCCTTACCAAACCCATCTCTTTAAGCATACATTTAGTAGTGTTTCTTCTACTAGAGAAGACAATTTTTTTTCCTCCAAAATCCAAAAAAAAGAAAAAATTCTTGAAAAATAAAGAAGAAAAAACGATCACATAATCGATAATCCGAGGTACCCATTTGACTAATTGTTAAGGGAATTCGAAATTCTATGATATCCCACCATACCCATCTCTTTGTTTAGTGTATATGTGTATAGAATGCTTAATTATCTTCTGCCAAAGAGAAAAAAAAGTAGAAAAATGATCTGGAAATTGAATATCCCGGATGCCCATTTGCTTAATTGTAAGAGAAGTTGAATATTTTGATTTATTGAGTGACAAAATCACTTCTTTGCAGTTTTCCCAAGTCCGTGGGGAAAGGAGAGAGCAAGAAGTTGGGTCGGAAGGCGGTGCAGATCTTGTTGATTAGTCTCACAGGTGGTGTTGCTTTGAGCGCTCTGGATGACCTTCTAATTTATCATGGCTGTAGCAGGTGGGTCGCAATATATGCATGTATATGTGTTTATGTTAATGAAACTTTAAATTTTGGACTGGTTGATAGATGGGGAGTTGAAAGGGAAATATTTTCTGTCGACGAAGAAATGCATTTCCTTACAATGGGTCATCTTATGTGGTGAAACATTAGAGCTGCAAGAGTTCACCAATTGGGTTGGTAATTCTTCAAGATCAATACTGAGTTGCGTTTTTAGGTGTTTACCATTTTAAAATGGTGACTACCTGAAACATAAGAGCTGCAAGGTTTCACCAATTGGGTTGGTGACTCTTCAAGATTTATGCTGAGTTTTCATTTTGGTGTTTACCATTTTAAAAAATGGTAAACACTTGAATGCTGGGATTCAAGACACGGATAACTTAACCATGGATTGTATGTATGCACAAGGAGAAACTGTAGGGACACAAATAGGATTTCCTCATTTTCACCTCCTTTAGAAAGGGTTTGTGGCTTGTCACAGGCATTACATGTTTATTTGTGTTCATGGCCTGTTTTTTTCTGATAGAGAACTATTTTCAAGAAGTTTTTATTTTTTATAACTATTATGTCAAGGGCATATGGTATAAGGCAAAACAGGATTTGTGTTGCTGGCCTCAAATATTTGGGATAAGGCATAGATGATGAGTAACTCCAATGGGATTACATCTATAACCTAATTTTCATAATTTAAAAATTATTTTAGTTTAAAAATAAAAATTAGAAAAAATCATAAGAAACCTGTAGGTCGTACATTCATGTGGTTATGACCTCATTTTGTATGACTTTTTTTTTGCCTTTATATACTTAAATGAGATGACCTTGAACATTAAACGTGTCTTATTCTAAGAGTTTGAGTCTCAGATGGCTGCATCAGCATGTATAGAATGCTAGTATCTTTTTTTTTACTTGAAATGGTTATTTATTGCAATATGATTGGTTATGAGTATGTTTTCATGCTTGTTTCATGCATGTTTCTTGTGCTTTTCCATGATGTTCCTAGTGTTTCCATAGTTTCCAAAATTTTTACAATATTTCTGCATTGATGGAAATATTTTTGCATTTTCAAGATGACCAAAATATACACCGAAATCGAAATTTAAAACCTTGATTATGGAATTTGATGTTGCTTAGCATAATTGAAGATGAGCTACTTGAAGGGCCAATATTATTTTTGGAGACAGTATTTTGCTTCTCAACCACCCATGTTATCATCCAATAAACTTTATGTCCTTATTTCATATTAAAAAGGATCATGGGTGACATAGCAAGAAGTAGCGAGATTACGCAAGCATTGTTGGAGAAGTGGAATTGGAAGTTTTGGAGGAGGGAAGTGTGGTGTTAGAATTTAGAAAAAGGAACTCAATTGAAGGGGTGGAATGTGGAGTAGAATTATTTTGTAAGGTACATTGTGTTGGGAACTCTTTTGAGTAAAGTTTTATCATATTTGGTTAAGACTACTGTCCCATGTGGATCCTAGAATAGGTTATTTATTTTTATTGTACAAGTAGAGAGTTTGTTTTGGATCTTGTTTCCTTGCAATTTCTTGGGCAGCAGAAGGAGGTTTTATTTATTTCGAGTAGTGTAAAAGGATAATGTGAGGTGGAAGAGTAGCAGTTTGTTCTAGGTATGATCTTAAAATAAGGTATTGATGGGTGAATAAACTAATGTTGTTGTACTTGCACCTCTAGACTGTTTGCAGTTGGCCATTATTTGGACCACAACATTGGATGAAATCCTCACTATTAACCACCTACTGAATTGAGGAGTTCCATTTCCAAAATATGTGATATATTAGGAAGTATAGGAAATTGTAAATCTGGTGAAAATAATGCTTGTTCCTAAGTATTGGCTCTCTAAATGCTTGGTTCCTTATGCTTCTACCTTAAATGGTCATATTCTTTGCTGTATATATTAGATGGCAATTTGGAGAACAATGAACATGTAAAATCTGTATTACCATATTACTAACCAAAAAAAAAAAAAGTGTGTTACTATATTCGTGATTGAAGTCGAGAAATGGACAAGAAGCAACTTGATCCTTTCTGTTACTGCATTAGTGGAGTTTCCGAGTATAAGAGCGGGTACTTGCTAAGGGAATTGTTTTTTGGGAAGGTTAGTACCATTGAGATTCTAGAGAGATGAACATTGCCCCCAAAGGATGTACACAACAGATAATTAAGCCTTGCATGAGTAGGCTGACATGTAAGGGAAATGAGTGAAACAGGTGCACCCGAATGTTTTGAGAGGAACAGGGAACAAGGGACGATTAGGACAAAGGACCTCAAAAGGAGTTTTAAGTCCAAGAACACTATAAGGAGTACGATTAATGAGATAGCAAGCAACTAGGATAGCCTCATACCAAAAAATCGACATTCATCCTTATTAGTAAGGCATGAGCAACTTCTGACAAGTGTCAGTTTTTTCTTTCTACATTCCCATTCTGTTGAGGAGTCTGCATACAAGATGTTTGTTGTTTGATCTTGTGTTCTTCACAAAGTGTCTTCCACCCTTCATAAGAGCATTCTCCACTATTATCAGACTGAAAAACTTTGATTTTTTTTGTCAAACTGGGTCTGGACCATTGTATAGAAGTTCTTGATAACAAATAGACCTCATCTTTATGTTTCATCAAATACACCCAAGTGCACCTCGTGCAGTCATCCACAAAAATCACAAAATATTGGTAACCCAGTAAAGAAGAAACGGGCGAAGGTCCCCACACATCAGAATGCACAATAGAGAAGGAGAAGAACTCTTTTAATTGATATGTGAGGGAAACGATGAGCGATAATGTTTTTCCAGTTGGCACACTTCACAATGAAAATCAGACAATCTAAGAATTAAACAAGGACGGAAATAAGGACTTCAAATATTGAAAAGAGATATGATCTAATCGGATATGCCAACGCATTATCCGATTTTAATTGACTTCACTACGACTACTCCGCAATGCGTGAGCTTGAGGGAGATGTTGTTCTGGTGACCGATCATGGATATACAAGCCATCTGCTTCATGACCACTGCCAATCATCTTCCTCATTGCCAAGTCCTGACGCACACAATGAGAGGGAAAAAGTGATAATGCAATTCAATATTTTCGTAATACTACTAACATATATCAAATTTGTAGTCAGATTAGGAACATGGAGGACATCGGAAAGAGAAAGTTGGGATGAAGCTGCGCCTGTTCCTTTTCCCGCAAACTAAAAGATAAGGAACCATCAGCCAGACGGACTTTATCTTTTCCTGAACAAAGACGATATGATTGAAAAGAAGAAAACATACCCGTCATGTTGTCAGAAGCTCCTGAATCAATGATCTAGGAATGAGACTTGGATGTAGACACATGTTTGGCGAAAGTCAAAGTACCTGAGTGTGCAAATGAGGTGGCCATGGAACCTTCTAGCTGTGACATGAGGTGCTGAAGGCGATCAAGATCCTCTAGAGGGATAGACACTCGTTCCTTTGATGTAGTAGATTGAGAGCCAAACATAGCTGAACCGTCTCCCCCTAAGATGGAGGAATCAAGGCTAGAAGTATGATGGGCTGATGAGGTCTTTCCTTTCTGCGGAAATGTGGTTGGACGACCAACTAACTCCCAACAACTCTGTCTCAGATGTCCCACTTTCCCACAATGGTCACATTTTGGTCGGGCCTTGTCATTTGTACCCCCTAGATCCCAACAATTCTTTCGTATGTGTTCAATCTTCCCACAATAGTCACATTTAGGTCTTCTTTTGTTCTGAGGACCTGGAGGGTACTTTCCAGGTTTTGCACTGTTGGATTGTTGTCCACCTCTTTGTTTGTAGACTGCCATGGCTGATTTGTCACTTTGAAGGGAGGCTGATGGTCCATAACACTCCGATGACTCTCCTCACTCTCAATCAAGGTTTAAAATTTCGTTTCGGAGGAATGTCTCGGTCAAGTGAAAAACCGAGACAAACTCCGAAACGAAATGAAACATTCATGAAACATTACGAAATATTATTCAAAATTATTAAATTATATTTTTATTTATTTTTATTTTTTTGGATTGTATCGGATTGTTTTGGTTTGTCTCAGCGAAACATACGAAACATTCAATGTTTTGTTTCGGTTTCCTTACAAAACGAAACGAAACATACGAAACATTCCGAAATTTTAAACCATGCTCTCAATGTAGGAGTAAACTACATTCAAAGATGGGAGTTCATCTCTACTAAGGATTTGCACACGGGGCAACTCGAACTTTGAGTTCAAACCTGCTAGAAACTGAAAGATGCGCCTTATTTCAACTTGTTTCCTGAACTAATCACCATCTTGGACACATTGCCATTCTAGGGGTTGATAGTGATCTAGTTCTTCTTACATGATACGGAGGGTAGCAAAGTAATCTGCTAGCATCTTCTCCCCTTGTTTCAGATGAGAGAGACTTTGCTCTAACTGATAGACTTGCCACATTTTTTACTTGTGAATAAGTTTGGGAGATGGAATCCCATATTTGTTTTGCAGTATGTAAGAACATAAAGCCTCGATTGATGCGGGGTTGTATAGAATGTAGTAACCAAGACATAACAGTGGAGTTTTCCGCCTCCCAACGATCATAACTAGGGTCAGTCGAACTCGGTCGTGTCACTTTTCCATTTTGGTATCCCATTTTCCCTTTTCCCTTTTTCACCAATAAACAATCTCGCGGATTGTGCCCATTCCAAATAGTTTGTGCCATCTAGTTTTACTGTGGTTATTTGAAGACTTGGGTTCTTACCCATGATACTATTGAGTGGCCCACTACTAACCACAATAGAACTAGATGAGGCTTCCGTGCTCTTAGACAATTGTAGACTACTATGGTTCACTAACTACACTATGTATGAACAACACCAAACTGGAACTACTTGAGAAGACTATGACTGATCTTCCACGCATTGTTGGCACACAGAAACTTGCATGTACTACCACTCTTCATTATGGGTAACATTTTGCAGATGAGGACCCTAGGTTTGCTCGAGTATGACACACCAATAGCCGTATCCTTAGGGTGTCAAGGATCATCCAATAATACCCACACCACCACGATGCTATCCTTGTGCATCTAGGGCATGCCGCAGCACAACACGCACAACCCTAGGGCATCTAGGGTGTGCGGCAGCAGTTAGGAACTCCCCCGAATAGTGCTAGGGCTTATGGCAGCTCTCGGTGGCACCCCTACAACTTATATGGGGTATAGCAGCCCCTTCTAATCCACCTGTAGGGGTTATAGCAACATTGGAGGTCCACCCCTAGGGATTTTGAAGCTTGCGGTAACCCTAGGGGTCCACCACTGCGATTTCTGGAGGTTGACGCAGTACCTCATGGATGGGGAAAGCTTGCAGCTAAGTGAGAAGAGGGAAGAGAGAGAGAGAGAAGACCGATATCAAACCTGCTTTGATACCATGTCAGTTTCTAGGGTTTGGAGAGAGGAGGAAGAATGAGAAGAGAATAGGGAAAGGTGGAGTCATTATGGGTAGACCATACGACCCACTTTTATATTAATAAATGCGAGGCTAATTACAAACTAGCCCCTGTACTTTACCGATATTAGACTGACCTCCCTGCATACAAGAAAACAGTAAAATATAACTCTTAACATTTTGTTCATCTTCAGACTTCCTCAACCTGTTTTCAGTAGCCGGAAACGTGAAACTTGGACAATGGACCTGTGTGTTGTGTGCATTTTGTAAACTTCCATTCATGGAGAAAATTCTAATCGTCTTAATTATTTACCTGATTTTTTTTTCAGTAAGGCCATGGAAAAAGCAAGTCAGAACCAGGAAATCGTAGGTGCTCTAGGTGAGCCTATTGTGAGAGGTCCATGGTACAATGCATCCCTTGCCTTAGCGCATAAAAGGAATTCCGTATCTTGCACATTTCCCGTGTCTGGGCCTCAAGGAACTGGTATTTTTCAGTTGAAGGCTATTCGTCATGGAGGTTTGTACTGAATAATAACATTTTATCTATCGCAAGTTTTAATTCTTCTTGCCTTCTAACTTATACATCTTATAAAGGTTTACTATTAGCATCAGAAACCGATGGGTCTTTCTAGGGAGGGGAACTGAGGTTAAGAGTTTTTAAGGTTGGGCTATATTAATTTTTATATGGTTCTGGTAGGTTGTTTATGAATCAGAATATTCTGTCACTTCTATCCTTGACATTTCTGTATGCTCAGAAATTAGTATCTTGAGACTTTTGAGTATGGGATGTGGATATTTATATGCTCGAAAGCAGAAGAAGCTGGCTTCTTAAGTAAACCCATATTGCATTTGATGAAATAAATAGATAAAAATTAGAGCATTCAGTTCTTTGACTTGGGTACTGTAATAGTTCAAATATTGTCTGAACATAATGTAGATGACTTTTTCCTTCATTGATTACACGTTCTGATTTCATATTTTCATGGATATCGAGCACAAGTCCTGCGGCACTTCTGGTCTTTCATGCTCTCCACTTGATTAACACCAAAATCCTGATAAGGAATCAATGTTCACATTAGTTTCCATGATGCTCCAAATATGTATGTTACTTTATATGGCATAAGCTAGAGGATATAAAAGCTTTCCAGTAAATTAAGTAGTAGGAGTGCAATAAATCTTATCAGCATTATTTGACTTACGGGGTGTTTGGGAACACAAAAAAAGTGACTTGTCGTAAAAAAAGTCAAGTAGAAAAGATAGTTTGGATGTATGTTATTTTTAAACTTCTAAGTAGTTAAAAATTAACTACAAACACTAGCTAAAAAAATTGGCTTCTCGACCGCTTATGCAGCAGGTCATCTTGATCGCTTTAACTGATGTACTTGTATAGTTTTGTTTTTAGCATTTTAATATAATTTACACTTACCAAAAAAAAATTGGCTTCTAACTTTTTAGAGTAATCACTTCTAAAAAAAGTGATAATTTAAGCACATATCGAATTGGGTTTTTAAGTGTTTGTAATATCATGTTTGCCTCTCTAATCCTTCAAAATAAATTATAAATGACCACTTTTAACCTTTTTTAATGAAAAAAAATATCCCTCTAAGCCTTTAATACAAATTATAAATGACCATTTCCTTTTTTACAAGTAAGAAGTATATTAAGAGAAGGGGAAACCCCACAAAATACAAAGGAAATCCCCACAAACCCAGCCTATAGAAGGATTTATATACATCTCAAAGAGGAGAGTAATCCCCTAACAACTCATCCCATCTAAACACAAAAGTATCAACAAAACACACTCTGAACTCTAAGCTTTGAGGAAGACTAGAAATATAACAAGGCTTTAACTCCCAACACCGCCCTAGTAACATCCTCTTCCTTCCCTTAAAAAATGCGGGCTGCCCACATGATGGCGAATGGGAGAATTCACTATAGAAATTTTCCTTCCCCCTTAAGGACCTCTAGTGAACTACCTTGGACAATACCCATCACATGTTCTGGATCCACAAAAGCAGTGCCAGAAAGGAAGATGAAAACCTGCTACACTCGAAAGATGGATAAGCAAGTGATCCACTGTTTCGGCCCCAGAATTGCACAAGAAGCATGTGTTTGGCAACATCATCCCCCTACTATTCAAATGATCCACTGTCAATATCTTGTCTAGCACGACTGTCCACACAAAAACTCACTTTGGAAAGGATAGGGACCCCCAAATTAAGGGAGCTGGAAACATCTTCTAGCCCTTCGAACCTAAATGAGAGAAAAAGATCTAACTGTGAAGGTGCCCTTAGGATCCCACCTCCACACTGTGAAGGTGCCCTTGGCTATGGGATACCGTAGAAAAGAAGATCGTCTCATCTGCAAACTAAAGATAGGATAACATAGGACCATTGTTGTCAGCCCGAAAGCCTTCAATCACACAACCTTCCACTACTCTATCAGTCATCCTTCCTAAGGTTTCAACCACAACAATAAACAGAAATGGAAATACGGGATCATCTTGTCCCAAACCCTCTGAGCTTTTGAAGAACTCTGCAGGAGAACCATTCACCAAAATCAAGTAGCAGAAGAAATACACTCCTTTATCCATCCTCTCCACCTCGACCCAAAATCCATCCTACCAAGCATGTATACTAGAAAATTTGAGCATACATGGTCATAAACTTTCTCCATGTCTATCTTGCACACGATACCATCTAACCCCTCTCTGATTCTGAAATCAGTACATTCATTAGCAATCAAGATACCATCAAGAATCTGCCTTCTCTTCAAAACTGCTCATTGGGATGGGGAAATGATCGATCCTAGAAGCTAACACCTTAGAAATAATTTTGTTAGTATTGCCAACTAGGCTAATGGGACGGAAATCTCTCAAAGACTTTGCCCCTTCTTTCTTTGGGATGAGAGTTACCAAGGTACTATTAGAGGCTTAGAGCAACAATCAAAACAAGCCTTCTTCTCCTCAAACTCCTTCACTACTAGAATAAAATCCCCTCTTACAATATTCCAACAAAACTTAGAAAAGCTAGTGAGAATCCATCTAGACCCAAGGGCTGTCTCCATTGGGATCCCTAATACACAAAATTTTAGCCTCTTCCATAGGTCTCTCCAACCAAACCCTTTGCTCTTGGGTAATACAGTCGAACTGAATGCCATCCACCATGGGCCTTATATTGTTTGGCTTAGAATTCAATCTAAAGTGGTACCGCACAATAGAATCCCTGATAAAATCTTCTTCAACCAAAGAACCATCAACTAGTAATCTGGAAATGCTGTTGCTCCTCCTAGCATCAACTAGTTGGTGAAAGAATTTGGTGTTACTACCCCCTTCCTCAAGCCACCTCACCTTCGATTTCTGATGCCAACTGATCTCTTCCATACGAGCCCATTTAAAGAATTCTTTCTTAAGGCTTTATTAGTTTTTAAAAAAGAAAATCTTTGAAACAATTGCCTTCTATTTTCTTGTCCCGAAATGCTGGTTTTATTTTATACATTTATTTTTTTGATAAGTAAAGATCATATATAAGAAAAAAAGAGGGGAATTAAAAACCCCACTACACAATTACCTATAAGAAAAGCTTCAAAGAGAGAAGCTACAAAACAAAAGAAATACAGTCCATCCTCAGAAAAGGAAGCTAGGCTCCCAGATTAATCTCATCAACAAGCAAAAGAAATACCGCCCATCCTCAGAAAAGGAAGCTAGGCTCCCAGATTAATCTCATCAAGAAGAGTAATGTCATGGAGCTCCTTGAGAATGGAGAACCATTGGAATAAGGTGGCCTAAGTCTCGTTAAAGACCAATTCTGAAGATCTATAAGTATCCTGAAAAAATCTGTTATTATGTTCCTTCCACATGTTCCAGCATAGAGAAAACGGTAGCATCGTCCACAACAAGCGTCCTTTAGGATTGATAGCACCCACCATTCACCCACTAAGAAGACCAATGCCATTCTCAGGCATAACTCATAACACCCAAAAGCATGACAGAAATCATTCCACACCTTAGTAAAGCAAAAATGCATGCGCAAGTGATCAACTTATTCTCCACTTGCTTTACATAAAAAGCACATATTAGGGATAATCTTGACTCTACTAATGAGGTGATCTATATGATGATCTTATCCAAGGGGCTGTTAGGGATCTCACATGTGAGGTTTTATTTTATTTTGTTTTCAAGTTGTACATCCTTTTAAGGAACGGTCCTCGTGTAGTTGCATTTCATTATCAGTAAAATGACTGTAGGCCCACCTAGGCACCGTTAGAGTATGTGGGCACGAAAGAAATAACAGATGCTGCATTGGAGAAGCACAGAAAGTCATTTTGTTATTGTCGGTAGTGCTTAAAAATTACTACAGATCCAAGCGAATTTTGCAAAAGATAGTGAATTGGTAATTTTTTTTTCTTTTCCGTAAATCTTTTTGTGTCCCTTCCCTTTTGTTGAATTGGCGAATGCTGGTTGCATGTTAGTTGGGCCACTTGTGCTTTTCAGTAAGATTTTTGTCCTAGCTCTCCCACTCCTTTTCTTCTTTTCACGTGTTGGGAGCTGGAGGCATCGAATTTCTTTCCTTTAAAAGCTTACCTTTACAGAATGAAAAAAGGGAAAGTTGTTGAGGGAGATTGGAGCCTATGATGCTCCATACTATTGTGCAACATGTTGCATAAAATGAAAATAGTCTTGTCCACGATAATGAGTCGGTACTATGACTCATAATAGAAGGGATGTCTAAACTTATTCTAACTTTTATTTAATGTTAGATCGTAGAGTTAAGCAACATTTTATCCATGATAGTTGTTTAATAATTAATAATTTTTTTTTAAATTTATATAGATGACACATGGTTTCCATTTTTACGGCCCCGAGACTGGGACATCCTCATTATGGAAGCTCTCCTTCATGTTCCTGCAAGTGAAGAGAAACACCGGACATTTCGGATAAGTCTCTCTGACAGCATCAAGCCTCCTTCCAGCAGTGAATGCACAGACTGCAGATCTAAAGAATTAGGAAGCCCGGAGAATAGGTGAAAGATATAGGAATATTTGCAGGGGAAATGTTTTCTTTTTTTTTCCCTGTTTTATATGACTTTTAACTTCTTTCGATTTCATTATGCATCTTAGGCAAGGCATTAGACATTAAAGTTTTCAATGAGTTGCTATAGACGTGCTCATCTGAATAAATTATACGTTAATTTTTTGAATTTCGTAAAGTTAGGAAACAATAAAACGATTGCAATCGAATTGTCATGTATTGATGTAGCCTGCTTTTTGAGATATACCTTAGAAATTCATAACCCCAAATAGTTGGGAGAAAGCTTAAATGATGGTGATGATTCATAAAAAGTTCTGCAGTAACTGTGATCATCACTGCTCATTGCCTCTCTCTGGAACGAGGGAGAGTAGTACTCTGCAAGGGGTTTTGTTTGTTGAAGCATAGCATCATTCGTCCACGGTTGCAAACCCTGAAGTGGTTAGTTGAGTTCTGGAGTGCCATGTGGACGGTCCATGTATAAATGGAGATTTTTCTCCATTTTCCCAGACATCAGGTATGCACATTTTTTTCTCACTAATTTATGGTGCAGTTTTTGGCATTCCATGTTTAAGATTATCATCAGATGGTTAGGATTATTGCATGTATCAATTTCTTGGGCTTGATTCCATCCGAGCTGCAATTAGCAGGTGCGAATGAATTCTTTATTTTTATTTTCAAATCATCAGTAGAGACCACTTATAGCCTAATCCTTTTGTCACATGAAGGGGTTTTGTAGTGATCCCATAAGCTTTTTTGCTGGATTTGTATCTTGGGCTAGAAATACTAATCAGGCTGATTTTTAGTGCATCAAACATCCGTGGTGACAGTGGGTCCGAAAGGGTGCCGAATGTCATTTTGAGGGAAGGATCAGATGTGATGTATCAAACTTTTGAAAAGGACAGGACGTTCCTACACCACCTGAGTTGCAGAGATGCAAATCAGTAAAAGACAAGGAAAATACATTTTTGATACAAAGTTGGTTCTTGATGTAGTACATCGCTTCTGTGCAACTCAGGTAGTGTGGTGTTAACAGGAGGGGGGCATTTTTGTCCGTTGTGGGTGCCCAACCGAAAGACGTGGATGCCCGTAGAACGACCCCTTGGTTTTATCATATACATATATAGGATCCCAAGTAGGGAGAAAAGATTTGCTGGCCCCGGGGGGGACTTCAAACTTTGAAGTCTCTCCCCACCCAAAATGTCTGATACGTACCCCAATCCCTTAACCCAATCCGAGTTGATTAGTGGTTAAGGAGTACTTGTCAGACATTTTAGGAGGGGGACTTCAAAGTTTGAATTTCCCCGGGCGGGCAAATTTTATCCTTCAAGTGGGAGGGATATTGGCAGTGTTAATGTTGTCCTTAAGATGAAACTGTAGCACATAGCCCTATATGTTCAAGCTGTTGATGTTCTTCGAAATTTGTGCAATTGGAATAACAATGATAACACAAATTTCGAAGACCATCAATGGTCTAAATGGTCTAAACATATGGGAGGACATGCTACAGTATCGTCTACTAACATTTGCCTTCCATCAAATGTCAATAGAAGTAAGAACGTTACCTGAAAGAGGAGTGGTTGCATTGTTCCAGCATCATCGTCCAAAGTCCAGACACTCCAGACCCTAGTTAGCAATTCGGAGTGCGGCAAAAATACGGTACAGGAAATGTCCCGAGTACAATTCAGGTTGTCATTAAAAAATGCATTCAAATTTTCGGCAAAATTAATTTAAAAATAAAATACAAAAAGTAAATATTGACAATTTTGTCTTGTAAAATGAATTTTCTAGATCCAAACTGAATAATCTGGAAATAATTCGAGAAAAATTTGATCATGTTCAAAAATACCAAAATTTTCGAAGCATTTGAAAGACATTGTTCAGTTCGTTTTTTAAATAATTTGTACGGTTCATGAATTATTCGAGAATTTACTATCTAGGGTCCAGACCACTTATCGTCATCAAGATTCTTACAAACAAGTCTCAGAGACTACCACATGAATCCCAAAGACCATCCAATGGTTTAAACACAGACTACGTGCTACAGTATCGTCCCATTATACCAAAATTCCCCCCTTCAATTCCATTGCCTTCTCGATATTTTGCAAATATCTTGCTCTAACATTCAGATTCCTTGCAAATCTCCATCTACCAAAATGAATAATCATGCTAATCAATTGATTACAAGGGCAAAATGCCAATTGCAGGCACCTCCACGCGAGGAAAGGAGAAATAATATACAAATACAGCAAAACCCGTGGATGACAACCAGGTGGTAGTTATTTATGTACAAAAAATTTCAGTATTCATCACGTTTAAATGGTTTATTAGCCAATGCCCATGGACTGCTACCAAAAAAATGCACTGACTTGCACAGATGCAATGCACTACCAGAGACGAGAAAACTACCTCGAAACTACCCCTTGTAATAAAAATTATATTTCTTGTGTTTTAGTGCATTGCATCTCTGCAACTCAGTGCGTTGCTTCCATGGATTTCTCATAATCTAGTGGGTATGAAACATTAAATCCAAACCGGAGAGTTAAAGCCAGGAGCATTGATACCAATTGAGTACAAATAACTGTTATCTGATGCATACCGGGTACTTGGGCCTTGTTCAGGAATGGTAATGGAACAAGAGAGTTACCGGTCCTGTCGTGGTTTCCAGGTGGCCGCTTTTCTGTATCAAAATGGAATTCCAGCTGGTGTTATCATTCTCCAGCCTAGGAACATCAAAAATCCCCTCAAGGCACCTTTTTTTTTTCTAGTTTCCTGATCCATGCAATTGTTCATCTGCAGATGCCCGATCATCATCCAAAGGCCCACACAAGAACCGAACTCATTTTGACCCCAGAATGTTACATCTGTACAGCAAGCAGAGCATCTACTCAGTGCTGGCTAACGCCAAACACATGTTACCCTTAGGATCACTCTCAGCTTCGGTATCAAAAGTCCTCCCTGCATGCTTCGCCCCGTAACAGTAGCAAAAGTAACCCAACACTATAAGCTATTGGAGGATCACTCTAAACTCAGCAAACCTGTAGGCTTTTAGTCTCTTTGCTGGGTTTCAATTCCACAACTTTTTAAACCATCCTTTTCAGTTCTCATGTAAGGCGCAAGACCCAAAAGGATTTCAACCACAATATCTTATCCAACTGGATTGATGACAGGCAAGTGCAAGAGCATGATGATGAAACCTGTGTAGAGCCTCCTTGTCAAATCAACTCTTCTGCAGCAATCAGACACCAGCAAGCCAAACTGCCACATAATTATAGTTATTTCCGATTCGATGCTAGGTCTTTGACAATCTTTTTGCTGTGCAAGACAATAATAGATAATGTTGAAATTGGCAGAGAATTCCAGTTAGTGGCGTTCAGGAGTAAATCACCAAGACTTTCAGAAAATTTGTAGGATCATTGCCTTTGTAAGGGTTTTTGTCAGGCACATCAATTTAGCACATTGAGATTCAAGAGCCGAAGTAAACAAATTCCACTGACAAAATAATAGCAGGCGGCACCGAGCACCCACCCACCCAAAAACTACATTTATTATGTGAAAATTGAACAGTTAAATTTGTAGGAGTTGGAATTTACAATCACTTTCAAAATACATTACATACAACACATATGAACAGGCTGCATAATGTGGCATGCTCACCTTGCTGTTTTGCCATCCCTATTAAGGTTCTCCCAGCTGATTTCCTGTGCACATTCTCCACAGACGGTACTGCAACCAGCTTTGGTGCCCTGGCTTCTCAGGGTCAGCAAGTGTGAAAGGTTGGTGCATTTCCGCTGCACCAAGCGGTTCCTTGAACTGCCCCTGGATTGTACAAGGCTGCTGCTCTCTGGTGCAGCAGGAGCAACATTACCAACAGGTGGCTTACGCTCAAACAATGATTCATCTAGAGAAACTCTTTGCACCTCCTCCCACTCTAAAGTACGCCGGAATATTTCCCAGGCCATGTCCTGCTCCTCTTTTGACAGCTTCTCGTCTTCATTCTCTTGCAAAAGTGTCTCATGTTCATGGTAATTTGCAATCCACCTGACGGAAGCATACAATTTCCAATATGTGGTTCAAACCCCATGGTAAAAAAACAAGAATATTTAATTGCATATGGAAGTTACTGTGCCAATCTCTATTAAGGGGATATATTATGCAAGAATTAAATGAATGCCTCACATTAAATTACAAAACATTAGGTCAATAAGGCCGGGTGTGTCCTTCATGGCGATCAGTTGCTAAAAGCAAAACCAGAGTAGAATTACACGTGAGGAAGTGACTGTTTTCCATAAATTCAAAATCAAGAACATCTTAGATGTCTACTAAAGAAAAATTGAGAGAAAATCATCACGAGACTTTTTTTCTGTTTTTGTGAAATAATTACAGAATAGTACTATTACGTTATTATTATTATATTGTGACTGCGTTTATAGAAAGCTTGTTTTTTTTTCCTTTCCTAAAGCATTTTATGTCAAAAAGTTACTGAGGATAAAAGTGGACTTGCGCTGAGGGAAACATCAAGTAACTGGATGCAAGCCTCGATATTTTAAAGTAATGGTGATTCCACAGTGGGGAACCATGATATCAATTGAAAATTACACCTACCATGACTTAAAAACTGGGTATGTCAGGTAAAGCTTGTATAAATAATTACTTTCAGATTTACAGACAAGACTTCACTGATTTACATTGGTTAAAAATCTACTTAAGATATATACAAAGACTTTTAGAGGCAGTAGTTTCATCGTGGTTCAGTACATGAAGATACACGATTCCTCAACCTCAACCACCCACTATGCATACATTTAGACCACCAGGTGGTCCATATCTGATGCAGTCAAATTTTAAACATGGTCTACTGAGTCTCTATACAGCAATAGCACCGGATAACTCCCTAATAGAAAAAGGCTTATGCTAGGCGTGGTAAGAAGAAAAAAGATTATAGACAGCAATAAATTTACTAATTAGAGTAAAACACATTTTTTACTACTCATATTAATTTCTATCTTACTACCCAATAGTAAAATCCCATGTTTTATTATTTTGGTATTTCCTGATTTGTTAAGTTCTAGAAATCAGTATTTAGTACGATAGAATTTTATCAATTAGGAAAGGAATGAAGTTTAGAAGTTTCCAAAATAGATTTTTTATAGTAGGAAATTAGTTCACCTTTGTTTTTTGATACAAGAATTACATAAGCTCTTTCAGCCACTTGCAAATCTAGGAAATATTCCCCATTAAAAGCTTTTAGTATTTAACGCCAATTGAGCTAAAAGACCAGCTTTGTTTAGTCAACCATCACTTTAAGGGATCCATATTTATCTTCAAAAATTCTAGAGTTGTGCTCTTTCCAAATGTTCCAACATAAAGCAAACGAGAGATGTTACACAACCATTTACCCCAAAAGATCGACCTGTTACGAAAGGCAAAACAACTATGTATACCAATGGGTCGTTGGGCCAACACAACATGTGCGCAAGAACACATCATCCGCTAACACTTCCCTCAGTGGGAATACACTCCGCTGGAGACTTGAACCCGCAACCTCCCAAGCCTTAAGGCTCTAATACCAAGTTGAAATAATTTCTAGGGTTAGGTTTAGGTTAAGGTGTATTCCTATGCTCAGAGTGAAGAGAGTTGACGTAGTGCTATGGCTCCCCATCCGCCTTCAGAGAGATCAACGCTTGTCATTTCCTCTCCGACCCCTGACTGATCCGCTCTTGCTGCCTCCGCACCGCAATTTCAGCGCTTTCAACAACCCTGGTTCTCTTAGCTTCCCGCTTCCAGACAGTCGTATGCAACTCTGCCTTTTGGGAAGTCCTCTTCACAAGAGAGGCCCAAGTGTGACCATTGTGGTCGTCTTGGGCATGTGCGTGACAAGTGCTGGATATTACATGGTCACCCCCGCTCTGGCCAGCTCGGCTTTTCTGATGCTCATTCTACTAGCATGGACAGTGTTGGCACTACTCCGGGCCACTATCCTTCGAGCTTTGCTCCTGCTCCTATGACTTCACCAGCTCATGTCTCTGCCTCTGAGACTTTTCGACGCTTGCTTGCACAGTTAGATGGTCCTTCTACCATGTCATCTACCTCCTTTGCACAGTACTGCTCATCATGTGTCTACTCCACTCAGTCCCACCTGGATCATTGATTCAGGTGCCTCGAAGCACATGGCGAGTATGTCTTCATTGTCTTCCAGTTATTCCATTTATTCTGGTCGGCATAAGGTCAAGATTGCTGATGGGACTTTATCTTCTCGTGTCTAGGAAGGGGAATGTCCTTTCTTCCCAACTACCCTAGTCTATTTTTTTCATATCCCTAAATTTACTTCCACTCTTTTATTTATTAGTGCTCTAACTCGAAAATTGAACTGCAGTGTGATCTTCCCTTCGACTTGTCTTTCAGGACCTGGAGACGAAGAGGACGATTGACACTGAACGTGAGGCTGATGGCCTTACCTTATGGATGGAGGACCTTCTGAGCCCACAACATTGCAGTCACATCGTAGTAGTAGTAGTCAATGATGCCCGGATACAGATACGAATATGAACACGGATACGAGAAGTGGGGATACGACTCGACATTTTCCAAAATCAAGGACACGGATACGGATGCGAGTATCCTATTTTGTAGTTCAAAAAAAAAAAATTCTAATTTTTTCAACTTTTTATTAAGGATACGTGGGGATACGTGTTGGTGGAGTGTCCAGTGTTCGTATCTGTGTCGACACGACACGACACTGGTACGAGACGCTAGTATAGGTATCTGGGTATCATAGGTAGTAGAAGTAGTAGTGCAGAGTCTATCTTATAATGGCATGGCTGTCTGGGGCATGTCTCTTTTCAGTACTTGAAAGTTTGATTTCCTGCTCTATTTGTTTCTGTTTCTTTGCTTGAATTGCATTGTGAGACCTATGAGCTCTCCAAACATTATCGTAATACATATCCTTCTAGAGGTAATAGATGTTATGTTCCTTTTGAAATTGTGCACTCTGATGTATGGGGACCTACCTATGTTACTTCTATTCTTGGTTTTCGTTATTTTGTTACTTTTGTTGATGACCATACTCGGTGTACATGGGTCTATCTCATGAAAGCCAAAGATGAGATTTATTCCATCTGCAAAGTTTTTCATAAGATGATCCAGACCCAGTATGGTGCTTCCATCAAGGTCTTTCGTTTCGACCATGGGGGTGAGTATTTGTACGGAGGTCACCAACAATATTTTATGGACCATGAGATTTGTCATCAATACTCTTGCAGCTACAAACCTCAACAAAACGGTGTAGCTGAGCGGAAGATGCGTCATCTATCTGAGGTAGCCCGTTCTCTTTTAATCGGCTTGCATGTCCCCAAGTCCCCTTGGTTGGATGCTATTTTGACTACGGCCAAGGTTTAAAATTTCGTTTTGGAGTAATGTCTCGGTCAAGTGAAAAACCGAGACAAACTCTGAAACGAAACGAAACGAAACATTAAAAAAATGGTGAAAAAATGAAAATTTCGAAACATTCCCGAATCATTGCGAAACATTTCGAAATATTTCTAAAATCATGAAATCATATTTTTTATTTTTTTGAATTGTTTCGAATTGTCTCAGCGAAACCTTCTGAAACATTACGAAGCATTTCGGTTTTCTTACGAAACGAAACATTACAAAATTTTGAACCATGACTACGGCCTACTTAACTAACTGGATGCCTTCTCATGTGTTAAACTTGAAGTCTCCATATCAGTTTTTTTTCCCCCAGCTCCTCTCTATTTGTCGTTCCTCGAATTTTTAGATGTGTCTGCTTTGTACATATCTTGGGTCTCCATTGTACCAAACTTGATCACAAGGCACTTAAATGTGTGTTCATTGGCTACTCTTCCACTCACAAGTGGTATCGGTGTTACCACCCCTTGCCTGGGAAGAAGTTTGTGTCCATAGATGTCACCTTTCGTGAAGACGTCTCTTTTTTCTCACTGACTTCTCTTCAAGGGGAGAGCAATAGTGAAGAGAGGTATGCTTCATGAGATGTCCCTCTTCCTGCTGTGTCTCTATCACCGGCCCTTGTACTTGAGAGGTCTCAACATGCTCAACCTACTACTCTAATTGATAGTGGTCATGGAGCTCAAGGGGAGCTTAAAGTCTATAGTAGAAGGGGTAAGGCTACAGCTGATCCAGCTCCAATTGTACCATCCTTGGATCCAGGTAATATTTCTCCTTCCATACTTGTTGTTCTTTCTTCTATTGATACTTGTGCTTCTGACCTTTTTCCTATTGCTTGGAGAAAGGGCACTAGGACTTGTACTAACCGACATCCTTTACGCAAATTCGTTTCGCATGAGGCTTTGTCTCCCTCGTACAAGGCTTTTGTCACATCTGTTTCCACTATTCCTATTCCCTCTTCTGTGGCAGAGAAGGGTTGGGGGATCCTAGATTGACAGTTGCTATGGTAGAAGAGATGAGTGCCCTGGACAAGAATCAAACATGGGAGCTAGTGGACTTGCCAAGAGGCAAGAAACCTGTGGGTTGTAGATGGGTGTTCACTATTAAATACAAGGCATATGGGTCAGTTGAGAAGTACAAGGCTAGGTTGGTAGCTAAGGGGTACACCCAGACATATGGATTGATTACGTGGAGAGTTTTGTACCCGTGGCTAAAATCAACTCCACAAGGGTATTGATGTCCTTAGCAGCAAACTAGGCATGATAGTTGCATCAGCTGGATGTGAAGAATGCATTCCTTCATGGTGACTTGCATGAAGAGGTGTACATGGTTCCTCCACCTGGTTTCATCCCACCAGGAGAAGGTGGTAAGGTGTGCAGACTGAGAAAGGCTCTACATTTGGCTTTAAACAATCTCTGAGAGCATGTTTTAGAGATTCACTTTAGCAGTGAAGAAGTTGGGCTATAATCATAGCCAAACTGATCACACTGTTTGTAAAACACCAAGGGAGAAGCACTACTGCCCTTATTGTCTATGTTGACGACATCATCCTGACAGGGAATGATGCAGAAGAGGTGGCCAAGTTGAATGGTCATCTAGCAGGGGAATGCGAGACCAAGGATCTAGGATCTATCAAGTACATTTTGGGTATAGAGGTTGTACGATCCAGCCAATGGATCTTCATCTCTCAAAGGAAGTATGTCCTAGACTTGCTAAGAGATTCTGGGAAGCTGAGAGCCAAGTCAGTGAAGACTCCTATAGAGCAGAATCACAAGTTGGGTGATGTCTGTGGTGGGCCTCTTCAGGATATAGGGAGTTTTCAGAGACTAGTTGGGAGATTGATCTATCTCTCCCTGACTAGACTAGACATTGCATATGTCGTGAGTGTTATCAGTCAGTACATGCACTCACCCAGGGAAATTAACTTAGAGGCAGCTCACAGGATCTTGAGGTATCTCAAAATTGCCCCTAGTAGGGGCTTACTCTTTAAGAAAAATATTCACATGAGGGTAGAGTCCTATACTGATGCAGACTATGCATGTGCTAAAGATGACATGAGATCTACTTCAGGCAATTGCACCTTTGTTGGGGGTTACTTGGAGGAGCAAAAAACAACTCGTGGTTGCTAGATCCAGTGCAGAGGCAGAGTTTAGGACAACGGCCCATGGTCTGTGTGAAATGCTATGGTTGAAAATTCTAGTGGCTGAACTAGGATTACCTGCCTCAGGCTCGGTAGCATGTATTGTGACAACAAAGCTGCTATTTCACCAAAACTTATGTCTTTATATCTTATTTTCTTATTCTCTGTAAGGGCCCACAATAAGTAATATAAAATCTTTTCTTTGGAGTGTGTACGGATAACACTCTCCAGCAATTCTTCTCTCTTCACCTTTTCTATGGTTTTCTCCATTAACCCTAGAATATTTCAACTTGGTATCAGAGCATCAAGGATTTGAAGCTTCACCATCATAACCAGACCTTAGGGCATCTTGCATAGTACCTTGGAGGTGCTGACGTCACCAGTAGTACGGACAGGGTGAGGATGATGCCCTAAATCCTTCTCTGCCTAGTGAAACCTGATTTTTTAGGATTTTTGGTGATTTTTGGGGAATTTTTTTAGCATTCCTTGATCAAGTTATGGCTGTTCTTTGAAGAAATTCAAAAAAATTCAAGATCTGGTTCAACGTGATTTGTGCAGCCTTCTGAGGTTTGTTCCTTGGGTTTGTTGCTTCGTTTTGGTCCACCATATGGATATCTATTGATCCACATCCCTCTTGTTCGATTTCATGAAGTTTTGAGCGTTGTGGCTCATTTTCTCCACAAAAACCTTACCGCCAGCAACTATTTTTGGGTCTTTTGACCTGTTTTTTTGTGGATAACCCTCCCACAAGTGTTTTTGATGGTTTTGATGCACTTTGGTGCTATTGGCATGTTGTTTCTGACCTTCAAGGTCCTGTTTTGATTGTTTTTTGTGTTTTTTTGGTGATTTGACGTGCCTATGTCGACGTCAAACGATTTCGATGTGTCCTCGGGACCTCCTGATCAGTCGATAACTAGTTCTTCAACAATTACTTCTCATATTCCAGCAAATACACCCTTGGAAAATCCCGGATTGCAGATAACTACAACAAAGTTGACCGGAAAAAATTACCTGGAATGGTCTAGAGCCGCCAAGATGTTCATTGGAGGCCGTGGGAAACAAGGGTATATTACTGGCCGATTGCAAGCACCTGCAGAGATGGACCTATCTTTCGAAAAATGGGAGACGGGCAACCTGACAATCATGCCTTTGCTCCTTAACTCTATGGAGTCCCACATCAGTCGAGGATATATGTTCCTAGAGCTCAAGGGGAGCTTAAAGTCTATAGTAGAAGAGGGAAGGCTACAACTGATCCAGTTCCATTGTACCATCCTTGGATCCAGGTAATATTTCTCCTTCCATACTTGTTGTTCATTCTTCTATTGATACTTGTGCTTCTGACCTTCTTCCTATTGCTTGGAGAAAGGGCACTAGGACTTGTACTACTCGACATCCTTTGCGCAAATTCGTTTCACATGAGGCTATGTCTCCCTCGTACAAGGCTTTTGTCACATCTGTTTCTACTATTCCTATTCCTTCTTTTGTGGCAGAGAATGGTTGGGGGATCCTAGATGGACAGCTGCTATGGTAGAAGAGATGAGTGCCTTGGACAAGAATCGAACATGGGAGCTAGTGGACTTGCCAAGAGGCAAGAAACCTGTGGGTTGTAGATGGGTGTTCACTGTTAAATACAAGGCATATGGGTCAGTTGAGAAGTACAAGGCTAGGTTGGTAGCCAAGGGGTACACCCAGACATATGGATTGATTGCGTAGAGAGTTTTGTACCCGTGGCTAAAATCAACTCCACAAGGGTATTGATGTCCTTAGCAGCAAACCAGGCATGACAGTTGCATAAGTTGGATGTGAAGAATGCATTTCTTCATGGTGACTTGCATGAAGAGGTGTACATGGTTCCTCCACCTGGTTTCATCCCACCAGGGGAAGGTGGTAAGGTGTGTGGACTGAGAAAGGCACTATATTTGGCTTTAAACAGTCTCTGAGAGCTTGTTTGAGAGATTCACTTTAGCAGTGAAGAAGTTGGGATATAATCATAGCCAAGCTGATCACACCGTTTGTAAAACACCAAGGGAGAAGTACTACTGCCCTTATTGTCTACGTTGACGACATCATCCTGACAGGGAATGATGCAGAAGAGGTGGCCAAGCTGAATGGTCATCTAGCAGGGAATTCGAGACCAAAGTTTTAGGATCTATCAAGTACATTCTGGGTATAGAGGTTGCAAGATCCAGCTAAGGGATCTTCATCTCTCAAAGGAAGTATGTCTTAGACTTGCTAAGAGATTCTGGGAAGCTGGGAGCTAAGCCAGTGGAGACTCCTATAGAGCAAAATCACAAGTTGGGCAATGCTGGTGGTGAGCTACTTATAGATGTATGGAGTTTTCATAGGCTAGTTGGGAGATTGATCAATCTCTCCCTAACTAAACCAGACATTGCGTATGCTGTGAGTGCTATCATTCAATACGTGCACTCAGCTCGGGACAATCACTTAGAGGCAGCACACCGGATCTTGAGGTATCTTAAATCTACCTCTGGTAGATGCATACTTTTCAAGAAGAATGGCCACATGAGGGTAGAGTCCTGTACGAATGCAGACTGGGCAGGTGCCAAAGATGACAGGAGATCTACATCAGGGTATTGCACCTTCGTTGGGGGCAATCTGGTTAGTTGGAGGAACAAGAAACAACCCGTGGTTGCTAAATCCAGTATTTAGGCAAAGTTCATGGCAATGGCCCATGGTTTGTGTGAAATGCTCTGATTGAAAATCCCAGTGGCTGAACTAGGATTCCCTGTCTCAGGATCGGTTAGCTTATATTGTGACAACAAAGCCGCCATTAGTATTGCTTATAATCCAGTTCAATATGATCTGGTCAAGCATATTGAAGTGGATCGCCACTTCATCAGGGAAAAGATTGTTTTTGGGGAAGTATGTACTCCTTTCGTGAAGACAGATGAGCAAGTTGCTGATGTTTTTACTAAGGGAGTTCCTAATTGGCAACTTCACATGTGTCTCAGCAAGTTGGGCATGAGAGATATCTATGCACCAACTTGAGGGGGAGTGTTATCATACGTATTTAGTCATATTTTACATAAAAAAGGTAGTTTTGTAAATACCTCTCAATATGAGGGGTATACTTGTTCTTGTAATGTTTTCTCCATATAAATAAGAATTATGGAGTCATGTGACCTAAGCAAGACATCCTTTCCCTCTCTACTCTCTACTCTTATTCTCTAACCTTTGGAACCCTAAACCTAAACCTAAACCTAACCCTAGAAACTATTTCAACTAGATAAGCCTCCACATAGTTCGACCTCTGGTGGAAAGGGACCCCACCAACCACGCACTAATGTCGAAAGCACGAATGAACTCGTTCCACACTTTTTTTTTTTTGATAACGTTACTTGTGAAGGGACAATGGATAAGCAAATGGTTAACTGATTTGGCATTTTCTTAGCACAGAAAGCACATGTTTGCTATGATTTTGCCCATGCAAATGAGGTGATCCACAATTAATAATTTATCCAAGGATGTAGTCCACAAAAAGTAGGCTACTTTGCTCGGGACAAATTCTCCACACCATCCTAAGCAGAAAAGATGATAGGCCTCTATACACCAGCTCCTTGAAGAAAGATCTAAGTAAGAATACTCCTTTGAGACGCCATCTCCGACGTCTTTTTTTTCTTTCATAAGTGCACCTTTGCTCTATTTAAAACCTACTAAAGCTTAGTAAGGTGTTCAACTTCCCAAAAGTTACAATTCCTTCTAAATCTTGGAGTACATACAACACACCCCTCCTAGAACTCAAACTACTCCATAATAACAGCTTGCTTGTTGGTTGAAATGGTATAAAGGAAGGGGAACACATGAAGAAGAGGGTGCTCCACACACCAGGTGTTGTTGCAAAAGTTGACCTTATCTCCTTTTGAGTACATGATAGCAAATCCCATTGCAAAACTCTTGAAGAACATTTGAGACGCCTTCCAAACTCCTACCCCATATGATAATGGCATTTTCCACTTTCCTAGCCATACCTCGCGCAGCCCACTTTGCTCTCTATGACACTTCTCCAATGGTTATTACGATCCTCTCCAAATTTCGACAGCCACTTCCAAAGTAAAGCTACATTAATTGCTTTTACAGGTCTAATAACGAAGTCTCCCTCTACCTTTGGCTTGAAACTGTCTTTCAGTCCACCAGATGAAACTTGAAGGAATGGTCCAAGCCACTTTATAGAAAGTCCCTTTCTAATTTTCTACGCGTTTGGCAATAGAAGACAATATTTTAAAGAGAAAGTCAATAAGTAAGGAGGCTCGATAGTGTACTCTGAATCAATGTTTGCTTTCCACCCTTGGAAAGGTACCCTGTCTTCCATGAAGCCAGTCTTCTTTTGAATCTCTTCTGCAACCGGATCCCATATGGTCTTTAATCTGTACGTGCCAAGAAAAAGTCTAAAAGATATGATGTCGGAAAATGGCCCACCTTGCATCCAGCAAGCTCTTGGATATTATTAGTACCCCCCACCCCAAACACCTCACTTCTAGCAAAATTTATCTGAAGACCTAACACCACTTCAAAACAACTCAAAATACATCTCAAATATCGGATTTGGATTTGAGAAGCAAGACAAAACAAAATACTCATTGGAGAATTGGAGATGGGATATGACTAGACTGCCCTCCCCTACTGAAAAACCAATGGATGCCAGTTGATTTTGCCTTAGAGACGAGCCTACTAAGAGCCTCCACCACCATAATACCTTGCCGTAAACCCCTCAAGCTATGAAATAATTGGCTAGGGATCCACTAATAAGGGCAAAGAAGGAAGCCGAGGAGATGCAGGTCCTCACCCATTTTTCCATTTGGGACCAAATACAAATTCTTCTAGCATCCACACATTCATTTGCTATGAATACACCATATAGTATTTGACAACCCTTTACAAAATAGCCTTGAGTAGGACAGAGATAATTAGCCCCATAACTTCTTCGGTCTAGTGGAGTTTAGTTTACCTTAAGATTTAGTTAATAGTCGATAACTAGAGGTGGGCATATTTATTTTGGCTTTTGATTATTAATAAATTGAGTGATTTTGGTTTAAGAATTGTCCCATGCTTGGTTATATTGGTTAGACGATCAGTATGTCTGCTCTCTGCTAAGGCTTGGGAGTCACTGAGTTTTCTCTGTTCTCATGGGTTATTTGCTGTCTGAATTCCCAATTATCTAATCTTATTCTTCTTTTCCATTTTCCTTTTTGGCTTTTATTTGGCCTTCAAACTTTTGGACCTGTCCTACATCAATATCCTACAAAATGATCACCCCTGTCCAATGCACATAGTATCCATGCATTGCACGCCTTACAAACCACCATTTATAGTATTATACTATGATTACACGTAATGGATGACAAATTTATGATTACACTCATAAAAATATATAACACACTACTTCAGAATTTTGAACATATCTAATTGTTAATCAAAAAAAGGGAAAAAAAAACAATATCTAAGAAATAATAAAGCCTTGATACAACTCGGCTAGGACTTCGGAAACTCCAATCCAAGACTACAGCGTTACTGCACAACTGTGCTCTACTACTATGGGAAGTGTAGTTTGGTACAAATAACATTTTATTACAATCAACGAGGCAACCCTCAATTCCAACCAAGGTAGATAACTACCCCTTTTTTTCGGGAGATTAGTCAGGTATTCAGATCACACTGAGAAGTCCTAAATTTATCTTGAATGTTTATTATCTACCAAATTATGGAGAAGGTATTTATTTGAACATAACTAGCGTGTTACTCATAATATCCATGAGACTATTATCCAAACATATGTAGGCAGTGGTTATGAGAAATTGCGAATACAAGTATATAATATCCCTTAAAATTAGTATTGCAGAAAACAAACAAGTCAAGGTTGTCCAAGCATGAAATATAGCCGAGAGAGAGATGAAATAGCAATAAAATATGTATAACATGAAAATGTTTAACAATTCTACCGTGGATAATGTTTGCTAAGTAAGCTTTCCATCATTTTGTCAGAAGAGCAGCTTCCATGAGGCAACTTCTGCTTCAGTGAAGCGGCATCTTGACCAGTCATGTCATGATGACATGTTGGTCGGATCTCTTGGCCCAGCTCTTGCACTACATCTGAATACTCATCATCACCAAAATCAAAGAGATGTAACATCTCCTCTTTAGACATAGTTCTATGTATTTGCTGTTTATCCACCACCCTTGCAGCAAGACCCTCCTTTGTGACCTGTTCACACGACTCTCTTCAATAAAATTCCACTCAGCCAAAATTATTTTCCCTTCATTTTTTTTTTTTTTTGTTTTAGTCGGTGAGGAAAGGTTTTGAAAGAAAACCATGGATATAGAAAATTTAACCTAGTACAGTAATGAAAAACCTTAAGATCGATCATGTAACTGCATTTATGTTTTGCTAGTACCTGACGTTTATATATCTTTTCTTCCATTGTTCCATGAGCCATCAAGCGGTAAGCATAAACTGGCTTCCTCTGGCCATACCTGCAAGCAAAAGATTTCGAAGGGAAAACACCCATTGAAGAAAAGACAGCTTACTTCTGTTCAAATAACATAAATTATCTATTAAATCATACCTCCAAACTCGATATATAGCCTGAAGATCATAAGTCGGATTCCATGAACCATCAACAATAATTACACGGTTAGCAGCATGAAGGTTGATTCCCAAAGATCCAGCTCGGGTTGATATCAAAGTGCATTTCACCCTTTTATTTATGGGCTCATTAAACCTTTCAACCAGCTTTTGTCTTTCAGAACCCTCTGTACTTCCATCTAATCTGTTTGGCACATTAAACAAGTCGATTAATTTAAAGTCGATTAATTTAATCGAGAAAAAGAATGCAAATGGAGTAGGTATACATGTATTTTGTGGAGTTCTTTATCAAGGTTAGTCACATATAACTAAAATTTGAGATATGATCACCAACAACATTGATTTCAAGATAAACTTAATTGAAAAGAATGAGCAACTCCCATTCTATTTGCAGTCCTCTTATCATCTTTCTTGCTAGTCACTAAGAGTGGTCGAACTAAACTCCCATGCAGAAATGGCTCCAAAACTAGAAGAGTTGGACAACTTCTTAGCACATTAATAAAAATCTCGAAGCTAAACAACCATGTGTTATCAGATAAATATTTTTCTACGTATTTCTTATGTAATAGGGGTAGTATTGTAAATACTCCTCTTGAGGGGTATATTTGTCTTTTGTAAAGTTCATATATAATATATTTTGTGGAGTCAACTTGGTATCAAAGCCATCTAAGGTTTTTTTTTTAAAGGAGTTCTACTAGAGATCATCAAAGGAGCTGATGACATCATCAAGGCCGTACGGCTGCTGACGTCAACCGTACGAACATGGTACCCATCTTCCTCCCAAACTCTAGATCCTGATAGATCTCTATTTTAAGAGTTTTTTTAGTATTTTTTGTAGAATTTTTTGAGTTCATTTGGTGGCAGTTTTGCTCATTATACTTGAATATTGCAAAAGGTCGCGCTTTTTTAACCAGTCAGTTTTCGGGTCTTTAACAACCGTTTTGTTGGGGTTTGTCTCTTGCTTTCGATCCTCCACAACCTAACCTACATGAGGATACCTCATTTGAGCCAATCCATCACTGATTGAAGATGTTGTGAGGAGTTTTATACCCTCTAGTTATCGCCGACGACGTGAATATGTCCTATAGGACAATCGGTTGGGTCTTAAACTTCCCCAAATCGATCCTAGAAATTGTTAAGAATTATTTAATGCCCCTAAGATGCTCTCCTACATCCCTATACTGCTCCCCTCTTTCATCAGGCCACTTCTGATACTTTTTGGAGGTTCGTATGGGTGTTTTTCAATCACCGGCTATCATTGAGTATCTTTTTTCCTCTTGAATACGTTCTATTTGGCTTTGTTTGGCCTTCTTTCTTCTTATATCTCATTGTTGATTCGTTATGGAGACTCGGCCTATCCCGGGATTTCCCTCAAGGTTCGATGTTAGCACAGATTCTACCTACAAAGAAGCTAGAGGAACTGTAGTGCAACGAGTGATGTATGAGAACACCAGGTTACAAATTACTTCAGTCTAACTCAATGGGACAAATTATCTAGAGTGGGCTAGGGCCGCACGGTTGTTCATTGGAGGCCGTGGGAAGATGGGGCATTGCATAGGGTGCACTACAGAGCCCTTCTGAGGATGATCAAATGTTTGAGAAATGGGAAACAGAGAACCTCACAGTTCAATCTTGGCTTCTCAATTCCATGGAGCCTCACATCAGCCGGGGTTTTCTCTTCATGCAGACAACCCAAGGTCTTTGGGTGTGCTTGCTATGTCCATATTCATCGTTCTTCAAAGGACAAGTTAGATCCGCGGGCCTTGAAGTCCATCTTCTTAGGGTACCCCTCTAATAAAAAAGGGTATAAATGTTATTACCGTGTTACCCGTCGTCGCTTCATCTTTATGGATGTCACCTTCGCTGAGTCCACTCCTTTCTTTGGTGAGCAGACCTCTCTTTAGGGGGAGCAAGATGTTGCAGAAGAGAGTGTCTTCAGTCCTATGCCGGGACCTCAGTCTAATGACAAGGACACTTCAACTACTGCAGCCATGGTTTTAAAATTCGGCAAAATTAGCCGAATTAATTCCGAATTTTGACTGACTGAATTAAAATGTACATGTATTAAAAAATTTACAAAAACTCGCCGAATTAATTTGAAGTAAACAGTAAAAATTCGGCTAATTTCTCAAAGTTTAGCCTTTTTAGTACAAAAATGGTAAAAATTCATCAAATTAATTCGGTAATTCAAAGTAAACAGTTAACTTAGAGAAGTTTAGAGAATGTTTAGCAAAACGTTGGTAAACATATTGACTTTTAAGGATATGATAAAAACAAGCATGATAAAACACTTATAACTTATTATATCATAAAAACAATCATTTAGAGCAACATAAGCAAGATTAATATCGTTTCACTCATTTTAGCAAAAAATCTTTAAACTTCTCCAAGTTAGCGAATTTTTACAGAAATTCTCTAAATCGAATTGAACTTCCCCAAATTAATTCCGAATTTTAACTGACCGAAGTCTAAGGCGAAGTCGAAGTTTAGAACCATGACTACAGCTGATGTGCGTGTATATGAAAGAGCCAAGAAGAAAGGACAAGCCATTGTCCTTGGGCCTACATCTAAGAGTCTCCTTCAGATCTAGTTCCAAGTATTGTTTGTCCCTGCCTCAGTTCCTATTTCTATTCTTGAGCCACATGCATTTCCTACTTCTGATGATCATATGAGCACTGATGTTGACCTCCCTATTGCACTTCAAAAGGGTGTTACGTACTTGTACGGAATATCCTATCTCATGTTATGTCTCTTATCAGTCTATCTCCGTCGTATCAAAATTTTGTCAATATTGCATCATCTGTTTGTCTTCCAATGTTACAGATGCACTCAGTTACCCAAAGTGGAAAGAAGCTATGATGGATGAAATGTAGACTGTTGAGAAAAACTAGACATAGGAACTTGTCCAACTACCCAGAAGAAAGAAACCTGTGGGGTGCAAATGGGTCTTTACAATGGAGCATAAAGCTGATGGGACAATCGAATGGTACAAGGCACGACTCATAGCCAAGGGATTCACTCAGACCTATGGGATCGACTATAAGGACTTTTCCACATGTGGCCAAGATGAACTCAATCAAAGTTCTTCTATCCTTAATTGTCAACCTGTCTTGGCCTTTACATCAACTATATGTGAAGAACACCTTTTTGCATGGAGATCTTACAAAAGAGGTGTACATGAAACTATCACCTAAGTTGAAACTTGCTGGAAGTGACGACAAGGTGTGCAAGTTAAGGAAAGCCCTGTATAGGCTAAAGCAGTCTCCAAGGGCATGGTTCGAGCGGTTCACCAATGCGATCAGACGAGTGGGCTACAAGCAGAGTCTGGTCGATCACACGTTGTTTGTGAAGCACACGTTGTTTGTGAAGCACCAGTAGACTAGTACTGCAACACTGATCGTCTATGTTGATGACTGTGTCATCACTGGGAATGATCCCAAGAAGATAAAATAGCTGAAGACCTTGTCCTCGGAGTTTGAGACAAAGGATTTGGGGCCACTGAAATACTTTATGGGAATTGAAGTTGCTCGGTCTCAAGAGGGCATCTTCATCTCTCAACAGAAGTATGTATTGAAGCTTTTGGATGAGACTGTGTATTTGGGAGCTCGATCAACAGAGACTCCAATAGATTAGAACCATCAGTTGAATTCTAAGGGCGACACTTTTGAGGATGTTATGTTTCAGCGATTGGTTGGCAGGTTGAAATACTTAGCACACACCCGTCCGGATATTGCTTACGTTATGAGTGTTATCAGTCAGTTTATGCATGCACCACGGTTATCACATCTCGAGGCAGCTCACAGAGTTCTACGGTATCTCAAGGGCTCTCCAGGTCATGGCATACTGTTCGGGCGACATGGACACTTTAGAGTAGAAGCATATACTGATGCAGATTGGGCTGGTTCAGTTACCGATCGTTGGTCTACGTCAGGATATTGTACCCTTGTTGGAGAAAACATTGTCTCTTGGCGAAGCAAGAAGCATTCGGTCGTTGCTCGATCAAGTGCAGAGGCAGGGTTTCGCTCTATGGCACATGGTGTGCGAACTCCTTTGGTTGAGGACCATGCTTGAGGAACTGGGACTCCAAGTGACAGAGCCGATGAGCCGATACTATGACAACAAGGCCGCCATCAGCATTGCTCACAACCCAGTCCAGTATGATAGGACCAAGCATATTAAAGTTGATCGTCACTTCATAAAAGAGAAACTTCAACAAGGATTGATTTTTACCCCATATGTGAGAACACAGGAGTAGGTTGCCGACATACTCACAAAGGGGGTGAACAAGTCTATTCTTCATACCTTGAATGGCAAGCTAGGCATGATGGATATCTTCGCACCAGCTTGATGGGGAGTGTTGGAGTTTATGTTATAAACCCACGTGGGTGTCTCAAGTGGGCTACGTCCCACTTCCCACGTGAGTACCTTTTTGGGTTATTAGGAGGGCTAAGTAGGCCATCCACTTAACCCACGTTTTTGTCTTGTGGGAGTTAAGTGGCCCACTTAACTCCACGATTTCTCTTTTGTAGGGGTTCTCCCCAACATATATATATACACAATGTGTGAGAGAGAATGAATTAACAATTCATTCTTTCCTCGTCCCAAAATTTCTCTCTCTAACCCTAATCTCCTTCTCCACCTTCCGCCTCCATTACTCTTTTTCCCTCTTCTCTCTACAACCTTCATCTACAGGTTACATTCTAATTTACAACAAATGGCACTGTCATTGTGTTTAATGCTTTATTAATTGGAACAATTCAAAGCACGTAAGCAGTTAATGCAGCTAAATGTTGGAACTTCCAGCTATGGTTGTTTACATAGTTACATCAAAGTTGGATAACTCAAAAATGGCCAAGAGAACTTGAAACATTGGTAATACGGAAAACAAGAGTAAAAATCCATACACACCTGTACCAGTCCTTTCCTTGTTTCCAGTATTTCCCTTCTCGCCCTTGTCGTGTTAATTTTGAAAGATATAGCTCTATCAGATCTAGAGTTGTTAAGCTCTGGCTGAAAACCAGTGCCTTATCACCCACCGCAGCACTCATAGATAGAATATCAAGTAGCAAAACCATTTTACCACTGTAATCAACGTCTTTATAATTCTTTTCACGAAGAAGATCCTGCCACCAGCCCTGGAAACAGAACAGGAGAGGCATTGCACTCAGCATTAGCGACAAACCAAGCAACCAATACCTTCTGAACCCTGTTGCACTGCTGGATGACGCTACAAGGGTGCAGTTTCGTCTTCAGAAGGTGCAAACAACTGTCACTGGAAACTATCCCTACTAAAATGTTTCTTGACTGAAGATCCATCAAATGCAATCAGTCATCATTAAGATGGAGGGGTAACATAAACAGGTTTCATCAGCATACTGCATCTATATTAGAATGGTACTTTTTTTCTTTTTTGACAAGTAAAAAAATAAAAAAGAAAATATTACGTGCCATAAGTTGCTCGAACCTCATGAAGAAAGCCATTAGCACTTTTTTTATGTGTGAAATCATTCTTGGTCCTCTGCTTTTCTGTTTAGAGAATGAAAAACATTAGTATTACCAAATGCATCATTTAATAAGTAAAATCACACACATACTAGAATCCTATTCAAGCATATAAAGAATAAGCAGAATATAATGCATCTTTATCCCCAATAAAGAAAAAAGATATCATATGTATGAGATGTCTACTTCAAGACAATACTATATGAGGAGCAAACTTTTTATATTTTAACTTGCAGCAAGTTTGATATTTTGACTTAGCACAAATGGTCAATGCAAAATTTTCGATTCATTCTTCCTTCTAGGAAGATCATTTTGTGATATTTCCTTGAACTCCTCTTCCATTTCTTACAAGAAAAAACCAAGGACGGTTGGGCAAGAGGCCGAGACTTCCAATTGGATGCACAAATACGACATGTGCAGTAGATATGAAACCACCTTTGACATTACACGAAATACAACTACCATGTTGAGTTTTGAAGAATTCACAGGAAAATGAAAACAGTTAGATATCTCACAGTTGAGCAAACATGTAGTATGATGTGTGATTGTTCCTTGAAAAAAGTAGCACATCATGTTTACCTTGATCAATTGAAGTGTGTTGAAGTGGAGGGGGTTAAAATCATGGTTCATTATCACATTCCATCTCGGCTGAGGTGTCTTATTCCAGTAGGGTACTGGGAATGTATGGTTTCATGGAAAGCCTATTTTTTTTGTAGGAAAGTCCTAAAGCTAGTTTAGAACCTTATTCTCATGGTACGTCTTTTAAGCATTATGGCTTACCTTATCAAGACATGAAATGTTTTTCCATTGTCTCGTTTTATCTAGTTCCATCTTGGTCAAGACGTCTCGCTCCGTCACCTTACCCAGACAATGACACGGAATGATATTTTAAACTTAATTAAAATTGCCCAAGTGGCACTCATTACAACACCTGTGTCATCACTTATCATACTGTTTTTTTATTCTTTTCGATTTTCTATACTTTGTTTGACCTAAATAGACATATATGTCGGTGATGATGAAATGGAAATGAGGGATAGGACGTAAATAGGATAAATGAAGAATTTTACGCTTTGTGCTATTTGGTATACTATATACATGAACCAACGAATGTGCATATGAAGGCAACATGGTTCATCTTTCTTTTCCCTTCCTGAAGTAATTCAAAATAAAGAAGCGACAAAATAAAGTTGTCTGTCAGTTTATAGTAATTATCTCCTACTCCCTATGGAATGCAACAGAAATGACTAGAAAGCATAGTAAAATTCACCACAGAAGTAAATTTTGAGAAGATAGCTACAAGAGAAAAGAAAAGTCATAATTACAATAATGCATAAAACAGAAGTCAACACAGAGAATGCTCATAATTCTGTCAGTGGAAACAAACTTCACAGGCACAAAGATTCATGCATCAATTTTGTGAGAAAGAGAAACACAAGCAACCACAAACAAATGAATACCTCCAATTAGCATATCACGCTCTACGTTATCATCACTAGAGCTGTCATCTACGAGAAAATTTTCAACAGCATCTTCACGTCTTAGGTGGTCTCTGTGTTCTTTGGCCACTTGCAAGAGCCCGGGATGGTTCCATATCTACTACCAAAATGCATATTCCGTTGACCAGTCAATAGCAATGCAAGTAGTTGGATCAGTTCCCAGATTTAAGCATAATCCAATGGCAAGATTATCTCCTTAACTAAGATTATACCTGAGCTAATGCTTGATATCCAGCAAAAAAGCAACTCCTCTTTATTATTTTTTCACCAGAGACCTTGTCAGTTGTGAATCCATGCACATCAAGGAATCTTTTGTATAACTTCCTCTGTAATGGCGAAAGCTTTACAGCAATTACATATACAGTTTTAGGGGGCAAGTCCTTCTTCACCACATTCATGTCCATCCGCTGGACAAATCCTTTTAGTTGTTCATAGAGGATATGTGACCTTTGGTTCATAATTTTTACATCAACTGATGTAGAATTAGTATGTTGACCATTCTCGATAGGATTTTGGAACCTGCATATAAGATACAATCAGAAGGAAAATGTGCAAGAAACACTGCAGTACCATCTGATGAAAACAGGAAAATGCTGATAGAATAGAACAATAGAAGCAAAGAAGTCTTGCCTGTTCCTAAACTCATGGCTACTGCCAAGAAATCCTTCTCTTACAAAATCAACCATCTGCTCCACATAAAATATGACAAGTGAAATCATTATGGAAAATGGGGACTTGGGACAGCTTACTAAATTATGGCTCGAGTATAAAGGATGAAAGACTTACACAATAATATTCCATTAGATTGTTTTGTAGAGGTGATCCTGTTAATGCAATCCTTCTCTGGCTTTTCACTTGCTTCAATGCTTGGGTGATATCAGCCCTTGTGTTCTTGATCATATGGGCCTCATCACAAACTAATATATCAGGTCCATCCTGACAAAGCAATTGAATCTTTATCAAATGACTACAAACTTAAAATAATTATAAGGAAAATGCTCAAAATGATGAAAACAAACAAGAACCATATTCCGAATTCATTAAAGGAAAGGAAACAAAAAATTGTATCCAATGATCCACGCCTTGTTTGGCTAGTGAGTCCAGAGTGTGTCGAGATGTACAATAGATAAGTCAACACATTTAAGTCGATCTATCCGACAAAAAACGTAAGACGCATCTACCAACTTGTTTCTTGATAAGTATAAACTTTATTAATGGCCACAAACCAAAGATACAAACTCCAAGGCTAACGAGATCGAGATGACCTATAGAAAGCCGAGAAGAACAAAGATCAGAAACTAAAACAAAACAAAAGTTCAAGGGAGCGACCAACTAACTACCATCCCTAGAGCATAGAAGGTCCAAATGAAAAACAAATCTTCGAAGTATAAGCCTCCACATTCCGAAAACACCTTGGACCATAAAAACATCATCCCCTTTATGCTAAGGATGATCGAGGCCAGATCTTCACTTCTCTTAAAAGGCCCTCTGATTCCTCTCCCTCCATGGGCCCCGCATTATCGCTAAAGGAAGCAGTCTCCAAAGAATACATCCACTAGACGAAAAAGCTTGAGATCGCCAGCTAAGAACAAAAGCCATGAGAGAACCCGGCATCACCCAATTCATCCCAAACTCGTAGAAGAAGGATGACCAAACCTCCATCGCCACGTCACAAAGTAACAGAAGATGATTAACAGTGCCCTTGCTTTGCCCGCATATCCAACAATAGTATACAACGATAAAACCTATGGAGTGCAAATGGTCCACTTTTAAGATCTTATCCATAGAGACCTCCCAAGTGAAAAAGGCCAACCTTAGACGGTACTTTTGAGCTCCAAGCCATAGAAATAAGGTAGCTAGGCCCAACAAATCTGTGTAAAACCTCATATAAGGATTGGACAGTAAAAGAGCCACCTTTAGTCCAAATCCATACCCACTTATCTTGGGCTGAGGGGAGATAATGGACATCATGCAATCGGAATAATAGTATAGAAAGGGGATCAACCTCCCAATCATTGAGATTTCTCTTGAAGCCAAAATCCCTCCCCCCCACCCGGTATGAGCACAATTCTTAATGGACCAATTCTTCCGCTCCGAAAGATAATTAAGCTTCGGGATATCTACATTAAAGGGGGCCTCGCCACAACAGATGTCCTCCCAAAACATGGTCCTATTCCCTGATCCTGCAACAAATCAAACTCCCTTGTTGAAATCTTTGGAAAACTTAGAAATTCCCATGAAAACACTACATCCATATGGTAGACGAATTGTTTTATTCTCCCATCCGAAAGAAGAGACCACGTACTTGCCCGCAATGACCTTCCGCCATGGGCTAGATAGCTCCACTCCAAACTTCCATAACCATTTGCTCAGAAGACCATGATACATCACTTTAGTATCCCTAATCCCCAAACCCCCTTTATCCTTGGCCTTACACACCATCCTAGTTCAAAGTATTGGGCAATACCGAAACGCATCGCTCGTATCATTTCGGTATCGCACGTATCATTCTGAAACCGAATGATACTTCATCTTATGTGTAAATTTGCCTTGCATCTTCGTTTCCGTTTCACGAAGTTTCGATCGAAACTGAATGATACTTCTGATACATTTCGGTATCGACCACGAACGATACCGAAACGATATTGTGTACTTTGAACCATGCACAACGTTTTCCATCCTAGTGAATGCATCTTCCGATCCCCTTGCTTATCATTCCACATGAAGTCCCTCGTAATCTTTTCCAAAGCATTCGGCACACTTTTAGGAATATAGAAAAGAGACATATAGTAAATAGGTAAACTGGAGAGTGTGTTTTTGATAAGTACCAATCTACCCCCTTTTGTTAAATATCCATACTTCCATGAAGCTAGCCTCCTCCCAAAACACTCAATAACGGGCTCCCACAGGGCCTTTGATCTGTATGCAACCCCAAGAGGAAGACCCAAATAAGTATACGACAATCTATCAATGCTGCAATTCAGGATGCTGGCCAAACCTGAGATGTTCTCCACCTCTCCCACGCCAAACACCTTGCTCTTAGTCAAATTAAATCGTAACTCCGACGCAGCTTGGAAGCCCAAGAAATAAAAATTTGACGACTCGCCCTCCACTTCTAGAGATCCCCCAAATGAGAATTGGAAGATTTTGTAAGCCTTTTAGAAATGCTCAGACTGCTGCTTCGTTTGATTCCTTTCCCCCAATTGGAATGAAGAAAACTTTCATTGTAAGCCCATTGTCATCCCTAAAGATGCTTTATCTTGGCCAGATTGAGATTTCCAAGAACCTAACCACCGAAGTTCAATTTTACATATTCCGACTTCAGCTTCTCTAGAGAGGACAAATCTTTTCCTTGTCCCTCTTCCTTAGGAATCACCATCTAACTAGTTCAAAATCCCCAACCTAAAGAAATTTAATTCCTTCAAAATAACCATTTATCAACTTGAACTTAATTTCTAGGAATAAGGACGCATCTCTTATTTTAGAATAATCTTAAATTGCTTTCTTTTTTATGGATGGCAATAATATATTGTATGAAAAGTAATACAAAATGTATGAAGCTAAGAATAGCATTCCCAAGCAAAATATCTCTATGTAAAACATTTTTGCCAAGGATCTGCTAACTTGCTTGCATCTTATAGTGTATGAGAGAATATGATTGTTCATACTCTTGCTAATTCACTAATGTGATCAATGATATGAGACAAGCGCCAAAAACCAGCCCCTTTGCCTCTCACCCATCCATCTCTATGGAAAACAACTTTTACCAAGGAACCCTCGAACTCTTCGCATTCTTTAGAAAGAGAGCACGATTGTTCACTCTAACAAATTCCTATCGTGACACTTATTATTAAAAAAAAAATATTCCTAAACAAGCCCCTTTGCCTATCAGCCATCTAATGGTATTGGATGAGACAACCTCCATCTCAAGGGGACCCAAGAAATGAACCCCAAGTATTCTAAGGCCTTGAATTAAATATCTAATATTACCCTAAGTAGAGGCCCCTACCCCCACCGGAACTAAATACACCACTATGACATCCCTATGATCATTTCTAAAGATAGTCCCCACATCAGTTGGATCGGAAGACTCGGAAGTGACAAAGATGCTAGCATCAAAATGGAGCTTAGTCCCTCTACTCCACAGTCTCCGGGGATGGCAAACTTTACTTTCAACTTAACTGCCATAGATGATGCTCAGCCAATTGCTTTGGAAGTCCACCATCTTCAAGACACACAATTCTTCCAATAAAAATGCAGGTGCGAGCATTACTTTCCCTTCGTTACCAAAGGCATCAGTACGCCATCAGGACACAAGATCAAATAGCATGCATGGAAAAGTCCATTCCATTCCAAAAAGGAGAAAGAAAAGATAACAAACCTCTAGTGAAAACAATCAATTAAAAGTCAATTTCTTCATCAATAAAAGGTTTATGGGATCAAGCAACAACGAATAGCATGTAGTTTTATAACTAGGGTATGGGTGATTAGAGAAACATATTTTTATGGATAATTCAAAAGAGGGAATGTTTGGTTAAGGGGGTGGTCTAAGTTGGAAGTGGGTCTGATTAGAGTTTCTAAGGCTTTACAACTGCAAAACAATAAATATTCAATAGTCAGTTGAGAGTTTGGGGTGTACGGTTGGGAGATTGCCCACCTCTTATCTTGGTCTCCCGTTGGGAGCTAAGTATAAGGCGAAGGCTATTTGGGATCCAGTTGTGGAGCACTTCAGGCGGAGACTAGCAGGTTGGAAGAAAAAGTATCTTTCGAAAGGAGGTAAAGTTACTCTTATCAATAGTATTTATCTGGTATCCCATTCACAATCTCTCATTGTTTTCCATTCTAGCTAGTGTGGTTCAAGATTTGGAGAAATTGATGAGAGACTTCTTGTGGCAAGGAAATGGTGATGATTCTAAATTCCACTTGGTGGGATGAGTGCATTTGCAAGCTTAAAGGGGATTGTGGCTTGGGATTTTGTCATCTTCGTGATATGAATGTGGCGCTTCTTGGGAAGTGGCTTTGGGGGTTTGGAGAAGAAGATAGCTTATGGTAGAAAGTTGTAGAAGGAAAGTATGGGGAGATGCAAGAGGGCGGGGGGCTAATCCAGGTCCTTTATCTTATGGTACCGGTTTGTGGAAAGGAATTACAAAGACTCGAGATATTCAGCAAAGGTATTCATTTCAAAGTTGGGAGGGGTGATAGGGTTCTCTTTTGGAAGGATGTGTGGTGTGGTCAAGAACCTTTTCAAAGGGCCTTCCCGCATCTTTACCACTTATCTGATCTTAAAGAAGCTACGATTCAAGAGTTTGGTGAGAGCTGAAGATGTTGCGTCTTGGAACTTTGGTTTCAGAAGAATTCTAAATGACAAGGAGGTGGATATTTTGCTTCATTTCTGTATAGAGTAGGAGATGGTCCTTTAATAGCTTCAGAGCCGGATCAGAGGATATGGAGGTGGGATCCAAAGGGAAGATTCTTCATTAGATCTATTTTTCTCACCTTTACTCGATGGGTCATAGTGGTTTTCCTGTGTCTTAGGTTTGGGGTGCTCTTATTCGGTCGAAAGTCCTTTTCTTCGTTTGGACTACTTTGTTGGACAAGAGTTTGATAGTTAATCATTTGAACAGTAGGGGGGTGGTGATGCCAAATAGATGTTCGTAGTGCCAATCTAGTGCTGAGACAGTTTGGCACCTGTTGATCCATTGTCCTTTCTAGTTTGCTATATCGCAGATAATTATTTCCCTTTTTGGTGTAGAGTATGTTCTGTTGGGGCTCGTGATTGATCTAGTCCATGGTAGTGCGGTAGAGATCTCTACTGGGAGAGGGTGTATCCTTTGGCGTATTCTACCCTCTGCTATCATGTGGGTTGTTTGGAAGGAGAGGAATGCCCGCATCTTCGAAGGAAAAGAAGATGACATTCCTAGGGTGGTGTTGAAAGTTAAGGCCTTTCTGTATTTGTGGTCATCCACTTCTCCAAAGTTTTGAGGATTTTTTTTCGACGCTTTTGTGTATAGATGGGAGGAGATGCTTCGTAATTCTTCCCAATAGTCTTGTATTTAGTTCTTTGTTGAGGTCCTCTTCTGGAGTACCCTCTTGTTTGTACCTTGGGGGGTGCCCCCCTTCTTCTTCTAATATACTCATAAAAAAAGAAAGAACTAGAATAGTAACATGAAAGATAGTTGAAGCGGAGTACCAGGCGTAGTTCTAAGGAGATTCTAGAATGTAGTCACATCACCCGAGTGTCAGAATTATGTGAATAATCAGCAGTGAAATTCTACTTAAACTATTTCAACAAAATTCAAATTAACCGAGCCCAACTTCGAGGCATGTAATCGCTTCATAAAGATAGTTGGAGCCTCCCACAAAGGTGCAAGGGACTACAAGCAACGTGATCTTCAGGATTCAACAAGCCATACTCAATATGAATCCCGATAAGGTTGCATTCCCATCAGAGACCGTTGTAGGATATCCTTTACAAACTCAATATAAGAAGAAATATTAAATTTAAACCATCCTATTAAAATCACTTCTAAACCAGTAGAATTTTTGTGCAAATAAAAACAAGAATCTCCTTTTTCTCCGGCACTTTTGCAAAGTATCCCTAGACCACCTAGAAGCATGAAGTCTAACACTCAGTTTCAATAAGAATCCCATCCAATATATGGCAACCCCAATCTTTATTTTCCATGTTTCATTGTAACTTGGGGTACCAAGGGTATTTCTATGCCTTTCACACTATGAACATCAGTGGTGTTTTCATGAAAAGGGGTAGAGGTTTTTCCAAAAACATTCTACTGAGTAGAGGCGGTGTTATATGGTTCTGCAAGGTGTTGGATGAGCTCTGTGTTAGCAAAGATGTCAGGAGTTTCATGAAAAAGAAGCATGACGAAGCAAGGACGTGGGTCGCGACTCGCGGAGCGAACCATCGAGGGGGCTTTCTGAAGGTGATCGAATTTTTTGGGGAGTCCTCGTCTTCGTTGATTTTCATCCCGGAAGGTTCCAACAGAGAAGGATGGTCGAATATCCTCTATGTCATCCGCAGATCTTTCCCTGGTTTTCTCTCGTCAATAGGAGAACCACAGAGGCACAGCGTATTCACAGAAGCAAGGGAGGTCAGTGAGGTCGTCGCTAAGGTTGAAACAGTCGGCGGAGTCCCCCGCATCACTACCGACTACAGAGCCGCGTCAGGATGCTTTGGTAGATGGTGTCGGGCGATAGTGTGCGACGTCGTAGGTTGTCGTCTACCAGTGGCTGAGATCAAGATAGCCATTCTCGCGTACCTCAGGAAGTTTGGAATATTGAAAATCACGGAGTTCGGGTCGGGTAGGTTCTTTTGCTTCGCAGGATCTGAGAATGAAGTGGCGGAGATTTGTAGGAGGGGCCCAATTAGGGTGGGGGACGGGATGGCCAGCCTCCACAGTTGGTGGCCTTCGGTTCACACCTTCTTCTCCGAGTCTCTTATCTCTGAACGCTGGCTAATACTCCGTGGAATACCTTTTCATCTCCGGAATCCGGATATCATCAAAGCGGTCGGTAGACTCTGTGGAGGCTTCAAGGAGCTCGATTGCTCGGGGGAGGCATCGGAAAATATGGACTACGTCCAGATCAGAGTAGCAGCAGGAGGATTGAGATGCATTCCAAGGGTGGTGACCATCTGTGATAGGGGTGTTCTATTTCCCGTCATCGTTGAAGTCGAGGATGCCCGGGAGGAGAGGCCGTTCCGAACTCCATGTACATCTCTGTTCCAGAGTCGTAGTTACGGAGAAGGTGAGGTGGTGCCTCAGACGACACGTGGCAAGGAGAAAGGGGTGGCACTCCGAGCGTCAGTCAACTCACCGCCAGGTGGCACTCAGTCAGTTCACACTGGGCAGCCGCCACTTCAATCGATCAGCGGGCTTCCGTCGGACGCCAAACCTTCGTTCAATTTGAAGAAGGGTTTCAAATTAAAAGCCGGTTATGGAGCTGACGGTTGTAGGGGTACAGCCCACGCGTCGGAATCAGAATGCTTCCCATCAGACGCTAGCAACAAAGGTGAGATTTCTGTGGGACAGGTGGCAAAGAATCAGTCGATAGATGGTTTGTTTAGGAAGAATCGTACGGGCTTCGCCCAGGTGTCGACCGTGGATAAGTCTACGGGGGACGGTCGCACAAGGAAAGATAAGTTACATCGACAGATGGCATATCCTGAGAGGGGCACTCTTTCACATGGTGGCAGGGTCATGTCCCATCAGCGGCAGAAGGCAAGCCGAACTCATGAGCTTCGTACAGCAGCATCGTGGCCTAGGGAGATGCAGCCACGTGGCAGATCGTGCTTAGTCGACTTAGACAGGTGTCGGGTCGGTAAAGAAGGATGGGAGGTAGGCAGCTGTTCCTATGTAGCTGCGACGTACGATATCAATACCAAGCACGGATACTCAGACGAACATCCTACGGCCTCTAATCAGGTTATATCTAATCAAATATCCTCCGCCGCACACGGTAGCCAATTTTATCCCGAATCCCGCCCTAGTTTCCATAACAGTGAGTTTCGAGAGGCGAGGGCGGAGAAGAATTATTCGACGGAATCCTCAGGAGTATCTCCGCTGCGTGAGTCAGCGGATAAGCGTGCGGCAGGACCTCAGGTTCCCACAGTCAGCCCCCTGGAGGTTAGTCACCTTAGAGCAGCCCCATCTCATAGTGATCCGGACTTCATAGTTTTCTCTTCTCTTCGGATGCCAAACAAGCCGTCTGCGGTTGTGGACATCCTGAAAGAAGGAAGATTGGTGGAGTATGGCTTCTCTGATGTTTCCCCCATTTCGGACTCTCATACGGATTCGGGAGGCTCGACAGACGAGGATCCTATCGAATCTGGCTACTCGGCTGATGAGGTAGAATCAGACTGCAGCATTGCGGAGCCGATGGGAACGACACTGGTGACAGATTATCCTGGCACTCCATCCAAGGAGACGAACCAGGGTGATTCGATGTCGGAAGAGGAAGAGTGTTGGTTTACGGACCGGGTTATTGAATTCAGTAAGTTCATTGGGGTTTCTTTTGATGGTAGGGAGGAGGAAGCCAGGAGTCTATTCAGCCATACGGAGATCACTAAGGAGAGAAGTGATTCGGCAGTAGCTGAGGTGGGAGTCATATCGGTTAAGGAGAACATTTCTCCTAATCTTAACAGAGGTTCTGGTACTGGGGATCCCACTACAGGAGAGGATATTACAGGGGATAGGCCTAAAAACCTAAGGAGCAAGCTCAAAAAGGAACTCAGCAAGTTGGTGAGTAATATTAATTATGACGGGAACACTGAGGAGAGGAGAAGAGGTAGGAGATATAGGGCCAATTACCAGTCTCAATGAAGCCTAAGATCCTTTCTTGGAATGTTAGGGGGTTGGGCAACAAGGAAAAAAGGGTTGCTGTTAGGTGGTTCATAAGCAGATACAAGCCGAATATTGTGGTCATCCAGGAAACTAAAATTCCAAGTATGGAGGCTTCTCTTGTGTCTGACATTTGCGGGAAGCGGGGTTTCAATTGGTATGCTATCCCAGCGTATGGTTCAGCGGGAGGAGTGGCGATAATATGGGATCCAGAGTTGCTGATTGTGGAAGATGTTCTTGCAGGAGCCTTCTCTATTTCCATTATGTGTAAGTGTAAGGCTGATGGGTTTTCTTGGGTCTTCTCGGGTGTGTATGGCCCGAATGAAACCCTTCTTCGTAATCAATTCTAGGACGAATTGGATAGTGTGCAGGGCCTGTGGAACCGGCCATGGTGCATAGGGGGGGATTTCAATGTTATCAGATTTGCTCAGGAGAAGAGGGGTAGTGGCAACAGGGGCAGTAGAATTACGTCTAGCATGAGGGATTTTTCCGATTTCGTATCCAGACACGAGTTGGTGGACCTTCCTTTAGTCGGCGCTAACTTCCCTTGGTCCAACCATCAGGCCGATCCGACCCTTTGTAGGCTAGACAGATTTCTTGTTTCTAGCAGTTGGGAGGCACATTTTCCAGGAGTCATTCAATCCGCCATTCCCAATCCGGTTTCGGATCATTGCCCTATTGTTCTGGATATCGGAGATATTTGTAGGCGTCCTAGCCCATTCCGATTTGAGATTATGTGGATGAAAGAACCGTCTTTTTTTAACAAGGTGGAATCATGGTGGAGATCTTTTGCTTTCAATGGTAGAGCTGGCTACGTATTCTGGAGTAAGCTTAATGCCCTCAAAAAGCAGTTGAAGGTTTGGAATGGGAAAATTTTTGGTAGAATTGATAAGATGGGATCGGTGTTGGAGGAGATTGCTCAGATCGACAGACAGGAGGAGTTTGAGGCCATCTCTATAGAAGTCTTCAGTAGGAGGGTGGCTTTGAAAAAGGAGTTTCTGGCCCTATCTCGTATGGAGGAAATTAGCTAGAGGCAAAAATCTAGGGTGAGATGGCTCAGAGAAGGGGACAGGAATACCAAGTTCTTCCACAGGATAGCAAATGCCAGAAGAAGAGTCAACAATATCTCCAGTATTCAGGTTGATGGGTTGAGGGTTGAAGATGAGGCGGGGATTAGGGAGGCGATTGTCTCGTTTTTCTCCAGTCTCTACTCCGAGAGTGTGGTGGATAGACCTAAGCTGGACGGTCTGGAATTTGGCAAGATAGACGAGGATCAAGGCAGATGGTTGGAGAGACCTTTTGAGAGGAGGAAGTCCTTGCCGCCATCAAGGCTCTTGGGGAAGACAAGGCGCCGGCCCGCCGGGACCCGACGGTTTTCCTCTAGTTTTCTTTAGCAGTTGTTGGTCTATTGTGGGTCAAGATTTTATGCAGGTTGTGGAGGAGTTTTATAAGGACTCGCGGCTCGATTGGAGAGCTAATACTACCTTTATTTCTCTGCTGCCTAAAAAAGAAGGCGCCGTTTCTCTTGCTGATTTTCATCCCATCAGCCTAATAGGTAGCACGTACAAAATCATCGCCAAGGTATTGGCAACCAGACTTAAAGGGATGATGGGCAACATTATATCTCCCGTACAAGGTGCTTTTGTGGGTGGCCGTCAGATCCTTGACGGCGTCCTGATCGCCAATGAAGTCATTTACTCGAGGATCCGTGGTGGTGATCCAGGCATCATTTGCAAGGTGGATTTGGAGAAGGCGTATGATCACGTCAATTGGTTGTTTCTCGAGTATGTGATGGGTCGTATGGGTTTCGGTGAGAAATTGAGATCTTGGATTCGCACTTGTGTGTCGACGGCCCGCTTCTCGATCTTAGTCAACGGTGCGCCAGCCGGGTTCTTCAGGAGCTCGAGAGGTCTTCGCCAAGGGGATCCTCTATCTCCGTATTTATTCCTCATCGTGGCTGAAGCTTTGAGTCGGATGGCTTCCAAGGCGGTCGTAGGCGGATATTTGGAGGGCTTTACTGTTGGCCACAATGGCCCCATCATCTCTCACTTGCAATTCGCTGATGACACTATCTTCTTTATGAAGGCTTCTCAATCCCAAGCTCAGGTTTTGAGAGGCATTCTGCGTTGCTTCGAGGCAGTTTCTGGGCTCCGGGCTAATCTCGATAAAAGCGAAGTTTTTGGGTGGGAGAGGTTAGGTGCTTGGACTCGGTCGCCTCTATTTTGGGCTGCAGGAGAGGGCAACTCCCTACGTTCTATCTCGGCCTCCCTCTAGGCAGGAGCTACAGATCCAAGAGCATTTGGGATCCGGTCATCGAGCGAGTTCAGAGAAGATTGGCCCGGTGGAAGAGATCATGTCTCTCAAAAGGTGGAAGACTCACTCTTGTGAAAAGCACCTTATCCAATCTGTCTATTTACTACCTGTCTCTTTTTTCTATTCCGGTTGGAGTTGCAAAGAAGATTGAAAGCGTCATAAGGAACTTCTTATGGGACGACAGTGAAGAACATCATAAGTGTCACCTTGTGAGCTGGTCAAAGTTATGCTTGGATAGTAAAGCGGGTGGTCTTGGTGTTCGGCAGATTAAGCTCATGAATAACGCTTTACTAGGCAAATGGCTCTGGAGATTCGGCACTGAGAGAGATAGTCTATGGAGAAGTGTTATCATAGCTAAGCAGGGTGTCGACTCGAATGGGTGGGACAGCAGAATTCCATACTCCTCTTATGGGACCGGGGTGTGGAAAGGCATTTCCAAGTTGACAGGGACAATTAGAAATGGGAGCTCCTTCAGAGTTGGGAACGGCCAATCAGTTAGATTCTTGGAAGATAGGTGGTGTGGACATCTTCCTCTCAGTGAAGAGTTCCCTACGATCTATGCCATTTCCAATAGGAAAGGAGAGTCGGTTTGGGCTGTCTCGAACTTCGCTAATGGGTCTCCTTCTTGAGATCTGGGCCTCAGAAGACGGATCAACGATTGGGAGTTGGATTCAGTGGCTTCCTTACTATCACGGCTAGAAGGGATTCATCTATCGGAAAGTGAAGAAGATAGATGATGGTGGATCGATGACCCTAATGGTAAGTTTTCAGTTAAGTTTCTTTACAATTCTTTTTTGGGTGGCTCCCAAAATTGTTTCCCGGCGAATCGCATCTGGAAAAATCCCATTCCCTCCAAAGTCAAGTTTTTCATATGGTGTGCCATGTTGGACAAGATTCTTTCGGTGGAGAATCTTAAAAAGCGCGGTGTTCACATGCCCAATAGATGTATTCTATGTGGTCACGATGAGGAAACAACGGATCATTTACTCATCCATTGTAGTGTGACGAGATCGATTTGGGAGCGTTTCTTATGCTTATTTGGTATGTCTTGGGTGCTCCCTAGGTCCGTCTGCAACCTGATTTCTGGATGGTACTCGAAGGCCTTTTCCGTGAGCGGTTGTACTCTTTGGAGACTCATCCCTTTTGCCATTTGTTGGGAGGTGTGGAAAGAGAGAAACCTTCGTATCTTCGAAGATAAAGGGGTGGACGTGGAAAAGCTTATCCTAAAGATCAAAGCCGCTGTCTATTTCTGGGGATCCGTCATTCCCGAGCTTCAGAAGTTCAAGTTTGAAGATTTTGTGTGCCGATGGGGTCGATTGATTATGTAATTGCTATCTGTTGTTCGTTCTGCTTTTGCTTGTTTTTGGTCGCCCGTTGTTTGCCTTTGTGGCGCCTTGTTTTGGTCAAGGCTTTCGTTGTTTTGCTGTTGGGGGCCGTCTCAGCCCTTCCTTACTAAATTTATTTTACCGATCAAAAAAAAAATATTGGAATTGCAATCATTGAGATCTCTAGGTCTCCAACTCTTTTCCACCTTATCCCGTGTTGTGACAAGCAATGCATGTTCTTCGTAGATAGCCAGAGAACCCTAACTTTTCTCTATGTTTTGCATCCGTGAGGGTTGACAGGTTCTTGATGGGGCTTAGGCGTTGGTGGCGCAAAGCTAACGACGTTTCCGTTTTTGGGAGGTCTCGTCGGTGTGGATCCATGTTCGCGGACTTCCCCATCATCTGTGGTCTCAGAGTATCTTCGATTGTATTGGGAAGATGGCTAGCATAAATGAGTGCCAAATCATGGATTCGTTATGTATATACCAGGTCCATGGATCAAGGGCTCCATTATATACAATATTTTTCGTCTCATTAAATATGTTGAAAAAAAGAGAAATAAAGATAATATATTTGTCTATTTTAAATTAATTGCCAATTATCTTTCGTTTATATAGAAAAGGAGACACACACACACATATAAAAGAGTGGAAGAGAAGAAAAGAATACAAAGTTAGTGAAGTATTCAAACCATAATTCAAAATGTAATCATAGAAATACAAAAAAATGAAAGCAATCAAGAGAGCACAGTTTTGACAAAGCAAGATATGCACCTGCAGGGCATAACAAATCTCTCTAGCCACATGTCTATCCTTAACATGCTTTCCCAATGACAAATTTCGAAAAGAAGCATAGCCAATCAAAAATATGCCCCCCTTAGATCTCCACTTTGCAAGCAAATCTCCCCTTCTATCCCTGGTAAAAAAGAGTCATGTCAGCACTTTTGTTTGATCTTACAAAAGTTAAAAAAATGGAAGAATAATCAGAATGAAAGTGTTACAATCAATTTCACACTAAAAAAATAAATAAATAAATACAAATGAAAAAGGCATTCATCGTCAAAGTAAAATATAGACAGTCATATCATATTTTCAAAAGAAGATGTGTTTATCAGAAAATGTGAAGAAGTTATTAGTCCACACCTACCAAATAATAATCAATGACTAAGAAGTTATTTCATCTTATAGATCACATAAAAAACATCAAACTTAGTTGAGAAGGTTGTGTTTCATCCCCAAATTAGAAGTAAGGGAATCCCAAGCACCACTCAAATGCTAAATTGTGTTCATCATAGAACTCTTACAGTTATGGAATGGGTTGATCCATAGTACTCTTTCGAGCGTACCCACTTATTTCCCATCTCTTGTCTCTATTCTTGCATGTATGGTAAATAGGATTAAAAAGATTCAGAACGACTTCTTATGGAATGAGTTGGATGATTCCTTACTATCTAGTTGAATGGAAGGTGTGTCATCCAAAGAAAGTTGATGGTCTTGGCATTCTCCGCGTAAGGTAGTTAATAGAGCCTTATTAGGAAAATGCATCTGAGATTTGGGAAGAGGATAGTTTGTGGAGAAGAGTAGTTGAATGCAATTTTTGGAGTAGAAACTTCAGGTGGGAGAGTAATGAGGTGCCTTCTTCCTTTGCAGTTGGTGTTTGGAAAGGGATATCTAGAGTATTTCAGGAGTTTTCCAAAGGCATCTGGTTTGAGGTTGGTAAAGGTAACATGGCTAGATTTTAAGTTATGTGCAGTGTGGCAATAATCCGCTCCGTTTTAATATTCCATCTCTTTACATAGTGGCAAAGTCTGAAGGATTGTCTAGACAATGATTTTTTCAGAACTTCTGGGATAACATCGTATGGATGCCAACTTTCATAACAAATTTCAATGACTTGGAAGTGACCACTCTTTCTCGTCTCCTGGAGGATCTCAATGGAACTGCTATTTAGCTTGGTTCGGTTGTAAGAAGACTTTGGAAGTGGTGGGAAACCAAGGCATGTTTCTGGAATGAAATTAATGAATCAAACGGAAGACAGTAACATTAATCAATGATGATGTTGATGATCCAATAGACTTCAAGGCTAGATATGATGATGTCTTTTAAACGATATTTACCCCATATGATCTTGATCTTGAGTGCACTAGGGGTCTATGAGAAATCACATTCAAAATACAATGAAGCCCTTGATCACAGATTGTTGTGAGTGGATTATGCAATTTCTGATCGGATCCAGAGCACTCAATCCGTGGAGCCTCCAAGATGGGCAACAGTGTGTGCAATATGGTATTTTACGATTGCTCTTCTGATAGATTGCACGCCCAACACCTTTCAACAAAGTGCACCACATTTCGTCATTAACAAGATGGTTTTGTCTCTTTTGATGTAACCTCACAGTCCTCCTACACGTAGCTTGATAATGATATTTTCTAAAAAAGAACCCTCAAGAAAGCACAATTACATATCTTCAAAGAAGTAGCCATCTTGAAAAAGGAACTCACTATTCTGCCCATTCTCCATCTCTTCCAACACCTTGGTGAAATATATACTAATGTTTCAAAAGGCTTTTGATGCTTATGTCTTAGGCCTCGCCTCAAGGCAATCACAGTCACAAAGTCGGGATTCGGCAATAAATCGGCAAGGGGTCAAGTCGGGAAAATTCGGATAAATTCGGTAAAAAAAAATATATATATATATATATATATATATATGCATGGCATTTTTCAAGTTAGAAAGGTTGTTTTTAACAAAACACATTTATATGATGAAAAGGACATCTATAATTCCATAATAATAACTCATAACTCGTAACTCATAAGCATGATATATCATTCATAATTCAAAAAATTGGCAAAATCAGAATCAAAAGGGGAAAAAATGGGTCCCAGTCGATTAATCAGCAAAATTGCTGATTAATCGCCGAGTTTTTTTGATTAATCGGAGATTTTACCGATTTTGCCGATTAATCGGCGATTGATTCGTGAATTTGAAAAATCAGAGATTTTTGGAGATTTTTGTGACTAGGGAGGCAATGCTTCCCATAAATGCCCTAAGGCATATTAAAAAAAACCTAAAAGGTCGTAAAGTATATACCTCGTACAGTAAGGCTTATGAAAGGCATACACTTAATGTTATTTACACCTATTTTTGATGCCTTGTGCCATGTGTATATGCTGGTCATAATCCAATGCATGTGTGTTTATAGTTAAATCCTCGTGTGTATATGGAATGTGTGATTAATGCATACCATGGTTGCAAATTGTGTAATCGTTTTATAAAGGGATGCTAGTGGGGAAAATAGTTGTTGTATGGTATGGGGAGTATATGAGAAAGGGAGAGTACATAGTACATATGAATGCCTTAGTTAAATTTTCTAGTGAGGGAGATCTTCGGCTAGCGATCAGGATTGGGGTTTTAAGAGGGGATGAGGCTGTTTCCCGTGGAGTTGTGTCTAAAACATCGTCGAGGAGGTCTGGAGAAGGATATGCTCCATTTCGGGTTACATGGAGCATTAGGGCAGAGAGATTGTCGTACGTCATAGTATACCCATGTTCCCTGTTCTCCACTCTTTGTTGATCACAATAACATGGCTGTGACGGGCATGGATTTTGCTGTGGTGCAGTAATGATGGTATCACTCTTTGTCCAGAACAACAAGTGGTTCTTTTTAACATAAGGGAATCACACACACAATTGTGGACGCCAATAATCTGTTGTCCTTATTGGAAGCAAAGATTTTTCATTGGCTGATCACGAATATCATGGGATTAGGGGTCTCTAATAGGCCTATCTTTTCATGGGCATGAAGAGGAAGTGTTTACGCTCCTTAAAGCTATTGTTGTTCCCATAAAGGTTTTGAAGGACAGCAGTGGGACATTGGCAGGTTTGGTTCCAGTTGGTGCCTCTGTTACCCAATTCGATTCTGATGGGAATTGCTTGGGACTACCAGGTCAGCATCTAGATGCTACTAGGGATGACCAATTGACTATTGTGGAGGTCGTCAAGTGCCAAGATGCAAGGGATTGGCAGAAGGATTCGAGCTTTAGCTCTCCTTCGAGAGATAGACTATATTGACTGTCTCATGAACTTCATAGATTGATTGTCTAATGAACTTCATAGATAGACTATATTGACTGTCTCATGAACTTCATAGAGGATTGTTATTTTATGGGATTGGAGATTTTTAAACATGGTTGATGTGGTGGTGGGTGCCTTCTTGGTGTCGATTCTTTGTCATTGTGTTGGGGAGCAGTTTACTTGGGTTCTTTCAGGGGTTTATGGTCCTATTGAGAGGAGTCTTCATTCTCAATTTTGGGATGAGCTACATGATGTGGAGGGGTTATGGGATCGTCCGTGGTGTATCAGTGGGGACCTTTATCGCTTTAATATTATTCGATTTTCCCATTAGAATAATGAGAGCAGTAGGGTGGCCAGATGCATGAGTGAGTTCGGAGATTTTATTAACCGGAATTTCCTGTTGGATCTTCCTAGGACAGGCAAATATACATGGTCTAATAACCAAGAATTCCCTACTCTTTGTAGGTTAGACAAATTCTTGGTTTCCGATAGATGGGAAATCCATTTTTTGGTGTTTCTCAGTTGGCGATTCCCAGACTGGCCTCTGACCATGTTGTATTGGCTCTTGCTCATCTATTGTGATGGTTTCAATAATTGCCCTTCTCTTTTTCAGGTGCAAGCTCAAAGCACTTCAAGACAAGATCAAGCGGTGGAAGCGGGAGGAGTTAAGGAGGGTAGATGATCATAGGAAGATGACAATTCTAAAGGACATTAGGTCGATTGACATACAAGAGGAGGATCATCTGTTGACCCTAAAATATCAACAAGAGAATTAATCTCAAAGCGGAATACCAATAGTTGTGAAGTTGGAGGAAATTAGTTGGAAACAAAAGTCCAGAATACGGTGGTTGGAGGGCGACTATAACACAATTTTTCCATAAAATGGCGAATGCGCATAGAAGGGGCAACAACTTGGCTAGGCTTGAGATCAATGGCAATATCTTGGAGGATGAAGACAATATTAGGAAGGGGAGGTTGACTATTACTCTGAACTTATTCCGAACCCGTTTCTTTTATCTCCCCCCCTAACCCCCCCAAAAACAAAATCATGGCTCCGCCACTACTTGTTGGTGATAAAGCTTGGGGCCTGATGTTTTTCTTTGGCTTTCTTTAAGCAATGTTGGGATGTGGTATGGCCAAATTTCATGAAGGTGGTGCTAGAGTTTCAAGAAGATGGATACCTGGATTATACGTCCAATAGCCTTTTTCTTGATTTGATCCCCAAGGGGTGGAGAATATTTTAGGGTACGAACCGATTAGCTTGGTGAGTGTGTACAAGATTCTGGTCACGACATTAGCTTCTTGATTTCGGAGAGTATTGGCCTCTGTGGTTTCATCTAGCCGGGTTTTAAGGGGAGGTAGATCTTGGATGGTGTCCTTTTAGCCAATGAGTGTATTGATTCTAGGCTTAAGACGGCGGAACCTAGGATAGTCTGCAAAACTGATATGAATAAGGTGTATGATCACGTTAATTGGAGATTCTTGGACTACATGCTTGGTGGGATGGGTTTCGGTGGGAAGTGGAGGGCTTGGATTCAAAAGTGTATTTTCTTGGCTTCTTCCTCTATTTTAGTTAACGGGTCCCCAGCTGGCTATTCGCTTTCGATGTTCTTATTCAATGTGGTGGCAGAGGCTTTGGAGAGCATGATGTCCAATGTTGTGCAGTGTGCGAAGATAGCGGGCAAAGGGGTTCCACCAATCTCTCATCTCCAATTTGCAGATGACACGCTTATCTTCCTTGGGGCCTCCGTCCCTCAACTAAGATTCTTGAGAGGTCTTTTGTATTGCTTTGAAGGTGTCGGGTTTACGGATAAACTAGGACAAAAACAAGGTGTTTGGAGTGGGGAATGTGGAGAACATCAAAGGTCTAGAAGGTATCCTCGGGTGCGGCGTGGATAGTCTACCCACTTCGTACTTGCACCTCTTCGTCTCCTTTTAAGGGCTAGTTATAGTCTTATAGATCTAGAGCTTTGTAGGATCCTGTTATTGAGAGATCCGGGAACAGGCTAGCTTCTTGGAAGTCTAGGTATATCTCGAAAAGGGGAAGGTGGTGTTGATTAAGAACATTCTCTCAATTTAATAACCCAAATTTTCTAGACTCGGATTGGTCTGAACCTTAGCGTAAGCATGTAGTTTTGGCACCCGTATTTTTTTTACCTTCGAAGAATATTGTAGTAACTATACAACTTAGGGTTAAATTTGTAGACTCACTCTAAACGAGTATAAATTATGAATAGATAGGTCAACCTAATAACCTAGAAACAAGGTATTTTAGACTTTTTACAACTCTTTGACTTATGTTGACATTATTTGACTATCAGAAGACATTTGATAAATTTGGAAAAATAATTTTTTTAGATTTATGGTGGATTTTAGTGGGGCCCACATGGATAGGTGAGGCCCACGATGTTGAGATCTATTCTGAGGCCTATGATTACTCATTATATTTATAATAATGATCCATTTGATTATTGATTTATGTGCGCTACTTGTTAATTGCATGTGTTTTAATTACATAGTAGTATACTACTTATTTTTACTACATGTGTATAAAGGTGTTTGGGTGTGTGTCAATAGCTACACAAATCTTTCCAACACATTGTTGATTCATATAGTTTAAATTAATTAATTGTGTTTAATTAAAGATTGTTTTGTTAAAAGGAATTAACACATAAACATGATTTAAAGCAATTAGTGAGTTTCATTAATATATAAAGTTGATAGCATTTAGAATAATTTGGGAGAGAGAAAATCTCTTTTTTCTCCTTCCACTTGCCTTCGACGTTAGAGACCATGGGATGAGTGGTCCCCACTCCACCCAAACAACTTGTAATTAAATTAATTAATGAATATATTTTTTTTGTAACCAAAACCCATAAAAGTAAACTTACCACCGATAATAACTTCCATTCTTAGTTAGATGTTGGAACCTTGCGGGGTGGACCCCACAAATAAAATAACCAAAATCTTTAATTCTTATTAATTGCAAAAACTCCCATAGTAGCCATACCTCCCATCTCTCCTCATCCATATTGGAAACGTTAGAACCTTAGGTGGAGTGGTCCTCACTCCACAAAAATTATACCCATGCCAAAAATATTGAATGCTTTATAAGAACATATTTTCTTCACCAAAACATCCACAAATCAAGCTAATTAATTTAAAGAAACCTCCCATTTAATTTTAGAAACATTTTCATTAATTAAATTGGAACATATTGCTAACATGAACCACTAACCAAGAACAGAATCAATTTTAAAGGCATACAACTAACATGAAATGATAACCAAGTGAACAAAGGAATATGCAAAGGTAGTAAGAAACAAGTGATCAAACCTTGAAACATCTTCCAGCATAAAGACATGAAGACGCTTTAATTCTAGAGGTCTCCACTTCACAAACTCTTGCCGCCAATTGTGTAGGACATTTACAGGTGTAACAATAAGTGCAGTTTTAAATCCTAAATCAACACTTCTCATAGCAGTGTAGAGAAAGGCTATGACCTGCACATGCAAATTGACAACCAGGTGAAACTTCATCATTCAACTACCTTTAAAGAGTAAATACTTAAAAATTTCAACTCTTATTCTGAAGGAAATTAGTGGAATAAGTGCTTAACAAATAACGCTCAATACATATGAAAATGATGCACGTACAGAGTGGGCATATGTATCTAAAGGCATATGCGGCAAATAATATCACTTACTAGATGCCAAGATAAAGCTTTGCACTATTACCAAAAGTAAAGCAGAATACAAAAATCACATCTTCTAAGATTCACTTAGGGGGACTGTAGGGCAAAACGTAGCTGCTACATCTGAGCAGTACACGTCACTGGCACTAATCATGATGTTCCACATACTCACAGGAAAATTCAGAGACATCCCCTCAGGCTGGACCTCAGACGTTTTCCAAGGACATCATCAAGGCAGCTACATAAGCGCATGAGGCAGGTTGGACAACTTTGGATCCAACTACCCGACAAAACTTACAGGGCTCAGCCAATCACATATATCTGAGGGACATCATAAACTACCTCGTACATTAAGTCCCAATTCCTACGGAGCCCAATTTGGAGAAAATGCCAGACAATCTAAGGGCATGTTGCCAGTTCAAGATCCATGGGATTAGGTGATGCGGACATCATACCACCCTACAGGGTATACTACAGACGCGGGAGGAAGGGCAAGACCCACGTTGCATTGTGGGTTGGTCATGGGCACTTTTTAAGACCCATGTGTGCATGTGGCACATCATCGAAGATCCCAAACTGGGGAGATGTGCACATAGAGGAGTTGGAGGAGTTACATGGGGAATACGCAAAAGCATTGTGGAATTGGGTCCATTTACTTGGGACTGGGCCCATTCGTTAGGGGAGTTGTCACCATTAGGGTGTTTTATTCATGAATAGTGGCATGATTGTAATTTGTTTAGTTACGCTTTGGTATTTTGGTTATTATCTTGTGGGCTATATTTTATTACAACCATTGGATGTTTAAGTTGCTTTAAGGGTCTAGATTAGACTTAGGGTTTTATAGCTTAAGATAAAAGAACTCTTATTGCTATACTTTTTTTTTAATTAATGGATTATTATGAATGATTAAAGGAGGAGGCTGAGGTATTGCTTTCTTTGAATCTTCTCCCTGAATGGGTTTGGTGTGAGGCCAATGATCTAATGTTCTTGTGTTCCAGGTATTCTTCTTGATCTCTTCTTTACCTTTGATAAGCTCTTCTCTCCTTTAACCCTCCTCCATCACCACCACCTGCCATGGTCATTAGTGAGCTCTATTGGCTGAACTCTGTATCGCCCCCACATTTCTGTCCAAAATCGTGACTGTCATCGTCTAGGGCAGAAGTTCTGACTTCGTTCCCACCCCCACCCTTCAATGCTTGCTGCCCCTCCCCTGTGCATGCTTCCACCTTCCAATCCCCATACCTCAACCCTCACACCCTTAAACCTACAGCCTGCGACTTCCAGACCCTATTCTAACTTGCTGTCCAAGCCCATTAGCATACCCAATCACCCCACCATCAGTCCTACCAGTCCATACTACTGACTAGTTGCTTCCCCTCCATCACACCGCCACCCTTAACCCAAAATCCTTATTATCCAGTCCACATACCCCCCACTGAACCCTCCTTTAATTAATTCGGGCTGCTATTTTGAACTACTCAACATAAAAGGGAAGACTGCTGGACCTTCTGCTCAAGTTCTTGAATGTTTGAAATTTATTTGTTCTCCTATCTATGCCAGATCAATCATCCTGAACTATGCTTGCTGCCATATGCTTCCCACCTAATTAATTGATCTTGGAATTTTCGTTAAGCCTTGAAATAGGCCTGAGAGAACCCCACGTTGATTGTATTGACTGATTCTATGTCGGTGGGTGCCTAAGGCTGCCATTAGGCCTTCACAGATAATTACGCAAGGGTACGTCTATGGGATTGTGATTCGACCCGACCCTTACATAATTGTTCACGTGGTCTTCCTTAACAATAAGTGATTGATAGTTGTTTGATATATTTTATTGCACTTGGTAATTAAATTGATATCTCAGTTGTTACATGCCATTCCGCATTCATGAGTCCTGCATCACTAGGTCCGAGAGTCGCAGGATCAAATCCCAGATCTACAGACTGCTCTCCGATCCAGATCATGACACGTGAAGACTGGTTAGCTAAGGGGGAGGCCTGTTGCCTATAAATGGGCCACTCCTCCACAAGGTATGATCACTGAATATCACTTAATTTCACTAGAGAACTCTGCTTGAGCAGTTACTGACTTCGACGTCGGAAAGCATAAAACTCGCTCGTTTGCAGGTCCTCAGAACCATTGGAAAGCTCAAGCCAAGCAGCCCTCGGACACTATAAGTTGAGGTGTGAGGAAGAGGTCCGTCAATATCGGAAGAGGTCAGATGATAGTTGATATAAGATTTTTTCCCCAACAGGTAACAGAAACTGAGAAATCACCCTCCACACTGTTCTGCAGTGTTCCAACCAGAGAGCATGGTATCGCGCCATTTGACATGCCTATGTTGGGCTCAAGATAAAGGCATTTGACTTGATAAAACCCAGTCCAACTATGAAGTTAGTATTTAAAAATCTTTATAACGGGGAACTAAATATTTGAGCTGGAATGGCATTGGAAAGGATTTAATCAATCCATTCATAAAGATAATCAGAAAGAAAAAAAGCTTTCTAGAAACTTGGCACCACCCATGATCATGATAATACCACGTAATAAGTCTCTGAATAAGAAAGGGTCTCAACATAACTAACATATGAATAATATGTTGCCCTTCAAGCAACGAGAGTGAATCTTTATTGAACTGAAAGAACAAAAGGAAATTGGGAACAAAAGTTGAACTCTAAATAGCCACAAAGCAAATATTATTTGCACAATTGACAAACAATTCTGTAGAACCAGTACCATGAAACTAATTTACAATGGGAACCCAAGCTGTTAGAATAGGGGAACATGACTTTGTTCACCTTTTCTTTGACATCACAAAGTGACAACCAGCATCTTGGATTTCTATCATGCAATTGGATTACTAAATCATTGGCCTTATGCTATTACAAATGGTACTATGTGTGTGTATGAGTGTGTGTGTGTGTGTGTGTGTGTGTGTGTGTGTGTGAGAGAGAGAGAGAGAGAGAGAGAGAGAGAGAGAGCATACCTGAAACGTTTTACCAAGGCCCATGGTATGAGCTAGTATGCAACCAAGACCTTTATCCCCAGATTTGACCTTTCTGACAGACTGTATGATATTTTCCCACATAAATCGTATCCCTGCAATCTGCAGTAACCAGTAACAAACTATAAAAAAAAAAAAATAGAAAACCATTGAGGACCTATTCTGCCAAACCAGAAGTATCAAAACATAAGAAAGCATCACACAAATTAAAATCATGTATAAACTATGAACGGCTAATTCAACCATTAGTGTTATATATAAACAGATCCTTACCAGGCAACTCAAAATTTAGTAGCAAAAAGATCTGAAGAATACAATAACATGATCATAATATTTTATCTGGCCTACAAGGAACCAGTTCCGGCTGAATCCTGGAGCTATATTTGAGATGCCTACCAACAGGCATCATACAGAAAACAGCATGACAGTTGCATCTTGACAAACCAAAAACTTAACCAACATATGTAACAAAACAAACAAGAAAGTTATGAAGTCCTATGGAAATAGCAAAGCAGCTTCTTGTCAATATAATGAAATCTGACACATTTCACAGAAGAGCTGCAATTGTTGTTCATGTACTGAGATTTCATGGTTTAGAGAATCAACCACACTTGATCGCTCTTGTACTTTATCACCCATACACATACTTGAACATAGCTCTACACAATAGTAGCTAAGAAGGAAAAAATAAGAGAAACAGAAAAAAAGCTCATTTCAAGATATTAGTAACTGATAATTATCTTGATGAGAGATAATGAAAGCAGGAAATGCACTGACTCTATGTGAAGGGAAACGGCTGTCCAACTGTCTACGTTCCAAACTCGATAGTCATGGCTATACCCAGGTATCATCTCTTAGTCTTTCTCGAGGTTTAAAATCTTGCTCTTGTTCAGTCTCTCAGTAAGCTCACGGTACGAGATGTCTCGACTGAGATGGAACAAGGCATTGTAAAAAATAAGATGTGTCTTGAGATACAAAGAAACGAATATACATCACATTTAAGAATTTTTAATATCTAAGCCGAATACGTTGTTATCTTCTACATGCATTATAAATGACACATATATCAGAAGAAAAAGGTTTAAATTATTTTGATTAAGGTACCGGTATGAGAAGATACATACCCCAATGTATCGTCTTGTTACCTTACAAGAATGAGACGTCTCGACCTAGAACAAGACTTGGAACTGTGCTTTTTCTGTTATTTCACTTTCACTTCTTCGTGAATGAAGGTAAAATTGTCAATGTGGATACCGTTATCACTTGATCAATGGTTAAGCCAACATGTGTGAATTAATCCTTTTTATGCGCACAATTCTTATTTCTTCTTGAACAGCAACAGAAGACAAATGTAGATCTAGAGTTTTACAAATACAAGTAAGTTTCACAAATACAAGGCTTACCGAGACTTACAAAAAATCAAGCTCATCAACTGTAATAACAATAGAGGAAGAGATCGAAGAGGTGCTATAGATTAAATGCTCAAGTAGTTCTATTTATATTTGAGGAATGTTTTGAGACATATTCAATAGAGCCTAACGAGAAGTCTGTAGGAGGTAACAGGAATTGAGTAACTTGATTACTGTTATCATATACATATTTTAGACGCATTTCCACGTAAAAGCTTGTTTTGTAAACACCTCTCAAAGTGAGGGGTATACTTGTCTAAGTTGTCTTTGTAATATTCTCTCCATATAAATAAGAATTATGGAGTCATGTGACCTAAGCAAATGACATCCTTCTCTTCTCTCTTCTCTACCTTTGAAACCTAACCCTAAACCTAAATCTTCATTTCAACTATTACAAAACCATACCTAAAGCAGATGCACTGTGATTGTAACAGATCTTCGAGGTCACACAGATTTGCAAAACAAGCACCAGATGCTCAAGCAGATATGAGATCAACTTAAAGATCGTTAAAACCAGTTTCCAATGAAGACTTAAAAATAAATCAGCACAACGAAAAAAGTTCTAGGAATCCCAATTTGAATACAAAAAACTAAATCAGGCTTCATGATTTTGAAAGTGCATAAAGTTGATTCATTCTGGCCCATCATCATCTTCAGTGAATTTGTTTGGGGAAGCCCAGTTCCCTCCAAAGTTGCTTTCTTCCTTTAGACTGCAGCTCTATATAAAATTCTGATGGTAGATCATATCATTCCTAGACATGAGTGAGTATCCTGAATATACGCTTCCTTTGCAAAGCCAATTCTGAGTTTGTTGATCATTTGCTTATCCATCGTCATTTTACTAGTGTAGTGCGGAATGCATTTTTTCGGACTTTGGGTCTTGATTGGGTCATGCCAAAGAAAGCGTTAGATCTTTTTATATGGCTGGGTGGTAGGAGTGTTTAAAAAAAAGGATCATATCAATTTGAGGCTTCTGACTTTCTCTTTTTTTCTATTGTGCATTCTGATGTGTGGGCCCCGCGCCTGTGACTTCTTTGTTTGGATATCGGTACTTTGTTACCTTTGTAGATGACTTTAGTGGTTGTACCTGGGTGTACCTTATGTGAACCAAAGATGTTGTATTCTCCATTTTCCAAGAGTTTCATAAGATAGTTACCACTCAGTTACATGCCACTCTTAAGATTCTTCGCTCTGACAATGGGGGGGGGAATACCTCGATGGGAGTCTGAAATCCTACTTTGCTTCACATGGCATTGTTCATCAGACCTCGTGCCCTTCGACACCTCAACAGAATGGGACTGCTAAGAGAAAAAATCGTCACCTTCTTGAAGTTGAGCGTGCTCTCCAGTTAGGCATGCAGGTTCCTAAACACTATTGGTCTGAGTCTGTCTCACTTGCTGTTTACCTCATCAATCGTATGCCCTCTCGGGTTCTCGAATTTCAGAGTCCCCTATCTCTCCTGGTTCCTGACCGCCCGGCTTTCGTTGTTCCTCCAAAGGTCTTTGGGTGTGTTTGTTATGTCCATATTCATCGTTCTTCGAGGGACAAGTTAGATCCGCGGGCCTTGAAGTGCATCTTCTTGGGGTACCCCTCTAATAAAAAATGATACAAATGTTATCATCCTCCTACCCGTCGTCGCTTCATCTATATGGATGTCACATTCGCTGAGTCCATCCCCTTCTTTGGTGAGCAGACCTCTCTTCAGGGGAAGCATGATGTTGTAGAAGAGAGTGTCCCCAACCCTCTGCCTGTCTCTATTCCTATGCCGGGACCTTAGTCTAGTGACAATGACACTTCCACTACTGCAGCTGATGTGCGTGTATATGTCAGAACCAAGAAGAAAGGACAAGCCATTGTCTCTGCTCCTACATTTGCAAGTCTCCCCTCTTATCTAGTTCCGGGTATTGCTTCTGTCCCTGCCTCAGTTCCTATTTCTGTTCTTGAGCCACATGCATCTCCTACTTCTGATGATCATATGAGCACTGATATTGACCTCCCCATTGCACTTCGGAAGGGTATACGTACTTGTACGGAACACCCTATCTTACATTTTGTCTCGTATCAGTCTCTGACTCCGTCATATCATAATTTTTTCAGTATTGCCTCCTCTGTTTTTTTGCCTTCCAGTGTTGCAGACGCACTTAGTCACCCAAAGTGGAAAGAAGCTATGATGGATGAAATGCAAGCTCTTGAGAAGAACAAAACATGGGAACTTGTTCAACTACCCAGAGGAAAGAAACCTGTAGGGTGCAAATGGGTCTTTACAGTGAAATATAAAGCTGACGAGTCAGTCGAACGATACAAGCCATGACTCGTAGCCAAGGGATTCACTCAGACATATGGGATAGACTATCAGGAGACTTTTGCACCTGTGGCCAAGATGAACTGAGTCAGAGTTCTTCTATCCTTAGCTGCCAACTTGTCATGGCCATTGCATCAACTAGATGTGAAGAATGCCTTTCTGCATGGAGATTTGACAGAAGAGGTGTACATGAAACTACCACCTGGGTTGACACTTGCTGGAAGTGACGACAAGGTGTGCAAGTTAAGGAAAGCCCTGTATGGGCTAAAGCAATCTCCAAGGGCATGGTTCGAGCGGTTTAGCTGTGCGATCAGACGAGTGGGCTACAAGCAGAGTCAGGCCGATCACACGTTGTTTGTGAAGCACCAGCAGACTAGTAACAAGGCACTGATCGTCTATGTTGATGACATTGTCAACACTGGGAATGATCATAAAGAGATAAAGCAGCTGAAGACCTTCTTGTCCTCGAAATTTTAGACAAAGGATTTGGGGCCACTGAAATACTTCTTGGGAATTGAAATTGCTCGGTCTCAGAAGGGCATCTTGGCCGATCACACGTTGTTTGTGAAGCACCAGCAGACTAGTAACAAGGCACTGATCGTCTATGTTGATAACATTGTCATCACTGGGAATGATCATAAAGAGATAAAGCAGCTGAAGACCTTGTCCTCGAAATTTGAGACAAAGGATTTGGGGCCACTGAAATACTTCTTGGGAATTGAAATTGCTCGGTCTCAGAAGGGCATCTTCATCTCTCAACGGAAGTGTGTATTGGACCTTTTGGATGAGACTGGGTATTTGGGAGCTCAACCAGCAGAGACTCCAATTGATCAGAACCATCGACTGAATTCTGAGGAGGCTGACACCTTTGAGGATGTTGCTATGTTTCAGCGATTGGTTGGCAGGCTGATCTACTTGGCACACTCCCGTCCGAATATTACTTACACTATTAGTGTTATCAGTCAATTTATGCATGCACCACGGTCATCACATCTTGAGGCAATTCACCGAGTTCTGCGGTTCCTCAAGGGCTCTCCAGGTCGTGGAATACTGCTCGGGCGACATTGACACTTTAGAGTGGAAGCATATACTGACGCAGATTGAGTAGGTTCAGTTACTGATTGTCGGTCTACATCAGGATACTATACCCTTGTTGGAGGAAATCATGTTTCTTGGCGAAGCAAGAAACAGCGCCAGTTGTAGCTCGATCCAGTGCAGAGACAGAATTTCACTCTATGGCACATGATGTGTGCAAACTCCTTTGGTTGAGGACCATGTTTGAAGAACTGGGACTCCAGGTGACAGAGCCGATGAGCCTCTACTGTGACAACAAAGCTGCCATCAACATTGCTCACAACCCAGTCTAGCATGATAGGACCAAGCATATTGAAGTTGATCGCCACTTCATCAAAGAGAAACTTCAACAAGGATTGATTTGTACTCCGTATGTGAGAACACAGAAACAGGTTGTCGACATACTCACCAAGGTAGTTAAGGGCGTAAGGCGCACTTAAGGGGCTAGGAGGACCCTTGGAGCCTGAGGCGCAAGGCGAGGCGCGCGCCTGACTGAAGCGAGGTGCGCGCCTGACTGAAGCGAGGCGCGATATTAAAAATTATAATAAAATATATTAAAAAATTAAGAAAAATAACATCATAAAATAACAAAACAAGTAATCATTAGGCCACATAAATATAATATAAAGAACTTAACATTTTTCTATTTTTTTTCAAAAATTTACCAGAAAACGACACACCTAGTGCGTTCATTTATTACTTAAATTTTGTTTTTTTAAGAAATATCAGCATATATGATGGATATGTCCGGAATACGTGTCGGTACTGTGTCCCATACATGTATCTGCGTCGGCACTGGTACGATGGGGGGTACATTTATTCGAGTATCATAGGTTCTAGTTAACATTGTCATTATCTAAATACAAAACAAGTAATCGAAAAGCCATAAAATTTGCCCATCCCTGGTTGGACCTACATACCAAAATTCGTCCTGATTAGTAATTTATGTTCATTGTATTAGTCTTTTTAATAGATTATTTTCAACTGTGGATTTCTAGCATTTATTGGGGTACTCAGATTCTAAGGTTAGGAATCACTAATCATACCCATTTTTGTCCTGTAAGCCCATCTAGGGATAGGCCAAACATGCATACGGTTAATAGCCTCTAATAGTATGCCACGTGGCTCACACTATTGGTCAGTCATCAACTTTTATGATGTACACCATCATCAATCTTTTTCTTTCACAAGTTGAAATATTAAAATGTTGAATCACCGAAACACACCTAAGTAAAAAAAATTCCAAAAATAAAAGAAAATTAGTTAAGGGATTTGGGGGTCATATTAGGAATAAGAATTTTTTTATTTTTAATATTAAAAAAAATAGTTATTTTAGTGAGGCGCACGCCTTGCGCCTTGGCTGAGGCACGCACCTTGATCTTAAGCGCCTTGCTGCGCCTTGACTACAGAGATACTCACAAAGGGGGTGAACAAGTCTATTCTTCATACCTTGACTGGCAAGCTGGGCATGATGGATATCTTCACACCAGCTTGAGGGGGAGTGTTGGAGTTTATGTAATACACCCACGTGGGTGTCTCAAGTAGGCTGTGTCCCACTTCCCACGTGGGACCATTTTTGGGTTTTCACTATTCACGTGAATAGTATCGCATGAATAGTGTCACGTGAATAATGTTCTCCTTTGTAGAGTTTCTCCCCATCATATATATATATACACAGTGTGTGTGAGGGAGAATGAATTAACAATTCATTCTCTCATCTTCCCACAACTTCTCTCTCTAACCCTAATCTCCTTCTCCACCTTCCGCCTCCATTACACTTTTTTCCCTCTTCTATCTACAACCTTCATCTACTGGTTACAACCTTATTTACAACACCATTGAGTAGCAGTTCTAAAAGAGTTCCATGGGATTTTGTTCGAAGACTTATTTTTCATGTAGGACTCAATTAAGCATTGGACATTGTTATTTTCTGGGGAGGGATGAATTATTTTTGTTGTTTTTTTCTCATAAGCGATCTTGTAATCTTTGTAGTGGTTCTCAATGTGTATACATCTTTTCTTAAGAGTAGAGAACAGAATAAATAATGATAAATATGAGATCTTTATGATCCCCTAGGAGCAACATAACCATCCTGCATATGCAGCTATACGAAAGTGACCTTTACTGGCTAAAATATCTAGACTAAATACCCCAACAAATGGCATAGGAAGCACTCCCCATAGAAGACAACCTCGAGAGGTAAAAGCATCAGTTACCATCCTTGAGAAAGCTTCAAAACACTACCTGAGCATATCCAAGAAATGCCAATTTTTTGGATAAAGGCTTCCACCGAAAATAAGAACTTAAAGACTCCCACTCCCTATCAAGCCAATCTAGCAATTTTGCCAAATCTACCATTTCCCAATCAATAATGTTCCTTCTCAACCATTCCACGAAGCATTACCATCAAATAACAACTCTCTAACAAGAGCACCATACGAATCTCGACATGGCAAGGGCTCTCCACAACACATGTCTTCCCAAAATCTAACCCGAACCAATCTTCAGGCACATACCTTCAATAAAATCATCTTACACTTTTGACATGCCTTTCCATACGCTGACACAATAGAGGGAATCAAATTGCTATCTCCACCCAAGGTTCCTACACCAATATCTGCTCTCTATAACCCTCTTCCGCAAACAATCAGACTCCTCATCAAACCTCCAAAGCCACTTACCAAATAATTCTTTGTTAAAATCTCTAAAATGTCTGAAACCCAGACTTCCCCTAGCCTTTGGCCTACATACCTTCAATCAATCCACAAGATGGTACTTATGAGCATCATCAAGTCCTTTCCAATGAAACCCACTCTAGAACCATGTTTCCGCCCTTCTAACTTGGGAACTATTCAACTTGCAGTTCTGACTTGATAGAACCTGAACTTGTTTGAGACGGATTCTTAATTTGCTAAACAAGAAGCATTTAAAAAGAAATTTTGGAAACAAAGTCCAATGATTCTCCTATGTTCTGAAGTTGTTATAAGATAATGTATTTTAACATAAAAATAACATTATAAACTTTAAATATAATTTAGTACTCACTCATTTATCACATTATTTGGACATGTGACTAATAATGTGTGTGTATAGTTAAAATAATTTAAATCTTTGTGTATATATGATATATATGACCGATCAAAAAATATATATATGATATATATAGTACGGATGCTTCCCAACGTGTTCCAAACCCTAGGGATTCCTTATAACACATGTTTCCTTGCCCTCGCACCCACTCCATTTCGTGCAATTAAGTCCCTAACCATATTTTCCAGTATAGAAAATTCTTAACTATCTGCCAATGCACTTCAGCTTATAACAAGTTCCCCCTCCACTGATTAGTGATTATAGAAGAAACATCACAAAAACAACAAGGAGCTTCAATGGGGTGAAATTACAAGTTACAATCACCTTGACTTACTTGATTATCACAAGAAACAAAATTAGAAGCAACCAAGGTCTTAGTTTATTTCCTTTATGTTTATATTACATAGTTGGGCTTTATGTATAGTGTTGGGCTCATATGTTCTACTAATGTAAGTGGGCCCACACCGCTTAAGTGACTAGTATATATATCACAATGAGGAGGCCAAACTATCCACGTTTGTGACTCTCTCTTTTTCTCTTCTCTTATTTTCTCTTTCTTCTCTTAAACCCTAGAACTTTACTTCTACCTTGGTATCAGAGCATATTTGATCCTAAGAACCCCAATCTTTCCTTCTTTCCCATCCTTTCTTCTTTTTCCTTCACCTTCTTCAAGTGGGAATAAAGTTTCTAAGGTTTTTGGTACAAACAAAACTTTAGAAATTGTTTGTTTGAAGTTTGTTTATACCAAGATGTGTAGCTAGGGTTTGTTTGGTAGTTTTTAGTTTTTACTCGTCGGGAGAGATTTTTTTTGGGTTTTGTGTTTCTCCAAGATTTGAAGATGGGAGTGTTCTCCTACCCTTATCCCCTTGCCTCGAGATATGTGCAGTACGTAGTTCAAGGATTTGTGATTCTAGCGTATTTACGGGTAAGTACATAGTTATTTATTTTATACATTTATTTAATTAATTAATTATGTATTTAATTATTTATAAATGTTATTTTATTTTAAAAAATAGTAGAAAATTCACAAAATATTGTAGGAAAATTCTAGTATTTTTGGGAAAAATGTCTGAAATTTTTATTCCTGTTATCTGTTAATTTTAGTCAAGAAAAATTCATATTCTTGTATTTTCCACATGAAATGTGTAAATGCATTGATGATTTACTGTACTCTTAGAAGCATGAAATCGTGATAGATGGGAGCATGTATAATCCTGTTTAATTAGATGAATTCTTGCTCAAAATCGTTTAAAAGGAGATATATGCGTTTTTCATCTGTTTTCTGTGTATTTACTTTCTAAAATATTAACAGGGCTTAAATGTTCTTATTTTTAGTTTAAAAAATGCTAGAATATGAATGTTATGCATATAAAGATGTTTCCAGAAACATTAATGTTTTATGCATATAAATACGATTAAGGACATGGATAAGAACGTGATTGGGAATGTAGAATATCATATTAGTTGGAATCAGGAGTTGTCTCATTTCTTTGAGACCCTTTGGGGGTCCACTAAAGGAGAAGCTTTGTCTCATTCATAAGACCCCTTGGGTATTTACACCTAAAAAGAAATTAGAGAATCCGAAGAGAGGATACCTAATGAAACAACTAGTGTGCACATTAGGGAGTCTACTTGTAGGCTAAAAGTGTTGACATCGTACACTAGAACCGATGGAATGTTAGTACCGAACACATCGAAATCAATAGTTTGAGTGTATAGAAATGGTCACAGGTATTCTGATAAGAGAAAGGTTTAACTATTATGTGAAAGGTCATCCTTGTATTCGAAGTAATTGATAAAGAATTGAGTTTTATCGAATTACATGTGAAACTCATTTGCAAATTATATTTGTTTTAAAATAAATAAATGTCGATGATTTAAGTGGTTTTACGCATGAGGAATATACTTATTAGGCTCTAGCTCATAGTTTTAAAATGTTTTGTTTTCAGGAAATGATAAGGGAAAGTTGGTCTGATGCTTCTAACATTTCTGTTGATATACATGTACTAAAGACGATGTTATCTTTTGTTTAATTCTTCTATCTTGTAAAATGATACATGAGATATGTAGGTCTTTTGACCGTTTCGTAACATGTATTTGGGAGTACGATATATATACAATTTTTTATAGTAATATTTATGGTTTTGATTGAGACGAGAGATCCTCGAAGATTATTAATATGTCAATGAAGTGTGTTTCATCTTATTAATTATTTAAACAAAATGAAAAATTATTTGGTGTATTTCCGTTGCATCGTGTACTAGTTTTGTTTAACCGCGCGTTTGTATGATTAGATCGCGCCTCAAGATAAGAGAAAGGTCGAAATGACCAGATCTCAGATTTGTGGGCGTGACACCTAGTCAATTGGATGGTGCTTTACGCCTCAAGCTAGAGCTCACAGATGCAAACACAAGTCAGCAAAGGAAATCCAGATACTTCTAGTTGATTAGAATACCATTTTGTCAACATATGAATCTGATCTACCCTATGTTGCATGTATTCTTCTAAATGGATGAAGTACCCATGTCAAGCACATGTCAGAGTCCAACACAATACAAATTCTGGTGCGACACTTTCAAACTTTGTTTTGTTTTTTTCTTTGGCTTTTTGAGATTTCTTTTGTGGTTCCTAACCATGTCAGAGACCTTTTCCTAGGGAGGGGGGTGTTGGAGTTTATGTAATACACCCACGTGGGTGTCTCAAGTCGGATGCGTCCCACATCCCACGTGGTGTTCTTTTTGGGTTATCACTATTCACATGAATAGTGCTACTCTTTTGTAGGGTTTATATTAACTATTCATTCTCTACTCTTCCCACAACCTTGACTTCTCTACCTTCACCTTCTTCCGCCTCCATTAATATTTCTATTCTTCTCTCTAATCTTTTCTATATTGATCACAACCGAAATTACAACATGGTATCAGAACATGGTAGCTCTAGGGCATGTGTCTTTTCCCTACAGACTCCATTCCGATCTTAGACGGTTATGTGAGCATCCGGAGCCGAGGAAAACTTTTGAGGACTCACAGAGATCATTCATGCGTTATCTGGGGATTATTCCTGAGGCAAAACACCAGAGGCTCTTATTTCCTGGTTAGTTTTTTTCATCAACCGCATCAGAGATCCAGTTTTTCTTCTCCAGCGTTTTTTCGGCTAACACATTTTTTGAGGATATTTGGGTTTTTATTTTCTTGAGATCTGCACCACGGTAGGGTTTTCTACACTAGCCACACCCTCTCCAATATTCACCCAAGGACTGTCAAAAAGTCGCATCGCATTTTTCCGACCGTTGGTTCATCAGTTTCCAAAAATCAACCCGATTTTCAGATTTTTGGGTTTTAGATTTTTGTGAGATTCGTGCAACAGGCCCCTCTAACCTTACTGCCCTCTTCAATACTGCTTTTGGAACAGTTCGAAACTTAGTTCGACGAATTCTGACCGTCGGAACCCTAGTTTCCAAAAAACACCCGGATCCCTCAGCTATTTTTTGGGTTTTGATTTTCTTCCAAAATCAGACCTCTCTAGGCCCTCCTGTCCTAGGCGCACCACTCATTGGGCCTTTAGGGATCCTCTAGACCTCGCTTCGATTTTCTGGGAGCCTCTGGTACACTACCTGCTATTTTTGGTGGTCCTGCTCCGATAAGTACCCTGACGCCACATCTGGAATTTCTGGCTCTTCCTCTGAGGATCGTCCTGTGACTCATGGCTCTCATGGAGATCACAACCCTCAGCTTTGCATCACAACTGTGAAGCTCGATGGCACTAACTTCCTATAATGGAAGAGTTCGCACTCATGTACATTAGGGATCGTGGCTACAATGAGTATCTGACCGGTGCTACTAAAGAACTAAATCCGAATGACATCTCACCGAATTTGGGTTATAGAGAACCTGAATGTCATGTCCTGGCTTCTTCACTCGATGCAAACCTAGATCAGCAAAGAGTTTATGTTCCTACCAATGGCCAAAGATGTTTGGGATGTCGTATCTCAGACATACTCCCACGTGGGCAATTTCACCGAGCTTTATCAACTCGAGCAAGAGATATCTTGTCTTCGTCAGGGGGACATGAAGCTTGGTACATATTATGCTTCCCTTCGAAGCAAATGGGAAGAGATCGATCGGTACCAGAGTTACTCCCCCAAGTGCGTAGATGACGTCAAGTCCTTCAAGGCGATGGTTGAACGTTCCCAGATCTTCCACTTTCTCTCCGGCCTTCATTCGAGCTTTGAAGGATCTCATGTTCAAATCCTTAGCAGGGATCCTGCTCCTACCTCTCTAGCACAAGTCTATGGTTACATTCAGGGGGAGGACAACCGTCGCTCTGCCATGCATCTCCACAGTGGGAGTGATACTCAGGACCGCTCTGCCCTGGCTGCTACCAATCAAAAAGCCAGACATCTAATCCGAAGGAGTCAGGCGACCAACCCAGACCCAAATGTGATCACTGCGATCGCATGGGCCATATCCAAGCCACTTATTGGAAGCTCCATGGACGTCCCCCAGGATATGCCCCGACTTCTCGTAAGCGTCAATAAGCAAAACAGGGACCTCACTCAGCGTACTGTCACCCAGGACACCGCACCACTAGTGTCTACCTCCTCTGGGGACACGGACTCATTCTCTCCTGCAGATCTTGAGCGACTTCGCTGCATGATGGCCCAACTCAATGGCCGGGCCTCTACTTCCACGTCTGCATTTGCTCACACAGATACTAGGACTACTTTTTCCACCACTATTGTACCTTCCAGCCCTTTTTGGATCATTGATTTAGGGGCATCTGATGTTCACATGACTAGTATGTCCTCCGTTTTCTTTAGTTATGGTATTTGCTCTGGTCATGACAAAGTTCGGATAGCTGATGGCACATATTCCTCTATCTTTGGAAAATGAGGTATTCATGCCGCACCAACTCTCTCTTTGTCTTCTGTTTTGCATGTTCCTCAATTCACCGCTAATATACTAGAAAGAAGCAAAGATACAAAGGGGCCTAAGAGGTTGAGATGACCTTCTAGAGGCAAAGGCTACAAACAAACCAGAGATAACAAAAGAAAGAAAAAACTAGTCTATATCTCTCCGATAAATCAAATCCCAACGAACAACGAAATCCTCGAAGAGCAAGCCACGGCAGTCGAGAAACGATTTGGACCAGTAGAATAGAAGACCTTTGATGTTGAGAATAATATATTCCTCTGACATCTCCCTTCCTTCAAAAACTCTAAGATCGCATTCCTTCCATAAGCCCCAACATAACGCGAAAGGGATCAAACGCCATAAGATGCGACCACTAGAAGAAAAGGACGATGTAGCCCAACTCATAGTGAGTTGCATTAGGGAGAGAGGAAACACCCAAGCAATCCCGAACTCAACCAAAAAAGTTGTCCAAACAATTCTAGCCGTGTCGCAGTGAAGCAATAGATGGTCCACTGATTCACTGTGTTTGCACATAGAGAAGAAATTGACGATGATGATCTTACGAGCAATCAAGTGGTCCACGGTAAGAATCTTGTCCCGAACTACTAGCTAGTAGAAAAAAGCAATCTTACATGGCACCTTTGAGCACCATATAAAAGAGGCCCGGAATTTGAATTCATAATGGGGGAGGAAGGAATTGTAGAAGAGTTGACTGAAAATCTACCATCTTTCGACCATCTCCATAGGCGTTTATTCGGCTCTGAGGAAGAGAGATGAACCTCCTGAACACGCATCAATAGTCTGGACACAGAATCAATCTCCCAGTCATTAAGGCATCTCCGGAATCCCATATTCCACGCCAAATTATCACCTTCCCAGACCGAACACTGTAAAACAAAACAATTCTTCTTTTTTGATAGGGAATAGAGCTCAGGGAATTCTTCCATGAGAGGAATATGGTTGCACCATCTATCCTCCCATAATCTAATTGTCACCGAGACCCGCCTTGTGAGAAACACCTTCCAAGAACTTATCATATACCTTCATGATACCTTTCCACACACTGCACCCATATGGAGAGGGAATGGTCCGACTGTCCCGATCGAAATTAGCAACCCCATATTTCTTCGCCATGGCCTTTCTCCATAAACTTGTTTCATCCTCCCCAAACCTCCACAACCATTTACCCAGTAGAGCTTCATTCATGACAGATAAACTTCTGATTTCCAATCCACCTTGATGCTTAGAACGACATATGGATTTCCACTCTACCAGATGGAACTTTCCTTCCCCTTCCTTGTCATGCTAAAGGAAGTCCCTCATAAGCTTCTCAAGAGCTTTGGCGATGCTTTTTGACGTAGTGAAAAGTGACAAAGTAAAGAGGCAAGCTGGAAAGGCAGTGTTTAATAAGGACCAATTTACCACCTTAGGAAAGGTACTTGGTCTTCCACTAGGCTAGTTTGCACCCAAATCGCTCCCTGATCGGGTCCCAAATGGCTTTGGATCTATAATTGGCCCCAAGGGTAGCCCAAGATAGGAAGTGGGCAAAATACCCTCTTCAAAACCCAAGATGTTAGCCAAGTCCCTCATATTGTTAACCTCGCCCACCCCATAAATAGTGCTCTTAGACAAGTTGACCTTTAAACCTGTGATTGCCTCAAAACAAACAAGGAGCCCCGTCAAGCAACGTAACTGGGATGTGGACGCGCCAACGAACACCAACGCGTCGTCTACGAATTGGAGATGGGAAATCGCCTCTATACCCGTCCCTATCTTGAAACCTTCAAGCCACCCAATCTCTACTGCTCTAGAGATCATTTTGCCCAACGCCTCCACTATAATAATGAACAAGTACGGAGATAACGGGTCTCCTTGCCTTAACCCCCTGGAATCGCGAAAATATCCAGCCGGTGTCCCATTGACAAGAACAGAATAAGAGGCCGACGATATGCACTTTTCAATCCATTTTCTCAATTTCAGTCCAAAACCCATCCTTTCTAACATATAGTCAACGAAGCTCCAATTGGCATGGTCATAGGCCATTTCCATATCGATTTTACACACGATCCCTGGGATCCTGCCTTCCTTCTAGAATCGATGAATACATTGGCTAAAAGGATGCCATCTAAGATCTACCTTCCTTTCACAAAAGCTCCTTGCGAAGGCGATATCACCAAAGCAAGCACTTTGCTTATCCTAGACACCAAAGTCTTGGCCAAGATCTTATACACGCTCTCGACTAAACTGATGGGTCTATTACCAGAAATGTCCTCAACCCCATGTTTCTTAGGTATAAGAACAATGAAAGTGCTATTAGAAGCGTAGTCCAGGTAGCATTCCTCATGAAATTCCTGAATGGCCTTCATTAGCTCCTCCCCCACCACTTCCCAACAGTCCTTAAAGAACGCCATTGTAAAACCGTCCGGACCCAAGGCTTTGTCTCCTGCAAGCTCTGCAATAGAGGTACGAATCTCTTCTTCCAAGAAGGGTCTTTCCAGCCACTCTCTATTGCAGTCGAAATTGAGGTCGTCCAAACCAAGTCTGATGGGGGTTGTCTCACATACAAACTAGAGTAGTACTCCACCACACCCTTCCTGATGCTCTCCTCATCCTCCATAATCGAACCATTGATTTCCAGACGGGTAATTTGATTGTTTCTACGATGAACGTTGGCCATCTTATGAAAGAATTTGGTGTTGTTGTCTCTCTTTAAGCCACCGAATTCTAGACTTTTGTTTCCAGCTAATTTACTATCCGTCAGTAGTCTTACCAAAACTCTTAACTGCATTGTAACGATTTTTCCTCCTCACTATGTTTCAGGATCTGGAGTCGAGGCGGACGATTGGCAGTGGACGTGAGGATAGTGGCGTATACATCCCGGATTCTTCGGTTTCTTCATCAGCACACCAGTCCAGCATCAGTACTAGTAGAATCTAGAATCAATAGACCAGTTAATGCTTTGGCATAACCTGCTAGGTCATGTACCAGTGAAAGGCTTTGCATGTCTCTATTCCTATACCAAGACCTCAGTCTAGTGACAAGGACACTTCCACTACAGCAGCTGATGTGCGTGTATATGTCAGAACAAAGAAGAAAGGACAAGCCACTGTCCGTACACCTACATCTACAAGTCTCCCTTCAGATCCAATTCCAAGTATTGCTTCTATCCCTGCCTCGTTCCTATTTCTGTTCTTGAGCCACATGCATCTCCTACTTCTGATGATCATACGAACACTGATATTAACCTCCCTATTGCACTTCGGAAGGGTGTACATACTTGTACGAAACACCATATCTCACATTTGGTCTCGTATCAGTCTCTGTCTCCGTCATATCAAAATTTTGTCAGTATTGCCTCATGTGTTTCTTTGCCTTCCAGTGTTGCAAACGCACTTAGTCACCCAAAGTGGAAAGAAGTTATGATGGATAAAATGCAAGCTCTTGAGAAGAACAAAACATAGGAACTTGTTCAACTACACAGAGGAAAGAAACCTATGGGAGTGCAAATGGGTCTTTACAGTAAAGCATAAAGCTAACGGGTCAGTCAAATGTTACAAGGCACGGCTCGTAGCCAAAGGATTCACTCAGACATATGGGATAGATTATTAGGAGACTTTTGCACTTGTGGCCAAGATGAACTCAGTCAGACTTCTTCTATCCTTAGCTGCCAACCTGTCATCGCCATTACATCAACTAGATGTGAAGAATACATTCCTGCATGGAGATCTGACAGAAGAGGTGTGCATGAAACTACCACCTGGGTTGACACTTGCTGGAAGTGACGACAACATGTGCAAGTTAACAAAAGCCTTGTATGGGCTAAAGTAGTCTCCAACGGTATGGTTCGAGCGGTTTAACAGTGCGATCAGACGAGTGGACTACAAGCAGTCAAGCTGATCACACGTTGTTTGTGAAGCACCAGCAGACTAGTAACAAGGCACTGATCGTCTATGTTGATGACATTGTCATCACTGGAATGATCCTAAGGAGATAAAGCAGCTGAAGACCTTGTCCTCGGAGTTTGAGACAAAGGATTTGGGGCCACTGAAATACTTCCTGTGAATTGAAGTTGCTCCGTCAGAGAAAGGCATCTTCATCTCTCAACGGAAGTATGTATTGGACCTTTTGGATGAGAATGAGTATTTGGGAGCTCGACCAGCAGAGACTCCAATTGATCAGAACCATCGGCTGAATTCTGAGGAGGGTGACACCCTTGAGGATGTTGCTATGTTTCAGCGATTGGTTGGCAGGCTAATCTACCTGGCACGCACCCGTCCGGATATTACTTACAATGTTAATGTTATCCGTTTATGCATGCACCACAGTCATCACATCTTGAGGTAGCTCACCGAGTTCTTCGGTACCTCAAGGGCTCTCCAGGTCGTGGCATACTATTCGGGCGATATAGACACTTTAGTGGAAACATATACTGATCAGATTGGGCAGGTTCAGTTACTGATCGTCGATCTAAGTCAGGATACTGTACCCGTGTTGGAGGAAACATTGTCTCTTGGCGAAGCAAGAAGCAACCGGTTGTAGCTCGATCTAATGCAGAGGCAGAGTTTCATTCTATTGCACATGGTGTGTGTGAACTCCTTTGGTTGAGGACCATATTTGAGGAACTGGGACTCCAAGTGACAGAGCTAATGAGCCTTTACTGTGACAACAAGGCTGCCATTAGCATTGCTCACCACCCAGTCCAAAATGATAGGACCAATCATATTGAAGTTGATCGTCACTTCATCAAAGAGAAACTTCAACAAGGATTGATTTGTACTCCATATGTGAGAACACAGGAACGGGTTGCCGACATACTCACAAAGGGGGTAAACAACTCTATTCCTCATACCTTGATTGGCAAGCTGGGCATGATAGATATCTTTGCACCAGCTTGAGGGGGAATGTTGGAGTTTATGTAATACACCCACGTGGGTGTCTCAAGTGAGCTGCGTCCTACTTCCCACGTGTTCTTTTTGGGTTTTAACTATTCACGTGAATAGTACCGTGTGAATAGTGTCGCGTGAATAGTGCTACTCGTTTGTAGGGTTATATATATATAGTGTGTGAGAGAGAATGAATTAACTATTCATTCTCTACTCGTTTGTAGGGATATATATATAGTGCGTGTGTGAGAGAATGAATTAACTATTCATTCTCTACTCTTTCCACAACCTCTTCTTCTTCTCTACCTTCACCTTCTTCCGCCTCCATTAATATTTCTCTTCTTCTCTCTAATCTTTTCTATACTGATCACAACCTAAATTACAACAGGGGGGACGAGTCGTTTCCAGTAGAGGAAGGATCGTATTTACCCTTTGCGGTCATTTGGGCAATTTGGAAGGAGAGAAACCTCAGGATCTTTGAAGACAGAGCAGGATTGGAGAGAGGTGGTGTTGGCTGTGAAGTCCCTCCTTTATCTATGGTCATCTATATCCCCTCCTTTTAGAGGATGTAGATTTCAATCATTTGCTTTACGATGGGATGAGTTGCTACATGGAAGGAGAGAAACCACAGGATCTTTGAAGATAGAGCAGGACAGGAGAGAGGTGGTGTCGGCTGTGAAGTCCATCCTTTATCTATGGTCGTCTATCCCCTCCTTTTAGAGGATGTAGATTTCAATCATTTGCTTTACGATGGGATGAGTTGTTACAAGACCTCGCTCCCCCTGTTAGGAGCTAGAGGACCTAGTCTTGTACAATTTTTTGGAGGGTTTTCCCCTTCTTTAATGAATATACACACTTATCAAAAGAAAAATAATTTGTCATAGGATATGAGTTCTACTTTTTACAATTGAAGTTCTCTATGCAACAAATATAACATTACATATATGTATTCTCTTGTCTACAAGTATATAATACAAATTATAATATTCTCTCACACTAGCTACTATTATCCTCATTATTATATAAAAAAACCAATTATTTGGTTTAACATTGAAGTATACTGCAAAGTCTATAAATCCAATTTTTCAAGGTTCGCTGAATTGGACACTCCGCACAATGCAACATAGTTCTACTGCATACTAGATATATACTTGAGGCTACATAGTTCTCATTTCTTCTTGCATAATTGATGATTTTCTTACTAGTATTGTTTTTCTTATTTGCATTGTCAATAAAAATGGTATTGTAAAGTATCTTGATTAAAAAAAATCTTATCTGGACAATTTTTCAAATAATATAGAGCATCAATCAAATTTGACTTGATTTAAAAATTAACATAAAATACCAAAAAAATAATAGTTAAATAAAACATAGTCATAATCAAAGGACCAACATCTGATGTAAGCCATCTCTGTACCACTTTTTTGATTTTTGGAAATATTAAATCAACACAAGCACACATACACAGAAGAAAAAAATTATGCCACTTCGACAAGTGAAAAAATCCTATTTTGTACATTAAACCTAATCATCATAGTTCATCAAAATCTCCTAGTTGTGAAAGACGGAAGACATTCGAACCTTTTCAATTAACGAATCAACTAACTGCAAGAATTCCTACAATGGTACAAGATGTAGATAAACAAACCTGATGAGGTTTTAATTTAGCCGAGATACTGGGAGGAATCCTCACTGCTTCCTCATCTTTCTCCCTCACAACATTCACTATATAACCTTTTGTTGCATCACCCAGCACTTCAACACTGGCACCGTCTAGTGCATTCCCATTACAACTTGCAGTATTAATAGGCCATGATTTGGCAGCATACTGTACTTGCAATGACTTGAGATGTTCTTGACGTGCCTACAAGGACCGGAATTGTAAAAAATAATAGCAGATATCCAAAGAAACATTCAGAACAACTAACTCCACTGTACAAAAGAAACCTTTTCAATTGCAATTTTTCGCTTGGTTTCTTCTCCAAGTTCGGCATCATCGAGGATCTTTCTAATCGTCTTTTTCCGTCTTTTCTTAGAGCTGAAACCATTGAAGAAGAAGATGGCCATTCAAACAAAGATTAGCCTTTTAACATGGCAACAATTTGAATCTTCATAGTCCAAATCAAGGTATAGAATAACAAAAGCAACAGGTAAAGTTGGTTGGCCTTGACCATTATTCACTGTTATAAATAATAACTGGATACTTAAAAAATGCTTAGCATAACTGTATCAAGTATCAACACAAAGTGATACTCATACAGGTACTGCATACTACATGGACACTTCTACAATGCAATTTTCTCATTTCATATTGTACTACTAGTTATTTTCTTACCTCCTCAAAACTTGGGATCCTTGTTTTTCAACAGAAACCTATAAGTAGTACATTTTAAAAAATCTTACAGTAAAACACTTTGCAACACTGGAAGTATCATTATGTTAAAATGATTTAAATACTAAAAATGATACTTTACTACTTAAAAAAATAGAAATTAAAACATGTTATCAAGTATCAACCCATCTATGTATTTGTATCTCGGGAAATGGAGTCATATCTATCTCATCTTTTATACCAGTATCCATATATGAATATGGACATCTTCGATTATAATGGTTTTAATAACCATTTTAATTGGGTTGTTTTTCTAATTTTTTACTATTTTTTATATATTTTATTTGGGAAAATATTAAAATGACAATAAACAAAATTAAAACGTTATAACGGGCCAAAAATAACAGGAGAACAACAGAAAGCAAATGTCAGAGTTCTTCTGAAACACATGAATGGGTAACAACTACATATCACTATATGCAAATAAGAAGGAAAAAAGAAAATAGTTACTCTTCCAACATGATAAATAAGCATACTATACAACATGGTATGAAGTACAGATCTAATAAATTCACACTACAAAGCTTCATCCAATCAAGAATACAGAAGTACCTGATTGAAACATTGATCTGAGTGTTTGACAGATCTGAATCACTGTCGGAGCTAGAAACCAAAAGACTTCCAGCTCCAAGGGCCTTCTCACATGCTACAGTTAACAGTTGCAGGAGATTTGGAGAACAGCAACAACAATGCCAGCCAGAGGCTTGAACTTCTGATAAGCGTTCTTCACCAAAATTCCACTTTATACATTTTATACAGAATAACATTTTACAAGATTTACAACTAATTAGGTCATTGCACCTTCCACACCATCCACAGTAACACTCAGAGCAATCAGGGTCCTGCAATAGCTAATTATATTAATAAGGTGTAGCATACAAAACATTTGATAGCTGAATGACTAAGCAATCCACGCCGAAAAATATAATGACCCAATCAACTTGATGAATGGCAGAGCACTACATAAAAAACGGCTCCATTTTCTGTCACTAAAGAAGTGACCCATCTCAATCACTAAAGCCTCTACGCTTCGACAAGAACCCATGACAACCTTGACAAGACTGAATTTCAAAAAAAAAACTTCAATTTCAAAAAAAATTAAAACACGGTTTGTTATGGGTACGTGTCAAGTGTAGTGGCTTTAGTGACCAAAAATGGACTCAAAAAACAGATACTAGATCATGATTTTTATTACGTCAAACTTCACTAGTCATAGCTACTAGATTCCACAAACGTTGCACAATTCTTTTTTTCATCTAATTTATGTAAATAGTTCTTCAAAGGATGAAATGTTTCTTTAACCATTCTGTCGATGGAAATGCATTATATTAAGTGCATTTTAATTATCATGTTCTCAGTATGACAAATTTGGTGTCAAAAGTTACCAAATAATATTCATATTTGTTAAAACTTTATCACCTTGCCGAGGAATTGGAAAATTACTATGATCCATACCTTTTCCTGCATTTTCTCTTCTATCACACACTTGCAATTTTCACAAATGATGACTTTCAAAAGTGGATGCTGGTGCACTTCACTGGCTCCCACGACTTTAGTACATGCAGTGCAATGAAAATTCTCAGAAACTTCGGTCTCATTCGGACTCCGGAGAGGAAGAGAATCAGCATTTTCAAAATCGGCTTCTTCCTTCACTTGCAATAAGGATTGTGCATCCATGTTAGTCTCACCACAAATATGAGAAGCAGATTTATCCTCCACCACATGCACTTCATCATCACTATCTATAATAACAGTCCGACTCCTTTTGTTATCAATCTCCAGATCCTCACTATCATGTGAACGCTTCTCCCCTCTGGGTTCAGTTAAATCAGGCGATGTAGATTCAGCAAGCACTGAGGATGTACCATTAGCCATTGGCCTTTCCTGGTCGAGCTCATTAGAAGTTTCAATAATTCCAAGCACCTCAGCCTTCAAATTTTGAGAAGTATCACCATTGTCAGCATTGGGTGCACCTTCACTAACTTCACAAGTTTTCTCACCCAAAACAGGTTGAGAACACTCTTTCGAAGGCATGGAGTCATTTAAGTTGCTCTCTAAGACCCGATCAACAGGGCCAACCTCTTGCTGAATGGCCTCCTGATTCAAATAACAGGACACAAGCAAAGAATATCATAACAGATTGAACTTAGTCTGCAATGGGTAAAAATCAAAAGATAAGTGCTGCAAACTTGGGTCCATTCAGACTACACACTTTAAATAAAATGTTTCACACTATAAAGCTGTGTTACTATTTTCTGTCCAAGCTAGTTCACTAATTTCATTGTACTAATAAAACCAATATGAGCAGAAAACTCGACCTGCCTCCTCTGGAGGGTTGTATCTTTTGGCTTCGGCCCTTTCTTTAATATATTTTTACTTATCAAAAAAAAAATATATGAGCAGAAAACTGGAGGCAAAGCCAAAACTGAGGGCCTCTTTGGATCGTCATTTTTTTAAATATTTATTTGAAACAAAAAAAAAAAGCATGCTGATTAACTCAATATGTCTTTTTGCTACCCTTGATGAGCCCCACCACCGTGATTGATGAGCATTATAGGTGGAAAAGGGTGGGCTGTGGGGGGAGAGTTTCTTTTTTCATTGTCGGTTGGAAATGAAAAATGAAAGTCTTTTTTGACTTGAAAAACGACTACAGTATTTTTTATAAAAAGACTTTACCTGAAAAAGTCTATGAAATAAATATTTCTTTTTAAAAAGGGTCAACTAAACAGCTTTTTCTCTTTGAAAAAGACTTGATAAAGTACAGAGAACTTTTCTAGTGCAAAAATGGCAGTCCAAACAGGCAATAGGCCTTTCAATGCCAACTTAAGCCCAAGAGCAAAAAGAAAGAAATAACATCGTACCTGTTTAGATCTGATTCTATGTCTTCTTCGTTTCAAACGAAGTTGAAGCTTCCATGCAATATTTGCATCATCCTCTTCTTTGACCTGTCAACAGAAGAGGTAATGAACTATAGGAATTAAAACATTGTCCCAAGTCCAAACACTTGCTTCTAACAGAACTTGATATACAAATGTAGTGGCAATTAATCAAAATAGGTAACACATCCCATATTACATCATGAGCTGGAAATGCTTACTACTTGCACCAAAATTTTGATGATAAAAGATGAAGAATAAATGAAAACTGTATAATTGAAGAGTGTCTTCATTGGGCAGAGCTGCAACCATGCAGCACACACATCACCTCATCAGCATCTAAACCTTGTCCGACTATTTTGGATCAGCTACACAATTCCTATTGTGTTATTCCATTCTATCTAATATAAAGAATACGTACATACAGATCCAATTTGTAGTATAAAGCCTCCACTTGAATATCTTGCCAATCATGTAGTGCCAGTTTGAGATAAATCAGGTCTACAAATTCATAGAGGCCAATTCCAAAGTGGATTAGTATCAGGGTAGTCTTAGCACTACGGTGTTCTGGTATATGGTTTACTCTTTTTCTCTTCTCGCATGAGTTTATATGGATATCCTAATGCATCCAATTAAAAGAAGCTCCGAAAGTTCCACAAAACTGAGTTAATGAAGGCTAAGGTTTTGATAGTTGACTAGTATCACCCTATGTAACAAGGACATGGACACGTTTATCAGTGTCAGACACATATTCAATACGAGGTGTCCGACACAGCAGCTTCGAAAAATTCAATACACGGACACAACCGTACATATATTAAAATATTATAATATCATTTAAAGACAAATAATTGCAGAATAGAAGGGATAAAAGGAATAAATAAAGAATAGAAAGGTCACTCTTGACTGACACACATACAAGGGGTGCTGGTTACATGCGTGCAAAGGAAAAGCTACCAAAAAAGTATGCAAGGAAACTGCTGCTGGACCAGTCCTTGACCAGCTCAGCTGTATTACTTCCTTGGAAAGTCTAAACTCTCTCTCTCTCTCTCTCTCTCTGGTCTTTGGGGAGGACAAAAAACGACGCATTTTTCCTCTTTCTGGCCCCGAGTAGACGAAGGATGAAGGTAAGTTTTTGCGAAATTCTATTTGTACCCCAAATTTTCTCTAGACGAAATGGGTTGGGGTGCATAGAGAGGGTGGACTACAGAGAGAAAATTTGGGGTGCAAATATAATCTCCCAAAGTTTTTTCTTGGTTATTTTTCCCATCTATTTTACATTCTCTGTTCTGAAAAAGGTTTCTGTTCTTTCCTTCCCATCCCTCAACCTCAACTGCAGATCTTCTTTTTCGAAAAAATGTGATCATCAAAAACCGTTGTAACAAAAATAGAAATGTACATCAGTGCAAACACTGATATGGAGTACAGACACGCTGACCCCCACAAACCCGATAGATCGATAAGTACATAAAGTTCATTCGTAATGCTGAAAGACGTATCTTTTAAATACTTTAGTCCATGTTAAGTATACAATGCAGAAAGAATTTATTAGATGAAGCTGATATACACTAAAATCACATAAACCATATATAAATCAATGTAACAAGGACACCGACACGGGAGCCAGTGTCCGACACGGATATGTGGTTTCTGACACAGCAATCTAAAAATATCCAATACAGAGACACGTCCATACATACATTTTAATATATATGAATGCTTAAAACTATTCATAAAATAACAAAAAATAGAAAATAAAACAGAAAATATTTATTAGTTTATTATTGTAAGGATGGAACACACCAACCCACTTTTAGAAATCAATTTTAAATTAAAAATTATTAAAACAAGGGGTGACACGGCCATAAGTGTCCAGATGTGTGTCGGGAAATGTCAACACGTGTGTCCAGGAGTCGAGGTGTCCGACACGGCAAAAACCCTAAAAGTGCAGTGTCCTTTTTACATAGATATAAATAATAGCAGAAAACAAAATATTTGAATAAATTGATATTTGATCGAAAAGCTATGTCAGCATGTGTCCAACTCCAACACCACAAATTCTTAGAAAACGAAGTGTCCTTGTTACAGAGTCAAAAACCATTTTTCTTTTCCGGAGGACACGGCCTTACACATCCTAATCTGTGTTGTGCAGTGTCAACACAGCAAAAACCCTAAAAAGTGTCATGTCGACGTTACATAGGTATCACCAACATATACGAGTGTGGACATATCAACTGCCAGCAAACAAGACATCATTAATCCTATTTCCTACCTCCAATATGATATCTATGTTTTACAGAAATTGTTTTTATAGACTTTGTTATAGCTTTAAGGAGCAAGCAAGAGCAACAACTAAAGATGCCACTTATCAGAGAAAATCACAATAACCATCTACAGAATATCTCCTGTACCAAGAATTGTTAACTCAAGTGGAAGATAAGATTGATTCAATGATTACAACAAGCATTTTAAGAAATGGAAATAACCAATACTTCTCTACCTTCTATCTAAAAGGAATAACCTTAAATAAAAAACTAGACCACGAAATTGACAAACCTTCCGAAAATTTTTCTTCTGTTCTTCAGAAAGATCTATTTCCTTTTCATTTGCAATGGCATCTGCATAAAATGGATCGCTGGAGTTTCCCTCAATGTCATTTATCTCCTCCACCTGAGAAAAAAATTTGTCTTTCAGAAACAGATCCAAAATCCCAATGGAAGTAGGGAGTACCACCAAATATGACAAAAACTCAAATTGGCCTACAAAAATATTGCATATATCTGGAGATATAAAGCAACAACTTGTAGCAAGAGAAATGTATGATACCACATCTTTCTACTGATTTCTATAACAGTGAAATTTATCTGAAAAAATTAAAAAAGAAATCCAGCAGCTTACCCAAAAAAAAAAAAAGGAAATCCAACAAACATTTACAAAAGAGCCAAGGAGCATAGAACTTCTCCATGAAGCTGATGAAAGATAAGGCCATAAGACTAATTTTTTTTGTAACAGCTTTCCAAAATGATTAAATAGGAAACCCTTTATGCAATATCCAGGTAGCATGTTCAAAGAGACGGGAGAGTGGTTGCAATCGGAGTTTCAAAGCAGAGACAGAGAAGCAAAAAAATTAATTGGAATACCCATCTTCTCACTACAGCATTGGAGCATTCACAAATCCTGTACCTATAAAGAAATAATTGGTGGTTATGAACATAAGTCAGGTTTGATCATCGTACTCCATAACGAGATTTATCCTAGCAAAATACATTATCCAGTTATTATTTTGAGATTTCAGAAAGTTTTCGATCAATGGACACTTGCCAACTCTACTTCCCTCTGCATTTCCCAACTCTAGACAAATATGGAGGAAATATCTCTACCTTCACTCTGCAACTACCTCAAAATATGATCAGCAAACATGGACAACCACATAATTACACTTTATTCAATTATTTGAAAGTATTCTGGAGTATTGAACAGATAAGTAGACAATTACATTTCCACTTGATGATTTGACAAAACACCAAGTGAGGGGTATTAGTTTCAGGATATTGGAAATGTTGATGATTAACTATAAGAAACTATAACCTCAAGTCTTTTAGGCTCAAGTTGTAGGTAAATCCATGACCACCAACAATGCTTCATGTTAATGGATACAGAGGGTTGCTATTATTTCCTTGTTTAAATGAACATTTAGTGTCCAAACACCCACTTGTCGTCAGCTAGGTTCATGGTGGCCGGAAGTTCGGAACAAGGCCATTTCCAAAGAGTTGAAACCAGAAAACCAGAGAGAGGGAGAGAAGAAGAAGAAGACTCAATCGAGTCGACTTGACTCGAGTTTTCAAGAAACTTGACGAGTCATTCACAACTCGATCGACTTTCAAAATCGAGTTACACATCGAGTCAATCTGAAATCCAGCCAAATTGAGTCAACTCGGTCTAGTTTCGAGTTGACTCAACGAGTTTTAAAACACTCTTTCCAACATGCGTGTTAAGTTTTCTCAGACAATCCTATTATCCCGAATCTAAACATAACTTCTTGGTAAGATGAAGAATGTTTGGAGATAAATGCTCCTCCGTCGTATTTAAAAAAATAAACAATTAATCAATTCTGCACCCAAAACTATGATAAAAACGAGTTCACCACCCCTGCATCCTAATATAGTGTGGATGCAGATATGTCAACTTGTTAATAGTGAAAAACAAATGCAAACTTTCTAGGTCAAAAACCACTAGTGACACAAGGAAACATTCAGTAAAAGTGACAAGATAACAAATGAACATTTTGAACACAGATTGGCCACCTCATCAACTCCAGGCAACTTCAGCCCCATGTTTGCAGCTTGCTGTGGTGTACTGGCCAAGTAAACGGAAGCCCAATGCTTGCCACCAAATGAATTGTCGTCTTCCAAGAAACGATGAGATTGAATGATTTCATTAAAGGAGCTCCAGTCTTTCTCTGAATTTTCTTCTATGGCCTCTCTGCTGTTTTCCTTAGCAAGTTTTTTCCCAAGGAATCCACTAGCACCTTCCTCCAACAGTCTACCATGTTTTCTGGCCCCACAACAAGTATATAAACAGAGGAGCTCAAACTTAATCACGCAAAATTCCTAAAAAACATAGCTGAAGAGCAGAACCATACCTTCTCACAGGCCATTGGGATTGCAGATACTTTTCTGCATCTGTAATTGATTCAGTAATGTCACAAGTTACCTGCGATCCCACCCAGTGCGTCCTTTTTTTCCAAGCTTCAGTGGAGCATCCATTAGGAGCCTCGCTTTCAATCGATTTATAGAGGCTAGGTAGGTCAATACCAGCCCCATCAAGTTGTTCCTGTACAAAAAAGCATGTAAAAGAATGCACCATGAGTAAAGTGCAATAACTCACATGCTTAAATTTATATTTTATTTTCTTATAAATGATAAGTATAATTATATTCCAATCATGTAAGCAATTAGTTTCAGCAACTGCTTACTGCTAATGTAGTTGGCTTTCATATTAAAATATACCATTTTCCAGAATGGATGTTCCATTAACCATGACAACAATACATTGTTGAAGAAAAAAGTCACTCCTTGTGTTAAATATTAGTTTTAACTTGAATTTCATGATGTCTCTCCTTTTTTCTTTTTTCTTTTTTTTAGATTGGTAAAAAAAATTATCCGAAAAGGAAGACGATACAATAAAAGGAAAAGCATTCCTTAAAATACAAAAAATAGACAGTTCACGAAGAAAAAACAAACAATTGAGAAACCAGTTGGCTTAATCCCAAAAATCAATGCTTCCCAATTACCAAAAGAGTCTTGAAGCAGAACATCTCAGATTTTTTCAAGATGGAAAGTGGAAACCGAGTCAATTACGAGCCTCCTAATCCCCCTGCAAACCTCCGGCGCAGACTTACGGTTACGTCTACTTTAAAAAATTGATGGTTCCTCTCTTAGCAGATACCCCAACATAAAGCTACAGACCTTCGTTAGATGGACTATCTTTCGAGTAGATTAGTGTTGAGGACAGGGGGCATATTGAAAGACCTTTTAACGAGGAAGAGCTTCTTAAGGCTATTTCGGATCTAGCTGGAGACAAGGCGCCGGGGCCGGACGGATTCACTATTGCTTTTTTCAAGCAATGTTGGGAGACGATTGGGGCAGACTTCATGAAAGTGGTGTTAGAGTTTCAACAAGAGGGATTCTTAGACTATACGTCTAATAGTACCTTTGTTGCCATGATTCCTAAGAAACAAGGAGCGGATGATATTAAAGACTACAGACCAATCAGTTTAATATGTAGTACTTATAAAATTATTGCCAAAATGCTTGCTACGAGGATACGTACGGTATTGGACACGGTTATTTCATCGACTCAAGGGGCGTTCGTGAGGGGTCGACAAATTCTTGATGGGGTCCTTATAGCCAACAAATGTGTAGATTCAAGAGTAAGGTCGGGGAAGCCGGGGATCGTTTGTAAGATTGATATGGAGAAGGCATATGACCATATGGATTGGTGATTTCTGGACTATATGATGTCTAGGATGGGTTTTGGTGAGAAATGGAGATTATGGATAAGAAAATGTGTTTCATCAGCATCATTTTCTATTTTAGTGAATGGACCCCCAGCCGGATATTTTCAGAGTTCTAGGGGACTGAGACGGGGGGATCCGTTATCTCCTTTTTTATTTATTACAGTGGCAGTGGCCCTAGGAAGAATGATCAGCAGAGCTGTGAGCATTAGTGAGTTGGAAGGTTTTGTGGTCACACAAGGAGCCCCGACTATTTCTCATCTTCAGTTTGCAGATGATACTCTTATGTTTCTAGGCCCTTCGATTACTCAAACCAAATTCCTCAGAGGTTTGTTATGCTGCTTTGAAGTTGTTTCAGGATTGCGTGTTAATCTGACGAAAAGCAAAGTGTACGGGGTGGGTTAAGTAGAGAATATTTTTGTCCTGGCCGACATTCTTGGTTGCAATATCGAGCAATTTCCTACGACTTATCTGGGTCTTCCTCTGGGGGGCAACATATAGATCCAAGGCGGTATGGGATCCAGTGATCGAATGTTTTGATAGGAGATTGGCAGTGTGGAAAGCAAGATCTCTCTCTAAAGGGGGTAGGCTGGTTCTGATTAAGAGTGTTCTATCCAGTTTGCCCATTTATTACATGTCTTTATTCTCAATTCCATGTAAAGTGGTTCTAATCTTAGAAAAGATTATGAGGAATTTTTTGTGAAACGACACGTTGGAAGCACATAAATTCCATCTGGTGGATTGGAATTCTGTCTGTAAAGCTAAGAAGAAAGGTGGTCTGGGGGTTAAGAGTATTAGAGTTATGAATCAAGCTCTATTGGGCAATTGGCTATGGAGATTTGGGGAAGAAATCACCAGTTTGTGGAGGAGTGTCATTGTGGGTAAGTATGGGATGTTGATCTATGGGTGGATTAGTGGATTAGTGGAATGGTTCGTGGCACTTATGGTTGCAGTATTTGGAGGGGCATTATGAAAACATTGGAGACTTTCTCGAGAGGCATCTGTTTTAAAGCGGGAACATGTAACAAAACTAGATTTTGGGAAGATACTTAGTGTGGCGAAGTTTCCTTTAGGATGGAGTATCCGACCTTTTACAGTTTAGCTGAGAGAAAGTCGTGGTTTGTTAAGGATTGTCATGAGGAAGGGGATTCTATGGGTTGGAATTTTGGATTCAGGCGTAACCTACGATTAGGAGATCGAACCTTTGGTCTGAATGCTAGAACGTTTGCATGAAGTTCAAAGGAGAATAGGCAATCCGGATAAACGCTTATGGTCGTGCACCAAAGATGGGATATTTACGGTGAGATCTTTTTACGAGGTGTTACAGTGCTCAGACGGTATTACTTTCCCCGACGTTATGGTTTGGCGATCCAAAATTCCAACAAAGGTTGCTTTTTTTGTTTGGGAGGCATCGTTGGAGAAAATCCTCACTATAGATAAGTTGAAATCTAGAGGCATCATGATTATCGACTATTGTTCCATGTGTAAGCATCATGGAGAATCAGCTAATCATCTTCTGTTACACTACGATGTAGCTAGGGAGGTTTGGTCATCTTTCCTATCGGAGTTTCGGATGAAGTGGTTATGCCGAATTCTTTGATGGAACTCTTGATTAGTTGGAAGGTTAAAGCTTCTTCTTCTAGAGGGCGATTTTTGTGGCGAATGTTACCTCTAGCAATTGTGTGGGGAGTCGACTATGGAAGGAGCGTAACCGGAGAGTCTTTGAAGGAAAGGGTGTAGATGTGGCGTTATTGTGCTATCCATAAAGGGGAGCTTATTTCAGTGGTCCAAGTTATCTAGTCTATGTGGAGGGCTTTTTTTCGAAGATTTTGTATTTCGATGGGATCTTCTATGCTCAAGGGACGGTTGATTTTATTTTATTTATTAGCTTGTTGCTTGCTTTATTTGGTTGTAGTTTTAGTAGGTCATCTCGACCTCTTTAACTGATCTTTCTGTAATTGTTGCTGGCTTTAATGATAATTTTATACTTGCCAAAAAAAAAAAGTCACACGCAACCATGACAAAAAGTTATCACCAACATTCCCATGGTATCTCCTCCCATGATCATTCTCCCTTTCCAAATAGACGTATGCAGATCCCCGATTCCTTCGAAGTTGACTTTTTTATTTAGACATCAACTCGATAAAATCCTTACAATGGACCATCTAAGGCTTCCAGATACCTAATAGATGCTGTCTATGCAAGTCTGAGGGAGAATCTACGGATTATCTATTTATTCACTGCAGTTTTTCTAGGGAGATTTAAGAAGTTTTTTAAGCTTTTTGGCATATAATAGACTTCCCTTGATAACGTCTTCAAGCTTTTTTCAGGTTGGTTCTCCAAAGCATTTCCTGTTTGCAAGCATTTACTCTAGAGATTACTTCCTCTAGCCACTTGTTTAGCGATTTGGAAGGAAAGGAACAGGCATATTTTTTATGAAAAGATAGACATTGAAGCGATGGTGATGACAATGTTAAGCCTTTATTATTGACTTCTATTTTACCTAATTCCAAAGGAAACAATTTCATTAAAGGGAGACTTAAAGAAGGTAATTCATGAATTTCACCAACGGGGTAGATGAGACCTATGATACCCTGATACGGATACGGACACGGACACGGATACGGGAAGCGGGGATACAACTCGACATTTTCCAAAATCAAGGACACGGATATGGATACGGATACGATACGAGTATCCGTGTCTTAGGGTAGTGGAAGTTGTGTTATTTGGTTGCAAATGACACGATTATATTTCTTAATGCTTCCAAGGAATAAAGGATGAATCTAAGATGTATCCTCCAGCTTTTTAAGCGGTTTTGGGGCTTAGGATAAATTTTAGGAAAAATGTTCTCACTGAGCGCCACTATTTTAGGGTGTAGATTGGGGACTTTCCTATAGTTGAATTTAGGGTTAGGGTTTTAAGCAAGGAAGAAGAAGATAAAGAGAGAGAGAGAGAGGAAGAGAGCATGTGTGTATTCCACGACTCTAAATTTCTTATTTATATTAAAAACTTTACATGGACCAAAATGTCATTATAATAAAGAGAGGTCCCTTGTAACATAAAGGGTACACGCTGACAACACTCCCCCTCAAGTTAGCGCGTTGCTATCTATCATGCCCAACTTGTTGAGACACCGGTGTAGCTAATGACTTTGGACTCCCATAGCGAAAACATCTGCAACTTTTTCGTCGGTCTTCACAAAATGAGTGCACACTTCCCCAGAAACAATCTTCTCTCTTATGAAGTGTGTATCCACTTCAATATGCTTTGCTTGATCATGTTGAATTGGGTTGTAAGCAATGCTGATTACTGCCTTGTTATCATAGTGGAAGCTAGGTTCTTCTAGTCTACTCAAATACTCCCTCTCACTATATGCTTTAAGATTTCCACGTGTCCTCCCCTAAATTGTTTGCTCCCCGCCACCATCGTGTCCTCTACTTGCCTTTTCCAACCTTCTGTCCTTTCTTTCCACATGGAAGCAAGTACACCTACTTTAATTTAAAAATCAAGATTATCCTTCATACCTACTTTAATCTAGGCAATTCTCTCCAAGTGTATTTGCACATTCATCAAGAGTATCTACCACCCATCTCCCAAAAGAACGAAATTCATAAGCCTCTGGCCCTCTGTACCTCTCAACGACACCTCATCATCTTATGAAACTTTGAATCTTCACCGCTCACGCGGAATATTACCCTACTAAAAAGGAATGGGTATATGGACAATATTACTCAGCACTCTTGCCCATAGTCACAAAGTCGGGATTCGACAATAAATCGACAAGGGGTCAAGTCGGGAATATTCGGATACGTTTAGTAAAAATCGACAGAAATCGGTAAAAATTAAAAAAATATATGTATAAATAAAAAATATCATGGCATATTTCAAGTTAGAAATGTTTTTAACAAAACACATTTATATGATGAAAATCACATCTAAAATTCCATAATAATAAATAATAACTCAACTCATAAGCATGATTTATCGTTCATAATTCCAAAATCGACAAAATCAAAATCAAATGGGGAAAAAATCGGTCTCAGTTGATTAATCGGCAAAATTGCTAATTAATAACCGAGTTTTTCGATTAATCGGCGATTGATTCGTGGATTTTAAAAATCGGAGATTTTTGGAGATTCTTGTCCTGTCCCATGATTTTTGACCATGTTGATTTGCATGATCAAAGTCCTCCTTAACTGAGAGTTCTTCTAACACAACACTCACATAAAACACACATCCTTTAATCTCCAATGGAATCTCCTTCGGAATAGCTTTTGGGTTCTCTCTACCAATCAAGATCCTAGCAAATTTGATTTTGGAATTTGGACTATATATTCTAGCTCGTCTGCTTCGGAAAAAAAAAAACCACAACACGCAACAAGCCAACGCTAGGAATGCAGTTACCAAATAAAATCTCGAAAATGGGGGAAATGAAAAGATCCAAGTTTTAACATTCATAGATTTATCTTTTCAAGTTTTACAATAAAAGAATTCGATTGGTGTCCCCAGATCAACAGCCCCAAAGACTACATAATTCTTAATAAGGCCAAGGCATGATCAGGTCACAAACAACGCAATCTTAACTACACCACTCAGTCACAAGCATAATACAGGTCAAACCATTTGCTATACCATTTGAATTTAAACAAACCAAATCATCAATATATTACCATTTTTTGCCAATGGAGAATGGCTTTTACCAGTGCAATCAGTTTCTTACCAAAAGAAAATTCCAAATTATTATGATTTTGAACATCTATAAAGTATAATATCAAAAGGACCATGGAGATCAAGATGCCAAGGTCAAACAAATCATATTTATGTCATCAGCTTGGGAGTCCCACTCATTCACAATCTTGATAGAAACAACGTTCAAATGAGCGGTTGGTAGCTCATGAGGCTAACCACACGACTTCAGAAGGGAATAAAAACCAAATTCCAAGAGAAAAAGATGCTTGCCAAGGAACAGGTCATTGGCATAGTTTAAAACTCGATGCTTGTATCCTACTTTATGCAGGCTAGATAGATTTCTTGTTTCTTCGCACTGGAAGATCATTTTCAAGGTGTCTCTTTGATGGCTATCCCTAAGCTTGCCTCGGATCATGTTTCCTTGGTGTTAAACTGTGGGGAATTTAGATCACGCCCTCAGCACTTCCGATTTGAAAATATGTGATTGACCAATCCTCAGTTTAAGGATAAGGTGGAGGAGTGGTGGCAGTCTTTCTCGTTCGATGGGAGGGTAGGGGTAAGCTTTAGGCGCAAGCTTAAAGCACTTAAAGAAAGGATCAAGCTGTGGAATAGGGACAAGTTTGGTATAGTAGATCTAAGAAAGGGTCTTGTGTTGGTGGAAATAGTTGAGCTTGACAAGAAGGGGGAAGACGATCCTTTATCTGAAGAGGATCGTGCTAGGAGAGTCAATCTAAGTGCGGAGTACCAACAACTGGTGAAGATGGAGGAAATTAGCTAGAAGCAAAAAACTAGGGTTAGATGACTAAAGGAAGGCAGCAACAACGCTAAATTTTTTCCTAAGATGGCCAATGCACATAGGAGTAACCATTTGGCCCGTCTCCAGATTCATGGTGTCTCTTTGGAGGATGACGATGCTTATCAGAAACGGAGTCGTGGGGTTTTACTCGCAGCTTTATTCTGGATCATCCACATACATACCTTTGTTAGATGGCCTTAGCATTACAAGGATGGTAGGCAGAGGTTGGAGAGACCGTTTGAGGAAGAGGTTCTTAACACCTTATTAGATATGACAGGAGACAAAGCACCGGGACCAAATGGCTTCTCTCTAGCTTTTTTCAAGCAATGCTGGGACATAGTTGGCGCTGACTTCATCGAAGTCGTGCTAGAATTTCAAGAGGAAGGTTTTTGGATTATTCTTCTAATAGCACGTTCATTGCTATAATCCCGAAGATTCAAGGGGCGGACGACATTGCTGACTTTAGACCCATTAGCATGGTGGGTAGTTTTATAAGATCATTGTTAAGATGCTGGCTAATATATTGTGGGGTGTTGTCTTCATTTCTATCTCCAACACAAGGGGATTTTGTGAGGGGCCGGCAAATTCTTGATGGGGATCTTATTGCTAATGAGTGCACTGATACTAGAATCAAGCAAGGGGAGCTGGGGATTGTCTGTAAGATGGATATGGAAAAAGCCAATGACCACGTAGACTGGAGCTTTCTGGACTAGATGTTAGGAAGGATGGGATTTAGTGATAGGTGGAGGATGTGGATTAGAAAGTGCATTTCGAGGGCTTCCTTCTCTATTCTAGTTAATGGATCGCCAACCAACTACTTCAAGAGTTCTTGAGGCCTGAGGCAAGGGGACCATTTATCCCCATTTCTGTTTATTGTTGTGGTGGAGGTGTTGGGGAGCATGATCAATCGAGCCGTTAGCATGGGTGAGATAGAAGGTTCCATCGTTGCCCCGGGGCTTCTAACAATTTCTCATCTCCAGTTTGCGGACGATACTCTAGTCTTTCTTGGTCCTACGGTTTCGCATATGAGATTCCTTAGAGGCCTCCTTGCCTGCTTTTAAGCGGTGTCAAGACTACGGGTGAACTTGGCCAAAAGCAAGGTGTATGGGGTGGGAGAGGTGGAGAATATTTTGTGTTTGGCTAGCACGCTTAACTGACATATTGAGAGTTTGCCTGCTACTTATTTGGTCCGTCCATTAGGGGCGAAATACAGATCGAAAGCGTTGTGGGAGCCTGTTATAGAATGCTTCATGAGAAAGCTTTCATCGTGGAAATCCAAATACCTTTCTAAAGGAGGCAAACTAGTTTAGATTACAGCACCCTATCTAGCCTACCTCTTTATTATATGTCCCTGTTTACGATTCCGAGTAGTGTGGCACTTTCTCTGGAGAAGCTCATGACAGATTTCTTGTGACATGATAGGATGGACAATCATAAGATTCACTTGGTGAAATGGAAGTCAATGTGCAAGACCACGAATAGAGGAGGATTACGAATCCAAAAAGTCAAAGCTATGAATCAAGCTCTTCTGGTCAAGTGGCTTTGGAGGTTCAGTGAAGAGCTCACTAACCTGTGGAGGATGGCAATAGGAGGCAAGAATGGGATCTCTATTTTTGGGTGAGAGAGCGGGTGAGACCGAAGCCCGTACGAATGCAGCGCCTAGAAAGGAATTGTAAAGTTCTTCGGGGATTTTGATAGAGGGATTCAGTATGCGGCAGGGGTGAGGGATAGAATCCGATTTTGGGATTACAACTGGTGCGATGAGGTGCCTTTGAGTATTAACTTTCCAAAGTTATATTCCCTCTCTGATAGGAAGAACTGATCCATTCAGGATTTAGTAGGGGGAGGTCATGAGGTGGGATTTTGGCTTCAGGATAAATCTTAATGATTGGGAGATTGAGCCCCTCTCTAGACTTCTCTCTCGTCTACATGATATCCACTTGCCCATCCTGGTACAGAATAGACGGGTATGGATCTGGAATAAAGGTGGTTCTTTCTTGGTTCGATCCTTCTATGAGATGCTTCAGAGCTCAGATAGTACGGGATTCCCCAATTCCTTGATTTGGAAATCTAGGATCCCGCCTAAAGTAGCTTTCTTCGTCTAGGCAGCCTCCTTGGATAAGATCTTAACTATGGATCACTTGAGATCTAGGGCTATGTTATTGTGGATTATTGTTGCATGTGCAAACACAATGGGGAGACTGTCAACCATCTTATGATGCATTGCAACCTAGCCACGGAGGTTTGGTACGTGTTCTTGTGGAGGTTGGGATGAATTGGGTGATGCCGAAGTCACTCATGGACTTGTTGCTCCGCTAGCGCTTTCCTAACTTATCTTATAGAGGGCATATCCTTTGGAGACTCCTTCCTTTTGCAATCATTTGGAGGCTGTGAAAGGAGAGGAACCGGCGAGTCTTTGACAGCAAAAGCGAAGAATTGGCTACGATCGTCCCCAATATCAAGGTGTTGGTTTTCTTATGGTCTAAAATATTTCTGGAGTGTAGAGGTCTCTTTCTCGAGGACTTTGTTTTTAGATAGGATGCTCTATGCTCCAGGGATGGATGATGTGTAGGAATTTTCTTTTTGTTCTATTTGAGATTTGGGAGTTCGCTAAGTGCAAGTTACCTCGACCTCACTAGCTTTGCTTTGTATTAGCTTCCATTTTTCTTTTAATAAAGTTTATACTTATCAAAAAAATAAAAACTCAATGCTTGTACCCAGAACTTGGCCGAGATCCAAGCCTCGAACAACAATAACAAACAAATCTGGTCTGATATTTTAAGTACAAATGAAGCATTGTTCAGTGAAATATGAAATGCAAGACCAAAGACATATGCATCCCCAATACAGAAAAGTTGCACTATTTTACCACTGCCTCCACTCAGTCCATATTTTGTTTGAATTTCCATTCCATTCAATTGTTTGACATTAGCAGTATATATCTGCTCAAAGACAATTAAATCAACGGAATCTCAAACATGAGATATAATGGTCACAATTAATAAGAAAAATCATACAAATTCAATTTCCATAGAAAAAAAAATCATAGAAATTGCACTCATTAATAAGATAGTAACCCATGTAACGAGAAGAAATTATTCACATAAAATTGCCCAAAATAAATCCATATCTCCATTTGAAAGAAATTAAACAGTCTTAAAGTACATGCAAGTATATGAAATATATATCAAGACACTAAGCTTTTACTAAAAATTGAAGAAAGAAGCACACCAACAAGTGAGCACTCTCAGTCTCTAATTCATCTAGCTTAATCTCCCATTCTTCTATGAAAGTTTTCATTTCTGTTGTAACAGCCATCTCCAACTATGCACAAGAAAACAACAAATCATTAGTGACTATACAAAGGCATAAATCAGGGGTAACAGCTAAGAAACTAAAAAGATGGGAGAAACTAACATCATCTCCGTGAAGATTCTCGGCTAACTCTGCTCTTACTTCACTCTCCACTTGTGCAAGTGACTCCTTTTCAAGAGATTCTTGCGCCTCTGCTGCCTAAAAATTAGAATGAGAGAAAAGTACAAACCAGAAAATATCGAAAGGACGGTAGAGTCAGGTGAAGGAGAATAATACCTTACTCTCAACTTCCAAAAATTCAGCAATTAGCTCTTCTATTTCTGCATCAGTCAAAGGTGCCTGCACGAAGAAACACAGGACTTGTGACTTCAACACAAATGGCAATTTAGTGCTGACAAGAAAAAATCTCACATCTTAAATATTCAGAAACAAGTATTGTGATAATACCTGATTAAAGAAAAAAATTCACTGATAATTCCTTAAACTTAAAGTAAAAATAATTATTGAAACATTGTCATCAAAATATTTCATTTTAACTCTAAGTGCAGCTGCTTAGCCAATAGTTAAGCATGAAAAGGACTGAACAATAAATGTTTTAAAAAGTAGTACGCAAACGCCCTCCATATCACTGAGTTGATGAGCAACACAAGTGATTTAATAGACCCTGAAGAAGTATACCTGCTGTTGACGATTTCAATTCACTAATATTGAAGCATCCAAACAGAAAAATGACCAATATGTAAAAGTTATCAACTAATCTACAGTAAGAATTCCAAGCAACGATGCCTAGGATTGATTGTCTACGAAAAATACGCAATGTACATAAATAATAAAGTCTCGCTCGTATTCCATCAGAAAGGCTATCATGCCACAAAAAAAGCAACAAAACATAATGTGAGAAGGTTAACAGAAAAGGATCAGTGACAGTGATTAGAAGATCTTCTCAAAGAAAAGGAAAATACAAATGAATATAGAAATAGACAAAAGTGAGCTCTCCAATACGATGTGGGAAGGCCGCATTTTGCCCATGGTTTTAAAACTTGACAAGTCGACTCAAAACTCAATTAAGTCAACTTGCTGTCTCGATCAAAGTTTGAGTCAAATCCAAACTCAAAGTAAATAAAACTTGACAACGTATCTAGTTGACTCCGAGTTATTTAGAAAACTTTACTGAACTTAAGCACCTAATCTGGTCTAACATTTTTTTCTCATTTTTATGTGAAATTTGATAGAAGAATAGCAATTGTCTTTTTCTTCTCATCAATAAAGATAATGATTGAGATTAAAGAGAAAAAGAGATTACAAGAGAAGGGAAAGAGAATTCCCAACAAGAAAACAGCCTACCTTTTGTTAATAACAAACCCCAGTTACAAACAAAATCTTCAAACTTAAAATCATGAAATTCTTTCAAGAAAGGCATCCATGTTATCAGAAGTCTCCATGTGCCCTACAGATATATTTTTTTTGATAAGTAAAGCTTTATTAAGGAAAAAGCCAAAGGAGCACAGCCAAGGGAAACATCAGCCTAAGCTAGAGAGGACGAGATGGCCTACTCTAGACAAAGGCGAAGGAAAAAACAAACAGAAACAAGGACAAACCCAATTAGCTCCCATCACGATTACAAATAATGCCCCACCGAAAGACAAAGTCTTCAAAAAACAAGCCCCTGCATTCCAAGAAAGTCTTAGACCACATGTACATCGACCATTTGATGTTGAGAATGATGGAGAACAAATCCATTTGCTTGCCTTCAAAAACTCTTTGGTTTCTCTCCTTCCAAATACCCCATATAATGGCAAGGGGGAGCATTTTCCATAGGACGTTCCCTCTGGCAGAGAAAGCCCTGGACCTCCATCCTCTGAGGGGGTACATAAGGGATCCCGGCATAACCCAACTCATCCCAAAATCATTCAAGAATGAACTCCAAATCATCGTAGCTATCTCACAATGCAGGAGAAGGTGATCCACCGATTCCCCATTGTTTATGCACATCCAGCAATAATCTACCAAGGTAAAGCCTCTAACCATCAGGTGGTCGACTGTAAGGATCTTATCAAGATAAGCATCCCAAGCGAAGAAGGCTACTTTGGAAGGAATCTTGGATTTCCAAACCACGGAGACTAGAAAGGAAAAGTCATCAGTCCTTTGCAGCGACTCGTAGAAAGATCTGACCAAAAAGGAACCGCTCTTGGTCCAAGTCCAAACTCTTCTATCTAATTCCGTGGGACGGAAATGAAAATCCTGCAGCCTAGATAGTAATCTGGATAGCGGATCAATCTCCCAGTCATTCAGGTTTCTTCTTAAACTCAAATTCCACCCCCCTGTCTCCCCATCGAGAAGGAAACAATCTTGGATAGACCCCATCTTCCTATCAGAAATAGAATACAGCTCCGGGTAGTCCTCTTGAAAGGAAGTGTCTCCGCACCAAGTATCCTCCCAAAACCTTTTTGTGCCCTACAGATATTTGATAGCATACAACTCCGATTTTCAGAAATTATGCAATTACGCTATTTCCAAACACTCCAGCAAAGGGCAAGGGAAGAAGCTTCCACATGATGTCCCATCCTTACACCAAACAAGACATGACCAAGAAGAAAATACATCCGCAATATCACATGGGAACACCTAATTGCACTAAAACAAAAAGAGGACGACACTCCAATGTCCACAACACCTTGTATTGAATGAAAAAAAAGTTGAAATATTTTAGGGTTAATGGAGAAAACCCTAGAGTAGGTGAGGAGAAAAGATTTTATATTACTTATTGTGGGCCCTTACTTAGAATAAGAAAATAAGAGATAAAGACATAAGTTTTAGTGAAATAGCAAGAACATCCTTCAACACTCCACCTCAAGTTGGCGCATAAATGTCAATCATGCCCAACTTGCTCAAGCACTCATGAAAGGAAGTTGATGGAACAACATTCGTAAGGATATCCGCTAACTGATCAGTTGAAGGAACAAAAGGTGTGCAAATTACTCCAGATGTGACCTTTTCACGAATGAAATGATGATCTACTACAATATGCTTGGTTCTATCGTGTTGAACTGGATTGTGTGCAATACTTATTGCAGCCTTATTGTTACAATACAACGACATGTATCCTTCAACCGGAAAACCAAGATTTCTAAGTACCACTCTGAGCCATAGTAGCTCCCATACACAATAAGGCATAGATCTAAACTCCGCTTCAGCACTTGAGCGAGCTACAACCTGTTGTTTATTGCTTCGCCAAGTAACCAAGTTACCTCCTACCAAGGTACAGTATCCCGATGTAGATCGCCTATCATCATGGGCGCCCGCCCAGTCAGCATTTGTAAAGCCTTCATCACACATATGGCCATAACACCTAAATAACAAACCATGACCTGGTGATGACTTCAAGTATCTCAATATTCTTTGACCAGCTTCTAGTTGAGATGCACGAGGAGCATGCATGTACTGGCTCACTACACTCACTGCATATGTGATATCAGGTCATCTATGAGCTAAATATATAAGCCTCCCCACCAACCTCTAAAACTGCCCACATCCTTTAACGACTCCCCTGACTGACCATTAAGTTTGTAATTTGCTTCAATAGGAGTATGGACTGGTCGCGCCCCTAACATACCAGTTTCCTGTAACAAGTCTAGCACATATTTCCTTTGAGAGAGAAAGATTCCTTTAACAAATCTTGCAACCTCAATCCCCACCCACCTTTCCACTTCATCCCAAAACTCATCGTGATCATAAGCCTTTTCCATATCGATTTTGCAGACTGATTTTGGAATCAATACTCTCATTTGCCAAAAGAACTCCATCCAAAATACGTCTCCCTTTCACGAAAGCTCCTTGGAATGGCGAGATCACTTGCCCCAGAACTCTGCAAATTCTCATTGCGAGAGTTTTAACCAGGATCTTATACACACTTCCCATTTCCCACCAAGCTAATAGGTCTGAAACCCGAAATATTATCAACACCTTGGTTCTTGGGGATCAACACCACGAAAGTGCTATTGGACGTATAGTCATGATAGCCCTCATCTTGGAATTCCGCCACAACCTTCATGAAATCCACCCCTATCACCTCCCATTTATTATTAATTATTCAATTTTTATATTTAGTTTACGAAATATTCGAAATTAAAATTCAACCCATTAGATTTTTTTTAGCCACATAGCTACATGCATTTGTTGTTCTATGTGATTTCTAATTATTTATATTTTTTATTTCTTACATATTTTTAAATAATAATGTTTATCTAGAAATTGCTTTTATTACAAAATTAATAGTATAAATAGATAGTTAAGACACTAGGTTTAATGTTCAATAATAACTACAAATTACATGATATGTATTGCCCATGACATGTCATATTTACAATTCTCTAACCTTTTTTTCATTAGTACAATTCTCTAACTTTTAATTATGGTAGAAATATATGTTGCCAAAATAAAAATTGGAAAATATCCAACCAAATTGTAGATTAGGTGAAAGACCAAGAAATATATTTAAATCCTAAATGTGTTTAGGGTGAAAAGAAAAGAAATTGGGGTTTCCACCATTTTTTTGGGTTTTTCACCCTAAAATTGAAAAATAACAACTAAATATTGAGTGAACCTATGAATGCATCATTGATCCTTAGATCTAATGCATTTACACATTTGTAATACTAATGTAGCTTAAACGTATGAAAGTTAAAAAGAAAATAAAGAGAATATGGTTTCTATTGAAGAAAAGCTTCAAAAATATGCAACCCAAAGAGTGTTTAATCTTGATTCCAACTGCTAGAAGTTGTTTTGACTCGAAAACCCTTATTGTAGTGATGGTTTTCACTTATGAAGCTCCCAAAAGCAAACAAATGTACTTATCAAAAAACAAGTGGAAAAAAATGGAGATATAAGTGCTTAAAAAACTTCCATCAATTTAAAATATCAATCCTGAACAATAAAATTCGCTGAAATATGACCAATAAATTTCAATTCACCAAGACATAATTTGACAAAATTCGCCAAAAATTCGAAAATTTTAATACCATGGCAAGAAGCATGAAGAAAGTTTTGCATGCTTTAAGCGTTGACAAAAGAATAAAGAAAAATATATCAAATTCAGATTAATTCTTACTACACTTGATAAGGGTAATCCAAATGAGGAAAAAATTTGGGAAAAATCAAGAACAACTTGCCTCAAGATGCGATTCATCGTCATGTTCGAACATTGATGGGTCATCATCATCGGAATCATCAATAAATGAATCGCTAGAAGCACTTTCTACATTCTCTACTTCCTCTTGTTGTTCCTCCATTTTATTCATATTTAAGGTCTCATTAATGTAAGATATCCCTATACAATGGTAACCATGTTAGCTAATTGATAAGGCCATATGTTACTTGAGATCCTTCACCAGCATGCAACAAATACAAATACATCAAATATTAAAGAGCCACAAACATCAAGGCACAGATTGTATTACATATTAGAACTACATGGAAAGATTGCAAATACTATGATACATTGTTATAAGTTACACTATATTTAAATCTAGCCACTTTACTATTTCTGCACATCATTTCATCTTCACCTATATAAAAAGAAGAAGAAAAGCTGTAGAAACTTCAAGGTCATCAATTCGTTAGCACTAAGCTGTCCAAAAGCATACAAAAGAGTCAATCCATAGGGATTAGCTAATTAATTGTAAAAGAGTGGAAGAGTGTGAAAAAAGAAAAAGAAAACAAGTGTATGGATAATTAGGGAAACAACTTGGAATTGTAATAGATACTCAGCAAATAAAATATCGGTATACACCCCATCTGGCATGGACCAATAGACTTCTCTATATGATGAATACCCTTAATCTACTTGTTCTACCATGCAAACTCTTGACAATCCCCAAAGCCATAACCAAAGAAAACAACATCAATAACACCCTGACACCAACCTAAAGATTCTGAAAATAACTCTCTTTTAAAGAACCTCAAAAAACCCATGACCCGACCCCACTCACATCAGCTCAAAACCTAGGAAAAATCATGGAAAATCTAAACCTGTGGCCTGTTATTAGGGAACCACTCAAAGAGCGATGAATTAGAAGTGTAAGAACAGCAAAAAAAATAACCATCAAGAACTATTACGCAATGGGGCATGTATGTTGTTCCTAGATAACTGCAAGCATTTGGATGTGAGAAGCAAAATGGCAAAGGGAAAGCCTTTTAATGATTATAAGATAACCAACCACAATGATTTTTCAGGAGGTCGTTTGTACAGATATTACATACACGTCAGCATGAGCAATATTAATGTCATGTGTCAACAGTAACAACAATCATCAAAGTGTCAAACAACCACCTCCGTAGAGGTTGCAAAAATTATTCAAATGGTTATCCACTAATAACTATCTCCAATTATCATAATACCCACCCATCATTTTTAAAATATTTTCATTTAGATGGTTATCATTCACATGAAAACTATTTGGATAAGCATCTATACCAGTAATACTTATTGACCTATATTACGATTCACGCGAAATTATGATATTAATAGATTTGCCCTTGCCACCTTTTTGCACCTCGGACAATTAACACGCAACCATCCAACCTTTCATTTAGCTAAATTTTGCATTTCCTTTTATTTTCCTTCATCATGGTTCTTTTTGGTTTGATATACTATATCATTTCTTCCATTGAGGCAAACTTTTTACTTGAACATGTGATGGAAAAGTATAGAGAGAAGAAGAAGAATTCCCATATGGTCTCTATTGACAGAGAGTTCTAAAGAGTAAATTTGGTGGGCATTGGGAATGAAAGGAACCCCAAATGGATACATTAATATCATTAACGGCATCTATGAGAGAGTGGGAACAATTGGGTTGAGACAGGTGAGTTTCCAGCCACAATGGATTTACACCAAAGATCAGCACTGAGTTCATATCAGTTTGCTCTAGCTATCCATGGTCGTCGGCCTATAAACCAATTCCTCATTCTCAATAATATCTCGTCCATGATCATTCGAGCGGACCTAGACCATCAATCTACCAAAACTAAAGCTCATTGGATGCCACCCTTTAATCCAAAACTTAAACTTAATACGGATGCGTCTTGGTTAAAGGAGTCGGGTAAAGCGGGGCTAGGCTTCATCATTTGAAATGCTAATAATCATTGTGCGCTAGGAGAGTGTCTCCAATCCACAGCCGCTTCAACGGAAGAAGCAAAAGCAAAAGCTATGAGATGGGGCATGCAAAGGGCTATCCAAGTTGGTTTTTTGGAGGTAGACATAGAATCGAAAACTAGACGGTTGGTGGAGTTTCTCAGTTTTGGATCCCTTGAAGTAGGACGGTCTGCCTCAGCGGCTTGTGTGGATATTCTCCATCTTTTCTCTTCTGGTTTCTGGTGTTTTTTGTATACCCCTAGGGGGTCGAATACTATTGCCCACTGTTTAGCCAGTAGGGCCTATTTGTACCCAAGTGTAATGGTGGTCGACCAACCTTCCCACTTGGCTTCACAAAGCCTTTTTGGTGGAAGAGAGGCCCATCCCCTCCTAATGTTTGGCTTCATATATAGATATTGCTTACAAAAAAAATTGACAAGACTAAAGAGAAGGTAAATGTAAAACTAACACTTTGGAGGAATGCTTTGGAATCCAAAGGTTTGAAAATAAGCCTAACCAAGATAGAGTATATATTGCAATGTTAGTAATGACGCACATGGAAATGATCTACCAATTAACCACAAGATACCCCGAAATGACCATTTTCGTTATCTTGGTTCTATAATCCATAAAGATAGAGAGATTGAAGAGAACGTTGCCCACAGAATTACATCTAGGTGGAAAATGTGAAGACGTGCCTACAAAAATGCTATGTGATTGCAGAATATGGACCAAATTAAAAGGCAAATTTTGTAAGACAAAAATAACACGAATTAAACTTTATGGAGCAAAATGATGGGTAGTCGAGAAACAACATGTTCATAGAATAAGTGTAGCCGAGATGAGGATCTTGAGATAGATGTGTAGAAACATTAAGAAAGACAAATTCATAAATGAACACATTCGTAAAAATATTGGAGTAGCCCCAATAAATGACAAAAGTAGTGAGAATAGAGTAAGATGGTTTGGTCATGTACAATAAAGATCGATGACAGCATCAGTGATGAGGAATGTGCCTGTTGAAGGTTCTAAAGTAGATAAGGGAAAGCCAAAAGGAACGTGGATTGAGGTTTTGAGAGGAGATTTTAGGAAACCGGCCTTAGCTAAAGAAATGGCTTTAAACAAGATTGAATGGAGGAACAGGATTCGTGCAACGGACCCCATATAGTTGTGATACGTAAGGCTTATGATGATGTTGGTGATGGCTTTTGAGATTTGTTTTTTTATAAGTATGGCTTTTGAGATTTGATATCCATGCCAATACGAAATCTGCATTTTATTGAGCAAATAGCCTTCCTAATTATTAGTTTGCCCTTAAATTTCCACCTTGACACATAACTTCCCAAAATTACCGAAATACAAATAGGTCGTTACAGCTTCTATAAATAAAACCTATCTACGTGATGACCCAAGCCTTCGCAAGTATAAAAAATCCACAAATAACATCCAAAAAAATCTAGAAAAATAAAAAAGTTCTCCTAAAACTAATAAAAAAATACCCCATTTTAATTTAAATTTGGAAGGGCCCAAGGATTTTTCTTCTTTAAGCATCTCACTTGGAAAGAAGAGAGACACGCATGAGAAAAAGAAAGACGCAAAAAATTCTTGACTAGCAAGATTCAAAGGTACAAGTTATACTAGTTTTCCCCTTAATTTCCTTTCTTCTACCCTAATTAGGACCCCCACTCTTTCCCAAGTAACCACACTGCCAAGAAGAACTGTGTGTTGAAATGAAACAAAAATGAGCCACAGAGGTAAACCCTTAAGAATTAGAAACCCTTCTATTCTTTTCTTTGTGGTGTAAGGATGTAACAAAGAAAACCACACCTTTCCTAAATAGTGAGGATTGCCAGGATTATCTATTCGCGGGCATGAACCACAAAAGTGATTCAAGCGAGCCGTTTTACATCTAGAATCAGCCTATTCTATTTCTTTTATGGATTTAATTTAAATTGAAAATCTGTCAAATTTACATAGAATTTCAAATTCTTCTAAGCTGGAGTCCCACTGGATTTTCTACTTCCTTGCACAGTTTCTCTAAAAGATGAGAGAAATTTTGTAAACAAAGTAATCATATTAGGCATTCATTTTCCAGTGCCTAATACATTTGTCAGAATGTAATTTGGAATCCTTACCTGCTCTCTCAGCTAAACCATTGCTTTGAAATCATTATTTGTTGTTTTCTAAAACTTTATTTTGTTTTATTTCAAAACCAGCATCTAACTCCGCCAAATCCTTCTATCAACTGCTCACTAAAATGGTATTATAAAATCACAATGTTCATACGCTAGAACAAGCATTGCTTCTTTTTCCACATGGCAGAATGCCATTGGGATGAAAGGTGCCACGTAGGAGATGGTGGAGAAACCCATGGACTGGTTTAGGCCTGCCACCTCAACGATAAAAAATAAAATGAATAAAAAAAACCACTCCACTGAACAGGCCTAGAGTGTCGCTCCATAAAGCCTGACATTGCCAGAATGCCAATGCTATGAAACAGTTCTCGACGTCCAAAAAAAATGAGGATAACCCAGTAACCAAAATGAGCCCCCATAGCAAACTTCTAGACATAATTCCACTCCAGAAGACCCAAATTGAACCCCAAAAGCAGCAAACTTAAAACACAAACTTCCATTACTCTTCCCTTTCCAATTATGCATTCTAATTCATTAACGCAAACATCCTAAAATGCGAGAGATAACATCAGATCCACCACAAGACCAAATTTATTCCCGAAAATCAAAAACTACCAAATCACAGAAATACTTAAGCATGAAACTAACAAGTCCAACTACCTGAAGACATGAAATGAATTCTCAGCTCGATTCTTTTGAACAGAGAGAAGAAACAATAAAATTGTTTGGAGAATTATCAGAGAAGATTTATAGTTAAAATAGATAAAATATAAAGCTGAACAAAACAAATCGAAACATTGAAGTTCTAGTTTTAAGTGTTCTTCGAGTTCGAGCGCGGGACTTACCTGTAAGATTTCTAGGGTTTGAAAGGCAGGCTGTTTGAAGAGAAATAGAGAGAGAAAGAGGTGTTTTTTAATTTAATAATTTGAAAGTAGCAAAAACCAAATAGGGATGAAAAGTCGCGGGTACTAATACAACGCGGGCCCGCGGGTAATTTCCACCAACCCGGATTTAGGAGTATTATTTGTAGGAAAAAGATGCAACAAGGTATACCTGAGGCTTTTTGGCGTAAGGTAACGCTATTTTTGCTATACACCGCTGTCCTCTGGGCCCACTGACCGCATGGATGTTTAGCGATACCCTTTGATGGTTACGCGTACAAAAAATCACCCTGATTGGTAATTTCTAGCCATCCGATTTTAGTACTTTATAATACGTGTATTTCTATCCATTGGATTTAGCCTTTTTTTAGTACTAAAACAACGGCTAAAAATCATCAAACAAGCTGATTTTTGGTATGAATGTCTACCAAGGGGGCCTAAACATCCATGCGGTCTGTAGAGCGAGTAACAAAAATCGTGCTACCTTACCCCAAAAAGCCTCAGGTATACCTTGTTACATAACGACCCTTATTATATGTTTCTGTTAAACTTAGGGGTAGTTTCGGTATATTGTATACGTTACTCCTAAATGTGTTCTGTTATCGATTGGAGCCAGGCGAGTGGGGGAGTGTTTCATCAGGATTGTTCTTTGGCGTGTTTGCTTGCAACGCTAATCCTGTCCTTGTCGAGGATAAGAGCGCCAACTCACCTTTTTGCACTTTTGTTGATTGTATGCCAGTCAAATTATCCTTGACGAGGACAGTACTTGACCCCAGCCAAACACACCCAAGAGATTGTTCGGATTCGAATACATTAATGGAAATTCCTCCCTTTTCCCTATAGCCAAACATATCCTCCTTCTTATTTTTCTTTTTCTTTTTTCTTTTTTTTTTGGGGAAAGCTATGGAAAAAGTATGGGTAATATATTGGTTTTGAGGACATGCATGTGCAACATACAGTGGTACAAGTAGCCCATTGGATCACCAAGTAGAAAATTTCGTATCTATTGAACAATCTTCGCTGTGTCATGACCGAAAATTCATTTTGGGGTGTTCGATTGCGAATTTCCAAAAAATTTCTTTATCTTTTTTGGTTAGGCAACACGGTTTAGGATGTACCGCAAGACCTGTAGGGCACATATAGCCGAGCTAGGCTGGCAGGCGACGCTTGCCCAGGGTAAGGGGGGCTAAACTCACAACCTAAAAAAATTGAGGATAACCCAGTAACCAAAATGGCTTCTATAGCAAAGTTCTAGACATACTTCCACTCTAGGTGAACTGAGTGGAACCCTAAAACCACCAAAATTAAAACATGAAATTTCATTACTCTTGCATTTCCAATTATGCATTCTAATTCATTAACACAAACATGCTACGAAAGGTAACATCAGATCCACCAAAAGCCTATATTTATTCCTGAAAACCAAAAAACTACCAAATCAAAGAGATATTTAAGCATGAAACTAATTAACAAATCCAACTAGTTCAACTGCATGAAGACATGCAAAGAATTTTTGACTCAATTATGCACACAAAGTGAAGAAACAGTAATAATTGTTTGAAAAACTATAAGAGGATATTTACATTTAAAAGAGAGAAAATCTAAAGAAGAACAAAATAAATCGAAAATCATAGTTCTAATTGTTCTTCAAGTTTGAGCGCGGGATTTACCTGTTAGATTTCTCAGGTTTTGAAAGAAAGGCTGTTTGAAGAGATGGATAGATAGATATAGAGAGAGCGAGATTCTTTCTAATTAATATTAGTTCGGTTTAATGGCCTTTGCCAAATCTCTGAAGTGGAGCCTGCCGCGTGGGAGGGTTTCATCGGGATTATCGTGGGGGTACATTGTGCATGTTTGGCTGTAAGACTAATCCTGTCTTTGTCAAGGATAAGAATACCAACTCATGGGGAATAAGGTATCCCTAATACAATGCCCGTTTTCACTTATGTTGTTGAATATATGTTCATCAACTTGTCCTTGACGAGGACAACACCTACAGCCAACAAACACCCAAGGGATTACTCAAATTCAAATACATTAATGTGATGACATCATCGATGGAAGTTCCCTATGGCCAAACATACCCTTCCATTTTTTTCCAATCCGTGGAAAAAGTATCGGTAATAGGTTTTTAGGACATATATGTGCAACATATAATGGTATAAGTATTTCCAATAGGTTTACTAAAAGAAAGTATTTCCAATAAGATATTTCATACCTATTGGACAACCTTCAAGATGGGTCATAACCCAAAATTCATGCCTACCAAGCGAATTTAGGGTGTTTGTTTGCAAATTTCCTTTTTTTTTTTTTTTTTTTGCTAGGTAATACAGTTTATGCGGGGTTACAAGACCTGTAGGGTACATATAGCTGTGCTAGGCTAGCGGATGAGGCCTGCATGAGAGGATTTCTATTGACATGGCACCACTGCACGTGGAGGAAAACTGCCTAGGGGTATTGAACCCAAAACCTCCCTCAAACAGAAGGTACACACCAATCATTTGCATTGACCGGTTGGATGTCAAATTTTCCAGATTTGCGACTTTCAAGTACATATTTCCAAGTACCTATTTTTCACTTGGTCCCATTTTCCTTACACCCAAACACTCCTTAATTGTTCCTTAAATTGCAAATAAAAAATGACATGATTAATGATTGGGCAAATTTGTACATCAACAATTAGAGTATTCGATTGGCACTAGTTGATGGCACATGCACATGAGCACAAAATTTTCTAAAAGTGGGATAGGAAGAAAGAAATAATTATAAATGAATATATTAATTACCTTTACTAATAATATGGGTTTATAGGGATTCAGATTTGTATTTGATTAATATATGAGATATGGAAAGAGATGAAGACTCTTCGTATTCTATTTTTTTCCAAATTTCAAGACAATCAATATGTTCCTTTAGCCTTATTCTTTTAATGAAACAACCTATGTATCTTAACATTTTCTTTTATTTATAGTGTAGAAGATATTTTAGGCACGACTTAACATATATACAGTCTAGATATTAAAATGTTTTGATACATGAATTGTTGAGCCTTCAAATGGTTTTTTTTTTTCTTAGCAAAGCATCATTGAGCCACCATGATAGGACCACTCTCTTGTATCTAAATACTTAAAAATCGATGCTCACTAACCCAAGCCTTTAGAACACCCCTTAGAACCCACTCAACAAATGGCAAAGATTTAACCCAAAAATTGTAGGTTATCTCAAATTGGTTAACTTTTACAATCAAACTTATGGATTTTAATGAAACTAAAGTCATCACTCTTAACTCAAAGCATCTCCAACCAGCGTCTTCAAATCCTGGCTTCAACAAAGCATCTTCTTCAAATTTAAAGATAGAAACACCCTCTAAAAAGTGTTGAAATCCAACCAACCCTAGCTTAAAAAAAGCATCTTTTTTAAAAAGACAAGGTATTTAAAAGTTTTTCAAAAAAGTCACAAAAAGGTATTTAAATTTTTTTGATAAAAAGTAGATTTTTCAAAAGAATACAAAAGGTATCAAAGTTTTTCAAAAAGCATGTAAAGGATAAAAATGAAAAATCAAAAGTTAAAAAGTGGGTCTCTATATTTGAAGCAAAAGAGTAGAGGGCTCTATATTTGAAGTCAAGCATAGAGATATGGAGCCTGGCTTCAAATTTTAAACTAGATATAGAACCCAGTTGGAGTTGGATTTTGCAAAAGCTTCATTAAATATGAAGATATAGGCTCCTGGTTGGAGATGCTCGCATATATCTTTTAAATGAAGTTTGTTTTATTCCTATCTGATTTTCAAATTTCAAGAACAATGCATTTTTTTATTAGTTTAGCAAAAACTTTAATAGGAAGTTTTACACATGAAATAATAATTTTATTATCTTAGACGATAATAAACGATAATAAGACATTCACCATTGAACAGTATTTAAAAAGATCTTTCAAATGGCATAAGTCCCGTTTGATTCAGACTTAGAAAGAATATCTCTAGTGAAAATAACCAAAACACCACAAAGTCAGACCCAACCTAGATTTTTAAACCTCAAATGAGATTTCTGATCTCATGTGTTGATTTTCTCATGAAAGTCATTTTCGATGAGCACCCATTTGTTTGCATTTGTTGAAAGTCGAAAATCTCAAAACTTTCTTTTTATCTTGGCATGTTCACATCATGATATAAAAGTTTCCAGTTTGCGTGAGTTTTTAAGAGTTCTATGGAACTTTCCAAAGAATTCTACACCTTTTGTAGCACTTAAAGCCCAATTTTAGAAGGTGAGATAGCACCCAAAGCAAATTCAGCCCACACAAGGGCCTAAATAGCAAGTGGATCCATTGATTGGGTTAATCGCCAATCAAATGGCTAGGATCGGCTATTCAAGGGTTGATCAATTATGTCATAGCCAAACCCAACTAAGAACCCCCAATGTTTATGCAATTCCAAGCTTAATCCAAGGGTTGATGTTTTAAAATGAACTTAAGTCAAGATCCTGGCCTTTGAATGCAATAAGAGCACAAAAAAACCTTTCAGAAATGTAATATAAGCCACTGAAAAGCTACCTAAATCACCCAAATAAATTCAGCAAGCTACCCTATTTTTTATCTATAAATAACCCATTTTGCTCCAGTACAAGACATGTACACCACATACTTGTAAATTGCCATTTTGGATTTATAATGTTCATTCATAAGAATTTGATGATTTTAAATAAAAAAAATCCGCACTTATAGTACCATCAAGTTGTTGTTCAAAATCTCAATTGCAATTGGATGATATGGTGATGTTATTTAATGTGATTTTTGAAAGCTGCGTTGTTGTAGTATTTTTATATATCAAATTCATGTTGCACATTGTATAAACCATCTTAACTATTTTCCTACGAAATAACATTCATCTAAGCCACTGAAATGGTGAATTTATGAGTGCCTTGCATTTTACTAGAGGAAAAGGGTTATTAATTTAGTGCACATCCAATGGTGAAAATATGGCTACATGCTAGTTCAGAAATGCAAGAAGAGATCTCAACATGGTTGTCCATTTATGTGTTATCTCATATCAATATTTTGAATTAGAAGCATGAAATTTGAGAATGTAATAGAATCTCTACTAAAAATACTTATAATAAAAATATAAATGATATGATAAACTTTAAATGCCTCCTTCCAAGAACTGCTTTGTCTCGAAGGATAAGATCCAAACTCTAATGGACAAAGATTTAATCGAATTGTCTGAATCCACTAGTAACGAACTCGCAATGTTAGCAAATACAAGCACCTTCGAGGATCCACCACCGGTGCCATTTACTGCAAGTATGCCCTGCATACCAACTGTCAACCTACCCTTAAACACTACTACTATCGAGATGAAGGTTGACAATGAAAGACAAATTGTTTGGACATACCCAGACATTAATCTAGGCAGTCCTAAAATCCCATCATTATACAAACTCATGATGGACTTGTATCTATATCTCTATTGTGAATCTAATACAGAAGACGAGTTAATAGGAGATCAATGACAAACCTTCATCAACAAAAAGACTGAGAAGCTTACTAAGAAGCTAACTAACAATGTCACACGACAGGCCAGGCGTTCACTGGGAGTTCGAGTCCGTTCTCACCCAAGGTTTAGCACCGTTGCCACTAAGAAAAAGAGGAAGAATCGCAAGAAGAAGTTTGTTAAGGGAAAGAACAGACAAAAGAAGAAGAACAATAAGTCCAACCGCCTTGTGTCCCACTGACACTTGAAGAGTTTCTTTTTGAAAAATTAAAATAAGACTTGGATAGTTCGTCAAATCAGACGATCGATGAATACTACTCTGAGGAAATAGTCAACAATCCTGAGTTTGATACAGAGTCTGATGACTGTTGGGATGACTACTCTTCTGATATCGACACTTGTTGCATGACATCTTGTTTCGAAGAGCCAGCTCAACCCAATTCGGACAACGATGAAGGATTGGAGTGCGAGTTGGTTGAAACACCAATACTCGAGGTTAATCAATTAAACCTTAGGTCCGAACGAATGCTCCCACCTTGTTTGCCACTCCCGAGTCTAGAACAAGTCATAGAGCAAGTCCCGATAACCCATATTCAGGGACCACTGACTGAAGTCCCGATACTGATAAGAGATCGCGGGGTTTTGCCAATAGAAACTCCAGTGTCAATTAGAAATCAACTAATTCCGCAGATGGAAAATCTAGTGTAGGTCAGAAATCATGCAATACTGCTATCTCAAACTGTACCAATTGTGGGGGAAAATGTCTGATATATCCCACATTATCTTTGAGAAAACATAAGATTATTCTTTCGATGTAGATCTGGCGATTTGATTGAATCTTGAGCTTTTGAGTCTGATTTTTCTCCTCTGCGCAGATTATCATATATCTCCTCCAATGGTCGTGTACTTGTCAAAAACACTCTGACGATCTAGTCAGTTTTTGTTTGCACATGATTGATAGAACACTTAAATGAAGGATTAGAAGAAAATTTATGTTTTCCTAGTTTTGATTTATTTTTTCTCTTTATCGAAGAAAAAGACATCCTTTTAATGTACTGGCCTATATATATATATATATATATATATATATATATATATCTTTTTGATGATTTATTCTCCCCCTTTTTGTTAGAGAATATATATTGTAATGACCGACAACATCCTTTTAATGACCGACAAGTATGTTGTTTGAGACTTTTCGGGAAGGGTTGTATGCCTGTCTGACAGGAATATATCCATATTCTAGTTGGCGTAATTCCGTGACATAAACATAGTTGTAATCATTCTTACAAGTATTAGTGTGGCTTTGAGAATGTGGTATGCATCCCTCACTGACTACATGAAGACTGAAAGACGAAGACTCAGAAGATTGACGAATGAGTCATCTGAGGTGCTGCAAGAATCAGACGATTGATGAATGAATCATCTGAAGAATTGTTATTTATCGGTTGAAGATCGTGCCCAGTCGCATAGGAAGTAAGAGACCTAGAATAGGCCTTTAAAATTGAACTAAGGGGTTGTCCAATTGATTGGACCCAAGGGACCAAGTCAAATCGATTGGCCCCTGTGGTAGAATCGATTGGACCCTACATGATAGAACTTCATGAAGGACCAATTGATTGGACCTCAGACCAATCGATTGGACTGACGAACAAAAACCTATCCGAGTAGGACCAATCGATTGGACCTCAGACCAATTAATTAGAATGAGAAGAAAATTTCTAAATTTGGATCTGGGTTTTGTGGTCCCACTAAACCCATCACTAGTTTGACATAGGGCTTCAATACTCGTATAACCCTTGAGCTTTATAAAATAGTCGACACAATACAACTACACTCAAGAATAGTGAGCTACTGCATTCAAGCTACTTAGAGCTATATAGAGTTGTCCCATTCGAAGAGTAAAACCAGGTTAACCATTCTATTTTTGTGCAAGTTTTCTCTTTCCTTGATCATAGCTTCTTGCTTAATCTTTACCTTTGCCTGGGTTACCAACTAGAAACCCAACCTAGTAAGCCAGAGAGTACTACGTGTGACTCAACACTATTTGAGCAACGAATAGGGTTCAGGGTGTACTGAATCTTTCACCATCGAGGCTGGACCGGTGTATGTAAATTAAGATCGGGGTGTACTGATCGATGATAGGTTTGGTGAGTACCAAACTGAACAAGATGGAAAGGCTTCGCGACTAGACGTGCGCTTATGGACTCAACACGTGGAGGCAGAAAACGTGGACGCATTGACAGTTGGCCTTGGCTAAGGTTATATGCTGTATGAAAATGATATTGCGTAAGTAACTACTGTAACTCAACTTTCTAGTCAGTGATACTTTTTGTCTGGATGTGGTCCCATGGTTTTTCCTTAGCTAAGGTTTCCATATAAAAATCTAATGTGTTATGATTATTTGTATTCCGCACAATTTCTAGATTAGATCAAACTAACAAGAAATAATATATCACGACATATATTCGTTATTTGTTGGTTGAGATAATCATCTATTAATTCAATCAACCTATTTAGGATTGCTTCACATGCGATTAGATTACCCCTACCAGACTAATAATTGAATTAGATTATTAGTTTAAAAGGAGAATTTTTAATACCTATTCAACCCCCTTTCTAGGTATCTAGTGATATAGGGATACACAGATTTTCAAAGGGTTGTATGCCCGGCCGACAAGTATGTTGTTGACAAATATCAGGAAGGGTTGTATGCCTGACAGACAAGTATGTTGTTTGAGACTTTTCGGGAAGGGTTGTATGCTTGTCCGACATGTATATTTGCTAAGTCTGTCCATTATAGCTCAATGTTGTAGCTTTACCCGAAAAAGCCTGCATCTCTGTAACCCAGTAAGTATAGATATCATGAAGCTTTATCCGTAGGTTTTACGGAGAAGAAGTCAATGAAGTTTGGTTTCTAAAGTTATCCCGAGAACTCATAATATTTTATTTCAACCCTTAAACACGTGTCATTTTTTGTATTCTGACAGGACGGAAAAAATTGATGGAGACTTCTTTTCAATCATGTCGAGTTGTTACTTATGTTCATCTTGATATGCCATGTGTCACTCTCCTACCCACTGCTTGCCATTTGATATTGCCATCTGTCAATATCTCATGTCTTGAAAAATACGGTACCCACACCATTTCCCAAATACAATGTTCTAGTACATCTTTAAAAGATTCCAGCCCTACTATGTGTCTACAATACTTTGCAAATGTGTCAAGAATTACACGAGGCTCTAGTGATCAAGGCATTGAATAACCTAAAGGAGTGTCAAACGAAAGTTAATCATATCGAAATTAGGATGACTCCTAACAAAGGATGCGTATCTTGCATGGCCTGCATGTCTTTTAACGATTAAGACCTACAATTGAGCAACCAAGTCCACAATTGAGAAATTCTCCGAATGTTATCGAAGCCCTAGTTGTTAATTCATGATCAATTCATGAATTAATCACTTTTAGGTGGTACCCGTAATATACGGACGGACATATCAAAAAATATGAACAATTCACAATTTACAATGGAACGCAAATACGAAAAAATAGAAACAAGACAGATGGACAGGTATCAAGAACTAGACCTAAAGTATTTGGATCCATCCTGACTTGAGTGTCGGAGTGTGATTTGCAGGTACCATGGCGACTGGAGACACGATGGCAATCACGGAGTAATTAGTCTGGGCAAGACGGAACATCAGTCGTCATATTCCTCTCAGGATCATCAGAGGTAAGGCCGATCGCTCCGGACAGTTAGTCTACCAATCACCAGTCTGTTTCCTCGGGGATCGTGCGGGTAAAGACATTCTGAATTTTTCCCCCACTCCCCTCAAATGTGGTTTTCAAGTTACATGGTAAAAATAAACAGTCCATAATTCTTCGAATTCTAAACCAGTCTATGAATATCAAAATGATTTGAATTTTTGTGAGGATGATCTCCTCACCATAGAGATCATCCCCACCAAAAATCAGCCATTGATTCATCTTCTATGTGGGTATGCCAAATGGATGTCAAAAATGGTTTCCCCTGATCCCGACCCTATCAAAAAATAAAAAAACTAAAAAATAAAAAGATAAGAATAATAAAAAATAATCAAGGTTGTTGTTATTATTATTATTATTATTTTTTTTTTTTTTTAAATTTGTTTTTTGAGCTAACACAATGCACTTGCTTGCATCAGTTTTTGGGCTGCACTTCCTTGCGTCTATTTTGTTAAGGAGTTTGCAAGGGCTTGTCAACCATTTGCACGTCAGTTCATTTGCACGCCTCCAACCAATCACTTACGATCCCAAAATTGTGGCAAGTGAGTGCATTGCACTCAATTTGTTGTGAACCAAGCAGGGCCTAAGGGTTTTGAACTCAAGTCCATTAAGTACTTGAAAGAGATGCTTTTAATCCCTCGCTTTCTGAAAAATAAACTTTATAAAATTTTGAGGTTTCTATCACTTCCTACACTTTTACACAATTTTTTTAGCCTCGTATTGCTAGGGATAACTAAAAGTTTAGAACTCTTATATAAGAGGGTTGGAACAAAAGGGTAGAGCCCTTGGCCTCCCAATTTTGTGCCCAATGAACACAACCTTGCACCATATTAATCACACACGCACACGTGTGCAGCGAGTTGAATCTGGTCATGGGCATGGGCTGTGGGCTCTTATAATTAAGCCAGCCTATCTTTTTGAGTTAAAAACATTTGATTTTCCTTACCTCCCTTTATTATTTAGAAATATTTATTAATAATTCTTATTACCATTTTTTGTTACTTCATTTAGCCCTTATTGAGAGTTATTAGGGCTAAACATCCCCCCCCCCCCCTCCTCTTTCTGTGTGTGTGTGTGTGAAGAGAGATCTGAGTGGCGTATAAAAATGTAAGAACATAAACTATTTTTCTCTCTATTTTATTGTGTTATCATCTTTCTTATTTTTCTGAAGGTAATATCGCTGTTAGTTGACAAGTGTTGAAGGTCGGGAATTATTGCCTATCTGCAATTAGTTTTGAATCTTGAGGATAGACGTCCTAACTACTATCAGCAACACTATGGAAGTGCAACAATGAAAAATTAAGTTTTCTTCTCCTATTGACAGAGCTATTAGTGTTAAGTTGTGATCATTTGTACTGTTGGGATTTACTGTTCTACATATTGGGTATTGTCTTTCTTTCAGTTAAGATATATTATTCATTGACTCCAGTTTACCTTTCTAATTTCTCTTGTAACTAATCAATCAATTAACTACTACTGTAACTTGAACTCCTGTTCTAACAGCCTCGACATCAGTCGAGCTGAAATCTACTGGAAGGAGGAAGTTCTATTTCAAAATATCATTAAGAAAAAATGGGGTTTGACGCGTGAATTCAATTTTTTAGTAAGCCTCCTCTGAATAATTTTATAACCATTGGTATCTCTTTTCTCAAGAGTTAATGTTTTGCCAACCTATTATTTGAGGAAGATGTGCAAAAACTCTCTGTTTTAAGGGGAATTAAGTTAAATGAGATCAAGTGTTTTTGTTTCCATTGACAACAGAAAAATGGTAGCTGTTTTTGCTCAAACAGTCAACTTCTTTCTTGCTGGCCGTGTACTTTGAGGAAGATCACTTCGCCATGGAAAAATCTATGATACCGACTTATGTATCAAAATTTTGATGCAGAAGTCCCTCAATTTGCCACGTAGTAGACTCTTTCGGGCCCACTGCCTCCATGAATGTTTGGCTCACACGTTGGTGGATCCACACACCAAAAATCAATGTGATTAGTGATTCCTCTCCATTGGATTTGAGCACCTTTTTTTTATCATGGACTTGTAACCAACTCATAGGCCTGTTCATAAAGCCCATGATAAAAAAGTGCTCGAATCATACGGCTAGAAATCACCAATCACACTGATTTTTAGTATGTAGGTATATCATAGTGTGGGCCATCACGAGTCTATTACGTTGCAATTCGAGGGACTTCTGCATCAAAACTTTGACACATAAGGCTGCATCAAAGAACACCCCCGGCCCTTCGCCATCTTCTAACACCTGTGTCACACGTGTGATAGACATGCTTATCAATCTAGATCGTACAGTCATGCCAAATGGATGAATCTAATCTTACAATGAAGTTTTGCTCTTTTACCATTGATTGTTTTTGCTCTAATCTTATCATTATCTTCGACCATGAAAAGCTGTTCTCCAGTAAAAAAAAAATTACTGAGAATTGGTTTATAGTAAACGACCATCAAAATTTTGATTCTTTGGTAGACCTACAAGACCAAAAATCAGCCTGAATAGTAATTTCTAACTGTCAGATTGAAATTTTTTTCATGGGAATATTTCGAACATTATTTAGGGTACTCAGATCCAAGGTAAGAAATCACTAATGAGGCTGATTTTTGGTATGTACGTGGGTCCACTTAAGGGTGGGCCAAACATCCATACGGTCAGTGGTCTTTAAGAGTGTTGCACGTGGCTCATACTGTGGACTACCTAAGGAGACCATGGAGATAATCTTCACTTGCCTATCAACAAAAACAAAAAACTTTGTTTTACACTCTTTGTTTTTTTTGTGTTGAAGTCACTATAGAAGATGCTTGTGTGCTATCATCAAACTCTTTGAGCAACTTGCTTGCGTCCTTGCTTAAGTATGCGTTCTTTGTCCTCTCTTATGTCCACCAACTAGCCAACTGACCTCAACAATGACTGAGAACGAACTGAATAGAACTCTCTCTCTCTCTTTCTAGAGAGATAGTATACAAGGGCAATTTGGTCCAAAAAGGCCAAAACCCATTTTGGTAATTAACTTAATTTTTTTCCGGGTAATTTTAGTCGCACACCACAAAATGTGAGGGCACCCAAAACCCTTGGTTTTTATTACCATATATTTTTTATTACGAAAATGGCCTTGTGAAATTTTTTTACGCACCCTCTCATCAACTGATCGGGGTTGTGAGTCTTGTGACCGAATCCATTCACAACCCACAATAGGAGTCACGTGGCACACTCTTAGTGGACACTGACTGTATGGATGTTTTGTTAGTCCATCGGTGGACCTACAAACCAAAAATCAGCCTGATTAGTAAATTCAAAGTGTTGGATTGAAGTTATTTTCATGGGTTGATTTTAACAGTAGGAATCAGAGAATTATTGAGCGTTATTTGGGTGCAAAGATCCAAAGTTTGTAAATCACTAATCAGGCTGATTTTTGGTTTGCAAGTCCAGCGAGGGACTGGTCAAACATCTATATGGTCAACGTCTACTAAGAGTATGCCATGTGGCTCCTACTGTGGATTGTGACTGGCTTCGGTCAAACCCGTTGTGACAGAAGTTTTACACGTTACTCTTGTGCTGAAATGGGGGAAGGTGCCCTCACAGAGTTTGCAATATAAGTGGGGTGCTCTCAGCAGGTCGGGTGCCCTCACATTTTACAGGGTGCGACTAAAATTACCCAATTTGTTACTAAACTTTGGGAAATTTTAGTGGCGTCCCTTGAATTGTGAGGGCACCACGAATTGTGAGGGTACCCAAACTAAACATTCATGCGACATTTTTATTTTTTTACTTTTTTTGTAAATCATCCGACAATTTGTTAACAAATAATAGATGTGATTTTTTTAGAGTAGAACTTTGATGACAGAGCGCAATATGAGCCACGGGGCACATACTTAGAGGACTGGCTGTATGGATTTTTTTTCTTCCAATCTTTAGGTGGACCTACAAACCAAAAATCAGCCTAATTGATTTCAAACCTTTGGATCTTTGTATCTCAAATAATGGTCAATAATGCTCAAATTTCCACAATTAAATCAACCCATGAAAATAACTCAAATCCAGCACCTAAAAATCACCAATCAGGCTGATTTTTGTTTTGTAGATCCACGCCTATGGATTGGCTCAGAGTCCTCTAAGAGTGTGCCCGGTGGGTCCTTGAACACAAGTTGCACGAGGTGATCTCGAACTTGTAGAAGGCATTTTCATAAATTAAGCAAATTGAAGCACAATTCGTGGGGTGCGACTAAAATTTCCCTTACACTTTTGATTTTAAGAGTTTTTTTTTTTTTAATTTATTTTGGTAAAAAACTCTATATTTTTTTATTGTAAATACGGGAATTTTGTTGCATTTTAAGGTTTAAATACACCTGTTATAATGTTGTAGCGGACATATAATATTACCTTTATATCGTTATAACAAGTCACATCATGGTAAGAAAAAGGTCAAAATAATATTATTTTATTAATATTGATAACAATAAAATAACGGATAATGGACAAATTAAATAAAGATCTTTGGTATTTTTCAAACCGTGCTTTGGATCATGCTTAACCTCATCTTACTTACTTAACGTCCGTCCTAGGTCTATAGCATCATATGGTCATCAAGATTTCTTTTCTTACGCTCTGATCACATGGACCTCGTCAAAGGGAAAAAAATCAAGGGCCTAGAAAAAAAGAAGAAAATGATGCTACATATTCCCCGTATTAGGCAATAACTTTGTGGCCTGGCCGCCATAGTTACCAATTCAAATTTCAAAATACAACAAAAATATATTATCGGAAAAGCTTGAGAATATTTTGGATTTTTCATACGAGAAAATGTGATAAAAATAAAATAAAATAAGTAAAAAAATATTTTTTTTGTAATTTAAAATTAAAATTTTAAATAATACCCTCGTACTACAGGAATAATACGACTCCTCGCAGGATACCAAATCTTTGAAAAGTTTGGTCGTTCGTCACGAAGGACCTATATTTTTGGACATAAAATTTTACAAAAGCTCTCGGGTGTGGATGCCAATAATCCAACAATGATTTTGCTTTGGCAAAAGCGAATGCTCGATCAACACAACACTGTCAACCACCGTTGGATTCTCGGGAAAGGTCTGTAGATCCCCCGCAAAGTTTGCATATAATACACGAATTTACTTACATGGTAGACTTTGAGAAGCAATTTCATGGTTCATATTGGGTGCGATCAAGCCAATATTAATACTAATGCACCGGATCCCATCAGAACTCCGCCAAAAGGCGTGTTTGGGTGAGAGTAGTATTAGGATGGGTGACCTCCTGGGATGTCCTCATGTTGCACCACTCGAAACCATTTTAACTCTTATAAAAAAAATGGAAAAATTTAGAAACGAACCCTAGTTTAAGGGTATTTTTCAAAAAGAACTGTATTTATTGAAATTTGTCAAAACAAACTTAGGGTGCCGAATTGTTTGGCGTATTCTCACAAAACTTTAAAATGGCTGAATTGCTCTCTTCAAACGATACGCCAAATGGTTTGGCATATGTTGTTATAAGACGCCATACTATTAGGCGTTTATTTTTACCGTGTTAACTTGAAACCCACGTTTGATGATGTTAGAAATTTCAGAATAGGTGATCTATACAGTGAGGAGATCATACTGTTTGGCGATGGTTATTAACAGTTGCCAACCGTTCGGCGTCGGCTATTAAAAGTCGGTATGTCGACTCCGGTATGGTGACTTTTAATAACCGTCGCCAAATAGTACGACGTCTGACAATAGTTTGACTTTTTTCAGGCGACGGGACAATGGCAAATCAGCCATTAAATATTTTCTTGAGCATTGGCCAACCGATTTGGTGTCATAGGTCTGTTTTGACAAATTTCGAAAAAATACGGTTCTTTTTTGAAAATATCCTTAAACTTGGGTTCGTTTTGAAAATTTTCCCAAAAATAAATCAGGGTTCATATCACACAAATCTCAAACAACATCCAACCATCTAGGTCGTAGGAAGTAAGTGCATCGTTTTGATTATAATTGTGCGTATCTAACGCCAATTATGAGGAATATCCTCTCGTTATTGCCTAACCCAAGGAGCGGTGCTAACCTGTCTCCACTGCACGAGACAGCACCGTACGCAATCGAGAGATTCACCACGGACTTCAATGCCACTTCCTTGACTACGGACTCGAAACCCTCTCTATAAAACCCCAACCCGCCGAGCTGTTTCCGACCAATCCCACCCTTGTGGTCCCCACGTACTTGGTCCCGGCCGCGCACCATGTCGTGCCCAATAATTCTTTGACGAGATGTTGTGACGGATGCCGGTCACAGCACTCAATACGAGCCACGTGGCACATGATCAGAGGGCGATTACCGTATGGATGTTTGGCCAGTCCCTCGGTGGATCTACAAACCAAAAATCTGCCTGATTAGTAATTTTCAACCTTTGGATTTTTGCACCCAAATAACGCTCAAATTTCTACCGTTAAAATCAACCCATGAAAATAACTTCAATCGAATCGGTTAGAAATCACTAATCAAGCTGATTTTTGTGTACCGGTCCACAAAGGTACTGGCCAAACATCCATACAGTCATCGTCCACTAACAGTATGTCACGTGGCTCGTATTGAGTGCTGTGACCGGCTTCCGTCACAACATCTTGTGACACAAGTTTTTCTCTCATAGTTTGAGCCACATGACACACTCTCAGAGACAAATTAACCGTACGGATGTTTGGCCCATCTCTAGGTGAACTACATACCAAAAAATCAGCGGGCAGAAATCACGATCAAAATCTACTGTCAAAAATAAAAATAAACCATGATCGAATCCATGTGACTCATGCAATTGTCCGTCATCAACGTTTATGACGGCCTCGTCATCAATGATCTATTCATGTAGGGTCTACCATTACTGGAATTGTCGCTTGAAGAGACAGCTAGTGGGTCCTACAAGAACAAATGCTCATCTCATATCTCGACAATTTGAGTTTCTCGCGATTTATTCCGAGATTTTGAGAAACAAATTAAGTTTTTTCTTTTTGGGAAAATTTAACGGAAACATCGGCGAGAAAACTGGTTCCTCATGTTTCCCTGCTTTTCCCCTTTTGTTCTAATCGCAGCAAACATTCAATTTTCTCATAGAGGAAATGATATTTCCAGATTCAATTTTTATATTTTCAGTCCTTTTTCGTTTTTGATTTCAATTTTTATATTTTCTAAATTAAAAACACATTTTTCAAGGAGCATTCAAAGGTAGATACAAAGTCTGCAAACGTATGCAGACTAGATTTCTCCAGATTATAAAGGACCATTTAAAACCTTGCCTATGTCCAAGAACATAAAAAAAATAAAAATAAGTTATATGTCCAATAATAAAAATGCTTGAAAATATACAAATTAAGCTTGATAATATCACTTCTTTTTTTTTTATATGAAACCGGTCAAGGATTGGTCCAACTGCGGTTTCTTTACATGCCATGTGTGCAAGAAGAGCACATTTTAAGTAGTATGTGGTAGTCCCTGAATGCGAAGCAGCCGGATCAATTTGGTTCGTACATCAATACGCTCATTATTTAGCTCCATCTTAGGGTTAGGATTGTACTAATGCAAATTTGTGGGGTATGGGAAATTCTCGAGTTGTCGGACACTTGGATGGTCTTGATTGATCCATCGACATTGATCGCAATTTATTTTAAATTATAATTTATGGTGATAATAGGTTATGGGCTTAATACCCATGACCCCATAAGTATCATGAAGCAAGTGCATTGAATTCAAAAATTCATAATTCATCTTCCTCAACTTTCCAAGACAATGTTTTGAGCTTCTTTTCCCTAAAAGTAGACAAGTCATTTAAAAAGGAAAAGCAAAGATTAGAATACATGCTTTTATGTAGAAAGAAGTATACTTTAGACTTTGAGTTATACTTTCTATTAAAGGTAAAGACTCTAAAAATCACTTAAGGGATTTTAGCACCCTCAAGACTCCACAAATGGTGCACATCCAACCTTCTAGGACCCAACCATGGGGTCCACCTAGGAGATATATTTCAAAAAATGAATAAGTTCTTATGATTATAGCCATGTGAACTATACTATTCTTTTAGTGGATTAGAAAAAGGGATCAGGCTTAGGAGCCCCCTTTTTCTTACCCCTCTCGGAAGTCATGTTCTCAGTTGAATCCAACAGTGGTTGATAGCACTGCAAAAAGTGAAAAAAGTGAAGCTTGCTCTGCATTATCAACTTTAGTTGGATTCTCAGAATCCCTGACTGAGAATACGACTCCCAAGAGGAGTCAGAAAAGGGGGGCTCCGGAGTCCGGAGCCCAACCCTTAGAAAAATAGGGTGAACGGTCGAGAAAGAAAAGACAAGAGTCAATTCAGCCTCTCGTTTTCTTGGAGAGGAATTCTAACTGCGCGATTGCGCAAAAGAAAAAGAGGAAGTTGTCCTCTTTGTTGGACACCTGTTGCCATGTAAGGGTGTTTTGAAACCCTTACATGGGCTGGTGTCAAACAAGGAGGATTAGTACAACTAGGAATCTGATAACGAATAAAGGGAAGAGAGTTCATACATGCACACCCCATTTCCTGTCGGGGAAAGCTCTCTCAAAAAATGAGTAAAACTTGGCTGACCGTCGATGGTCACTGACAGCCCACAAAATGAGCCAGTGACACATTTTTAGAGGACACTAAATGTATGGATGCTTGGCCAGTCCCTAGGTGGACCTACAAACCAAATATCAGCCTGATTAGTGATTTCAAACCATCCGATCTTGTACCCCAAATAATGGCCAATAATGCTCAAATTCCCACGGTTAAAATCAACACACAAAAATGGCTCCAATCCAACACTAAGAAATCACTAATTAGGTTGATTTTTGGTTTGTAGGTCCACCTAGGGATTGGCCAAACATCCATACGATCAATGTCCTCTAAAAATGTGCCTCGTGGTTGATACTGTGGGTGGTCATTGACCGTCTTTGCTAAGCCAAGTTTTAGAGAGAGATCTCTCTTTTTGGGGTGTGTGAATATGTCCTCCATATGGTCCAAATTGTTGAATAGTCATTAGCGATCCATGTCATGTGTATCTTGAGATCATTCAATGGTTTAGACCAATGGAGGATGTCATCATCTGTTCATTTTGGTTAGGTTCATATTGTTGAATCCAAAAGGGGGTTCAAGAGCTCAAAAGCATGGGTCCCACCACAAACACATTAATTAAATGAGGCACGCAAGAAGGACCTTCGTCCGTTATATAGTAGAATAGATGACCCACATGCGTATTAGGGTGAAACTACTTTAATTGATAGTGTAGTAGCTCTTCAATAAAATTGTGGTATGAGTAGGTATGAGCTGAGTACTTGACTCTTTCTTCTTATACATCAGTGGAAGGCACCTACGATGCACCTAAGTGATTCTAGGATTTTTTTTTTTTTTAAGAAATGGCAAAATAGGAAAGTTTCAACCCAGAGGGCAGTTTTGAAAAAGTAGGTTAGAGAGGCAAATCTAAAAATTGTAGTAACTCAAGGCACAGTTAGAAAAATAAAATCCTGAAGCTGCCATGTCAGATAACTTAGAGAGACAACTCTTCGACAAGGGAAAAGTTGAAGGTTCCCATGAGAGTTTTGATTATGGGAGTTTTGTTTCCCTTAATGCTTTCTCTGAGGGAAACAAAAATGAAACATTATTCCGAAAACAAGAAACATGCACCCCTTGTAATAGTCATATTATCGAGGCCATAAACTATCCCAGTTCTTAATTCCAAAGTTGAACCCACCTTCACCGCTGTTTTAGGTCCATTTTTGACAAATTTACACCAACTATATATTAACAACTGCAACTTCACAAGTATGCACAAGTCTCTCTCTCTCTCTCTCTCTCTCTCTCTCTCTCTCTCTCTCTCTCAGATCTCTCTAACAAATTGAATTTAGGTTATGTGGCAACATGTCATGCCTCGAATCCCAGGGTCTATGACCTGGCCCGCAACTCACACAACCATACTTATTATCCATAGGTCAACTGGCCTGCAATTCATGGGTTGACGTGCAAACAAGCTCTAAGAATATATATATACCCAAAATTTCCCTATATGAGGTCCATTAACCCCTTCAATCAAAATAATCATATCTGCAAATCTGCCCTAAAAGCACAGAGACTAGTTTGACTTATGTTTATTCAAAAATTCATAACTCTCCGTTTTAATGTCCAGATTAGATGTACCATACAAACCTAATAGAGAATACCATGAGGGAAAAATAACTAAAGGTCTCAATTTGATTCTCATCCAATCAGAACTCACAATATATGAGCCACGTGAGTGATTTTAGGAGCCTCATCAACGTTGATGACAGACACTCTTAGAGACCATTGACCGTATGGATGTTTGGCCCATCCCTAGATAGACTTCATACCAAAATTCAACTTGATTACTAATTTCAATCCGTTGGCTTAGAGTCTTTATCATGGTTTATTTTTTTACCGTATGAAGGTGAAGGTTCTGTGAAGCCCGTGTGAGGGGGCGTACACACCCTTACTTAGGTTTTGGCTTTAAAGTAGTATAGATAACAAAATATATTATATTATATATATAATAAATAAATAATTATATTGTTACATATAATTCTATTTCTATAATAATATCTAAATATAATAATTATATTTAATCTATTTATTAGATTTACTTATCCAACGAGTCAAATATTATCATATATTCGATAAATTAATTGGATTCGAATTCGAGTATTGATTTAGAATATCTGTCAGATATCCTGCCAAACTTTTTTTAATAAATTTTCTCGAAATTTTTCGTTACAATGGAAAAATAATGAAAAGTAACGGCCATTATAATGAAAATAATGCCCATTATTTTCTTAGCGTTAGAACGGTACATAACGTAGCGGGGAGGTCCGAATCCGTTATAACGGCCGTTACTTTCATTATAACGATCGTTTTTTAAAACCATGAATCATTGCATTTCCACGAAACTTTCAGTGGTCAGAGTCGATGTCGCAGCTCGCCGCAACATTGAGGGCAATGCCACTCACGCACGACTTGGTCACGTCAAGCGGGCGAACTTGGTCGAACTCGCCGAACTTCACGACAAGCCGCCCAACTTCGCCCTAAACAAACGCAGCTGATTGAAACTTTGAAAGAACTCAATTGGTGAACCTCCTCTGTACTGCAGTTCTTAAAAAAGGAGAAAAGATGAAAAAAGTGTAGAAGCCCGATTTTTGGTACTCACCGTTGCCATCTGGACCCACTGACCGCAGGGATGTTTAGCCCACCCCTTGATGGATAAACACACCAAAAATCACTCTGATTGGTATTCTCTAACCACTAGATTTTCGTACTTTTTAAGGCATGATTTTAGCCGTTGGATTCAATCAATTTTGGAGTACTAAAACCGACGGTTAAAAATCATCAAACAAGCTGATATAATTTCGCCAAAAAAACGTCAGGTATGCCTCGTTATATACGACCCCTTGTAAAATAGTATAGATATTGAACAAAGAAGCTAAGCTATAAAATGAGATCTCAAATGGCGAGAAATTGTGGGACCCAGTTGCGGGGGCACCAGCAAACATATGGGACCCACCACCATCACTCCCTCCACCACATACCCGGTCACCTACCTTCCCTTCCGATGCTTGCTGTCTAATACACACCTGTCTCCTGAGCTCCTCTGTCTTTCCAATCCCTTCCCTCCTCCTCTTAACCCTCCCATAAACCCCCCCCCCTCTCTCTCTCTCTCTCCCTCTCTCTCTCTGTATGGAAGGTGGTTTGGGTTTAGTAGGTGGTGGTGGAGCTTCGTCGGGAGGCTCGACCAGCGGGTCGGTGTCTAAGGCGGAGGTGGTGGATCAAGACTACTACGTGGGGTTGTCATCTGAGGTGTCTTCGAACCACCCTGACTTAGCTGATTCTGAGCTTGAGTTGGGTCTTGGGTTGAGCCTTGGTGGTGCGATGAAGGTTAAACCCTCCGCATGGGGGGAGTACGGTAGGATTTTGACTGCTAAGGATTTCTCTTCTATGGTCTCTCGTGGGTCTTCTGCCTCTTCTTCTTCCTCTTCTGGCAGAGCTAATGCTTCTGCTACCACTGTTTCTGGGACAAAGAGGAACGCTGATTCTGTTGCTCAAGAGGTTGGACCTCCCAATGGAGCCAGGTAACCTCTTATGGATGCAAATGAAGGGCTGTGATTTAAACTTTTTTTTTATTTTATTTTTTATCATTAGGAAGTTTTGGGTTTGTTTCTGTTCCTGATTTAAGTCCATTTTTGCTGTTTTCTGATTTTAATCTGTTGATGTAAATGGGTTTTTATTATAATTATTATTTCCTGAGTTGGATCTTTTCTATCTCTTGCTTGTTTTTTTTTTTTTTTTCCTTGGTTTGAATATGGTTTTGCTGTTATTCTGATTTCTTATTATCTCTTATTTGATGGGTTTAGGTAATTTTGAATTCCTGATTCGATGATTTAAATGGGCTTTTACTTCCTCATTTTGGGTCTTTTTTAGTTAATCCATATTCTTGTTTTCCCCTCCTTTTTTTTTTTCCTGTTTTGTTCTGATATTTGTTTAGTTTGCTGATTTGTGTTGTTTCTATTTGTTCTACTAATTCTTTTGTTGTATCTGAGAATTGGGTTTTGTCTACTTTGTATTTGTTAACTGTTTTCTGATGGGTTCAGTTATTTATAGCTGTAATTTGGTTTTTATGGGAGCAGTCAGGTTGTGGGATGGCCACCTATAAGGGCATATAGGATAAACAGCTTGGTTAACCAAGCCAAGGTTCCAACCTCTGCAAAAGGAGATGACATTGTCATTGAGAATGGTAAAAGTAACAATGAGTCGAAGAAGAAGACTAACACCATCAGCAGCTACAACAACAATGGTCATGTTAAGGAGAAAAGGCATGTAGGGAATTCTTTGTTTGTGAAGGTCAATATGGACGGCATGCCGATTGGGAGGAAGGTGGATCTGAGTGCTCAGGCCTGCTATGAGACCCTTGCTCAAACATTGGAGGACATGTTCCACGGACCCACAACCAACATCGATTCCATCCGTGAGTTTATGTTCCTTTATATTTTGTTCTGCATACGTAGATGATGACTACACCTAATTAAGGATTGAAATCTTGGTTTGGAAACCTCATTAATTCAGAGGCGATTAGCACAAAAAGTCTATAGTGAATTGTGAATTCATTGCGCTTGAGCTGACTCGGCTGATACAGAGTGACTCAATCACTTCGTCGGTATGACTGTATAACTAGTGGTACCTTGTGTATTGAAATCTTGGTTTAGAAACCTCATTAATTAAGAGCCGATTAGCATAACAAGTCTGTTTCAAATTGTGAATTTATTGCGCTTGAGCTGAGTCGTTGGTTGTTACACCGCTATAGTATAATAAGGGATGCCTTGTGTAGAGCACTGACTCAGCCGAGTCAAGATACAGTGTGACTCGACCACATTGTTGGTATGACTATCATCCAAGCTTTTAATCCTTCCACATGTTACATGCTTTATTATGTTTATTTATTTTTGCTGAGGTTGTATGCATGCAGAGGTGATCGATGTGCATAACAACTAACTACCTTGGTAAAAAGTAGTGTAGATTTTGCTTAGTTCATGTTTTATAGTGTCATTGTGTTTTTTGTGATTAGGCTCAAGTGGAGAGAAGGAACCTGGGGTTGAAACAACAAAACCCTCCAAACTGTTGGATGGCTCATCTGAGTTTGTGCTTACATACGAAGACAAAGAAGGAGATTGGATGCTTGTCGGAGATGTTCCTTGGGGGTATGCATCCTTTCTATTTCAATCCAATAAACACTCTCACAAGCACAAATATAAAAGAACAAAAAAGGGGGGGCATGATCTCCCCAGTGAGACTGAAATACTCCAATCAATTGACTGTGGGATCTTTTCCACCCCATAAAAAACTACACTCCAGGGTCCAAAAAAGAAAAAGAAAAAAGATCCTTTTTGACTAGACTATACTCTGGAACTTGGTCTAATGATCTCCACCTGTAGCTGTTGCATTTGCACTGTTGCGCATTGATCCGGATCATGTGCTTAGGTGGTCAGTAGTAGTACCTCAGTAATTGTTCAGATTGGACTAGTATTTAGCTTTTTTTATGGATGGTCAGGTCCCGCAAGAAAGTCCCCGATCAGAGGTTTGGATCATAATCAACGCCTCTATATTGAATTATTGATGGTTATGTGCATGAATTTAGCAATAAAATTGTCCGTTTTCATGCACAAAGGCTCTGATTTATAGTTCAGATAAACAAGATCAAAATGTATAAAAAAATTGTATCATAGGATGGAATTTGGTGCCAGGCTTGCTTTAATTAATCATGGATATTGATGCCATAACCTTTGTATTATGGTAATTACCATATCATTGCAACCAAGATGTCATACACACTTCACTATGACGAAATGGCCCCAAGTCAACAGCTTGGATTGCTATCTTATATTTTGCACGTGGTACTAGTACCGGGGCTATGGTATCGTTGGTAGTTCATATTTTTTTTTCCTTGGCAGGCTTATTTAATACTTTTATCAATGCTTACAGTTCCAGTCTACTTTTTCTTATGTGTATCTAGGATGTTCCTTAACACTGTGAAGAGGCTTAGAATCATGAGGACATCTGAGGCGAATGGACTTGGTATGGACCCTATTATTTTTCAGGTTTAAACTTTTATTTTGTTTATCTTACTTTTGTATTTTGTTAATCCCTATTTTTTTTATAGCTCCAAGGATTGAAGACGGTGGTGAGAGACGAAGAAAGAAGCCTGTCTAGCATCATTGTTCATCTTCAGGTATGGAAGAAGAAGAAAACTCAGTCTGAAAGAGAAATCAAAGAAAAAGATACAGAGAAACTGAAGATTCAAAGCATTTTGCCAAGTAAAGATCATTCTCCCAGTCCCCATTTGTTTGCCTTTTTGGTGGTTTTAAACCATTCTCTGGGTACTCCAGCTTTTTTGTTCAAAGTCACACAAGTCTTAGTGTTATCAGTTTCTTGTGTAGTGTCATACATACATGCCTACTTACCTGAATGCTGATTTCTCATACTGTAAATATGGGAGTGCTTTCAGTATTTCCTTGGTCATGGAAGGGAAGTTTTGCATGGTTTCTATTCTTAAAACAACTTTCAATTGTGTTGAGCCATCATTTGTTCTATATTTTACATTTTTATCTATAGAGGAAGTCTGAGGTACCCAGTGGTGTTGGCTTGGTTTTTTCATGGGCCCTACCTAGGAAATCTTGTGTGCTTCAAAATGAGCCTATATATTAATCCAATCCATCCAATCAGTTACATTATTATCAATAGGTTATGATGAACACGACGACAGTGAAAAAGAAGTCCATGAGATGGTGATACTGATCATCCAGTCCGAACTTCTAATCCTTGAAGATCTCCCAGTAGGATCCATTGTAGAATTTTTTTGCTGTTAATGTTTAGCGGTGAATTTTAAATGCCAAGAATTTGGGGAGCAAAATTTCTCTTGACTCATTGGGTGGTGGGTGGCGTGAGCACTCGCCTTCTGCGTGGCACATGTATTAGTATGCGATGGCAGATCGCCCTTACCATCCAAGAGCCTGTTTTTGTTTGATAGGCATCTGAACTCTGAAGACCTCATTGTGTCCATCTAGATGCTAGTGATGTTATAGTCATGGTGCTACTCTATTAACTTGCCATGTGGCTCAAGCAGTTGAATTGGGTGACCATGACACCATATAAAAGGTAAATGATATCATGATCTTGAAGCCAATGGCTTCAATTCCCCCTTGTAACTCAGCTGCTGTACTGCAGGAACTATGGCATCAATGCCCATTTTTTAACACAGTATTGGATGACTTAGCAGTATCCGAGTATCAGGACCTATAATTTGAAGCGACCAACCTTGGAGATCTTGCAGTTAAAATATCAACATAATTTGGATGACTGCATCCATCCAGTTTATAGACTAGATCCTAAATTGTCAACCAGATTTTTCTTGACCTACCAAAAGTAGAATAAATTGGATGGTAGAGATTATACAATCATGTTTTTGACAAAGGAAAATAATGTCTTTTAGTGAGTGGAGGGGGGCTATTGAATGATAGATCCTGACTCCTTACATCAGTATTGATTAAAAAAAGTTCAGCTCAGAGGATCCATACAGGTAATCTTCCCCACATTCATCAAATTTTCAACATTTTCTTCTGGCTTGGCTTCCCTGTAGGAAGGAAGATTAGACAAATCTCGTAACAGTTTCCTTGTGGAGAGTGACCTGTAAAATTTCATTATTTTCATTGTAGAGTGATTTGTTGCTTGAGGTATTCCCCTTTTTTTTGCCCTTTATTCTTTTAATTGATGAAAGTGAAAGTGAATAGTGAGGATCATCAGCAGAATTGCATTCTCTCAGCCATATATGGTGTAGCTCCAAGCAAGACCATCATCATTACCATGAGACAGAACTAGGTGTTAGCATCATTCCTTTGGTCGGGTCATCTCTTCAAGCCATGAAAGCCTTCAGTGAGAAAAAAAAAGAAAAGCAAACCTGTTAACAATAATGTTCCATTGGAGTAGAGTTTTGATTCATAATGTACTGTCTCCCATACCGTCGTCTGTAGCATAATTAACACAGGAAAATTATCCCTGAATTTTACAAAATATTCGAGGAACGAATTATTCCATCACACTTTGGATAATTTGCAGTTTTTTGGACTTCTGAGTGAATAATTTGTGAGACATTACCAAAGTATTATTGATTTTTTTTTTCGTGACCTGACCTTAACAAGCAAAATGCAATTTATCATCTGACATATTTACATCCTTTTGCTTCATCCTTTACAAATTTAGATAATTGTAGCGCATCGTCCTCAATAAAGATAACAGAGGAATTCATGGAGACAAAAATGGGCAGGTTTGTTAGCTTCTCTTCATGTATGCAGTATCTCCCATAACTCGAAAACATTTAATATCTTCAGGGATTTTCAGGGTTTGCAACACAAGCAACCTGCACTTCCAAAATCCTCTGAAAGAAGCATTCAACATATCTAATGACGATGAAGGAGTTAGTTATGTTTTTACGGGGTTCTCCCCTTTTTAATGAAATATACACACGTATCAAAAAACATATCTAATGATGTTTGAAGAGTCCGTATATATTGAGACTTTTCCGATCCCACAGTTCATGAGCGACTCGAACACCCTATGAACAGCTTTGAGCTCCAACTGCTCATCTCCATGAGCATCTCTTATAATACCTCAATATCAACTCCCCTCTTCACTTGGATCCATCTGTATTTAAGACTATGTATTCCTGATGATTATAACAAAGCACAGCTTTGAGCTCCAACTGCTCATCTCCATGAGCATCTCTTATAATACCTCAATATCAACTCCCCTCTTCACTTGGATCCATCTGTATTTAAGAGTATGTATTCCTGATGATTATAACAAAGCACGCGTCCGTACTGTTGAAATTTCCTCACTTTGATTAGGCAAAACCTTTCCATGTTACAACCATTTTAAACCGCCCATTGGGCCAAAATATGTACAGCAGAATTGCACTTTATGGGAACATTAGATATAGAACAGTTATCCAAAAGATGAAGGGAAGCTGGGAAGCTCTAAGATCCTCTACGAGGGGATGAAGCGGCCAGTCGATGTTATCTTCTCCCTTCTGCAAAAACCTAAGAAGAGTTGCCGCGTCTCTTTCAATAATCACATTTCTACAACCCTGTTCTCTTGCTGCTGAGATGCCTCTGGCAATGGCATTTGCTTCACTTTCTTCCAGGTCCAAGAAGCTAAAGGTTCTGTTAGGATCCAGGTTAAGACCTTTGCTTTCCGCCACTCTTATCACCTAAGCGCTTTTGGAGTATGGTTTGGGTCTTAACATTGGGTATCAGAGCCAAACCCATGTCCAGGGTTCGAGTCACTGGAAAGGCAGCTATGGTTCAAAAAAAAAACTATGGACTCATAGTATAGGATATGGAGGGCCCCGCCATAGTGGCCCACCGTTATCAGTCTCGGAAGGGGCGGCTTATGAAAAAAAGAAAGGGATACCTAGTGCTTGAAAAGGACATAAAGTGGGCTGACGAGGACGCCGGCCTTGAAGTGTGGTGGAATGTTAGGATCCTAAGTTAAGACCTTAGCTTTCCGCTCCTCTATCTCCTAGATGCTTTTGGAGTATTGGTTTGGGTCTTAACAGGTTCCTGCATGAGCTTTAAGCATAACTCCCAGATTATTGCAGATTATAACACCATATCCAGCACATTTTTTTTCAGGGAATACTTGCATCATCCACATTGATCTTCCACACATTAGGAGGGGGAGCCTACCAAGAAGGACCATGCTTGTCTCCTCCCATCTCCTTCAAATTCTAGTGCATAAGAGGCGGCAACAGACTTTGGACACCGTCAATAACCTAACCGCATCTAGCTTTCCAAATGCACCATCAGAGGATAGAGCAGAAAGCGATCAAGTCAGCGCCATCAGATCCAAGTCGTCGCCACCCCCCCCACCCTGTACCCTACAGCCAGCTCAGCACAAAGCCTGAGGTGTCGTGCTTTCATGCACCATCAGGAGCTCCACATAACATACAATGTGCACAATCTCAACTTCAATTTGTTAGAGAAAACATGGAAAAAGCCCAAAGGAAGATATTAACAATGACTGAAACTCATAATATCACAGAAGTGAAACTTTATTTATACAAAACAATCCAATTTCATATACCCATTTATCTCCAAGATACGACCAATTTGAACCATGATACAAATTTGAACAAATAAAATTTTACATGGAAAGAAGAACTGAACAAAAGAAAGCCCCTGCCCGATCGAAGAACAGTTTTTTGTGTTCCTACAGAAGGCCTGTTACAGGTGAAGTGCTAAAGATTGGCTTCTCTTTGTTAGCATTGTTGATACCATGGCTACTACTGCTTTTCCTTCGAGGTTTCGCCTCGCCAAGCATTGTTATTACATCCCTCATTGAAGGCCTGTCCTTGGGTAATCTGGCAGTACACAAAAGTGCAATCCTAAGGACTAGGAGCATCTCTTCCTGAACATGTTTGCATTGACCTCCTACATTGGAGTCTAGTGCTTCTTCTAAGGCTCTGTTGTTTCTAATCTTCCCACGAACCCATTCGATGATGTCGACAGAGTCCCCAAATTCGGGATCGAGGGCCCTTTTTCCTGTGAGAAGCTCCATAAGTACCACGCCAAAGCTGTATATGTCGCTCTTTTCGTCGACCTTCAATGTGTACCCATATTCTGCCATGAAAGAATCCAAACATGAATTACTAGCTGTAGAGACATTATCAAAAACATTTCGATAAAATTTGTCTTAAACACCAAGTATCCCATTTCGCTGCGTTCTGCCAATGACATGATCCCACATCATGCACACTCCCGAAAGTAGGACGAAGGATTCGATGGGTCCCACCTAGGATTGGTTGATCATAACCATTGGATCCATAGAATTCTTTTAGATGGGAAATGGTTCTGAAATACAGATGACCATCTATAAGAAAAAATATCAAGACATGTAGCACATGTACAGGGGTAGTAGACCCACCATGAGACAGTTAACTCCAAAGTGATCAGATGATCTCGACCATCCGATTTTTTACTTAGAACAGTGATGTTGCAATCATATTGACTTTTAATCTAAGAAAATCTCATGGTGAGGGAATGCTGGGTTCCAACGTACTTATCAAAAGAAAGAAAAAAAAAATGCTGGGTACCAACCACCTGCATGTGCAGATGCCACAGTTTGTCCTGAATCCCAACTTAAAGACCATATTACACGTGGAAGACAACTCGTCCAGTAAACTTCTAAGTACAGTCTTGATTAGTTAATTAGTTCGGTAAAACAGTTACTACTGTCTATAATACTTAAAAAAATACTAGATCTCAGGCTGAAGAATGCTTCATAACAGTCTTGGTTAGTTAATTATGTTGGAAAAAAAAAAACAGTTACTACTTTTGTGGGGTAAGAACGAAAAATCAAACCAAGGGAAGATCATGATGAGTAATTTACCTGGTGCGATGTATCCGTAGGATCCGGCGACCATAGATACCGTCTCATTCTTCCGGATCATCATCTTTGCAAGTCCGAAATCGGCGATCCTTGCCTCAAGATTGGCATCGAGCAGTATGTTGTTGGACTTGACATCCCTGTGAATAACTGGAGGGTGGCAGTCATGGTGGAGGTAGGCTAGCCCCTGGGCGACTCCAACTGCAATGTTATACCGCGATACCCAATCAACCAATAACTTTCCGGCCTGTTTACCGTGTAGCGCCTCTCCAAGGCTGCCATTTTTCATGTACTCATATAAAATCATCACATCAGAGTCATTGTGAAGATACCCCAATAGTCGTACGATGTTTCGATGCCGAAGCTTGCCTAGGAGATTCACCTCTCCCACAAGATCATCACTACTTCCAGTCTCGATATCGGTTCCGGACCTCCATAGCTTCTTTACAGCCACAACTGTATGAGGCCGTTGCGTTTCCGCCTTGTAGACGATTCCGGTTGCACCCATACCAATCACATTTGATTCCTTTATGCATGCTAGTATGTCATTACTGGTGAAGCCGAGTCTTTGGAATGCCAACAACCTCCATGGCCACTCCCCATTTCCTACATTGAATCGATCTTCGAAGCAACCGCTATTTGTGTACCACCTTTTGTACAGCCATCGCCCGGCCAACATTGCAATCCCAACAGCGAAAACTGCCGAAATTCCGATAACCCATCCGACGATAATATGTTTGATGTGAATTCTCCTTCCCCTCGAGGATGTCGTGGCAGAACTTTCAGAACATGGAGGAAGTACACCTCCACAAAGACCAGCATTGCCTTTAACATCATCTGGGTTTATAGTCCTTAGCATACCATTTGTCGGTACTGGACCCTCGAGCTTGTTATACGACACATTGAGCATTTCTAAGGCCGGCGAGCTGCCGAAATTCTCCGGTATCGTACCAGTCAGACTGTTGTTGGATAGATCAAGAATGGCTAATGTGGGCATCATTGCAATCACTCTTGGGATCTCTCCTGTGAATTGGTTGTTCCTAAGGTTTAGATTCACCAGCTTTTCGCAGGAGGCAATACTTGCTGGAATGGTTCCAGAGAGCTTGTTGGTTGATAGATCAAGCATGGCGAGTGAAGGGCAGTCTTGGAACTGGTCTGGGATCTCACCTTCCAGGTTATTATTTGAGGCCAGGAAGCTTTGAAGATTTGGAATAGAGAGAATGCTAGAAGGAAGGGATGATTGGAGACGGTTTCGAGAGAGATCGATGAAGGTAAGCGACATGGACAAAGCAATGTCGTCTGGTATATCGCCGGTGAGACTATTGTTTGCCAATTCCAATCGTTGAAGTTTCCCGAGCTTGCCTAGTCCAGGCGGAATCGTTCCGGAAATAAAATTATTTTGCATCCGAACTCGGACTAGGGAGAGACATGACGATAACCCAATTGGGATCGGACCTGAGAAGGCGTTGTTGAAGAGGATGAGCTTAGTGAGATTGCCACCATTACACAAACCGTCGGGAATATCACCGGAGAACGAATTCGATGATACGTCCAACCATTGCAATGGTGAATGCCTTCCAAGATTGATAGGCAAAGGACCTGTCAAAGAATTGTTCCATAACTCAAGCACCTCTAACTGAGTCAACTCACCAAGTCCCATAGGAACCTGACCTGTTAATCTGTTGGACATCACATTCAAGAGCTGCAAATTCTTCAACATTGCTAACTCGGCTGGAATCGTTCCCGACAACAGATTCTCAGAAAGATCCAACACCACTAACGATGTGATGTTGCCGATTTCCGGTGGAATCTTGCCTTCGAAATCGTTCTTATATAAGAAAATTGTACTGAGTTTCTTTAGCCTCCCCAATTCAGCTGGAATTAGGCCACCAAGACTGCCTACTGCCAAGTCGAGATACCTAAGATTGGTGAGATTACCAAACTCAGCTGGTATTTCACCTTCAAACTCATTGTATCCAAGAATAATAGTCTCTAAAGATGAAAGTTGTCCAAGCTCTTGCGGTATACGACCCGTTAGATTATTACCCGAAAGACCGAGAAACTTCAATTCCTGTAAGTTCTTGTAAGATATCGGAATCGAACCTCCGAAGAAGCTCCCTCTGAAATCTAGGCTCTCGAGTGACGTCGCATTTCCGAGGTCTTCAGGTAGCAAGCCTGAGAAATTGTTACTTGATACATTGACGATAATTAGTCCTGCCGCCCTTCCGAGACCTGTGGGAAAGCCACCGACGAAGTTATTCTGACTTACATCAAAATTCTTCAGAAGGGTGAGATTCGATATCGATTTTGGTAATGGCGAGGAGAACCCATTGCAGCATATGTTGAGGACAGTGAGACTGCGTAAACGTTGGATGTCATCCGATACACGGCCACTGAGATTCATGTGGGAGAGATCGAGCTTCTCGACAGCACCATTCGAATTGCACCAAACTCCAGTCCAATTGCAATGGACTGAATTATTCTCTCCGCCATTGACCAGCAACTTCCAATCTCGAAGATGATCTAACGGGTCGATAAGACTCGCTTTTATCGATAATAATGCCGATACTTCATCGTTCGATACAATCGTCGGCCACGCCTCCTTTGCAAAAACAAGAGAAAGACCAATGTAACAGTAGAAGAACAGCAATTGGGTGGTCCTCATCTTCTTCTTCTTCTTCTTCTCTCTCAATCTTTGTTTACTAGTTTTCAGCCATTATCACTCTCTGCAAGAACAAGAGAGGAGGTATAAGAGGTGGAGAGAAGGAAAAAAAAAAACTTATATAAGGAGGGATGAGAGAAGATTAGTTTATAGTTTGTGTTATAAAATAAAATGTGATTATTTTTTTGTAAGCTCGTGAGATCTTGGGTTCTGCAACAGCTGTTAATCTCCATCAAATGACTGGAAACCTTTGGACTTATTGAAACCTTCCCCGACATTAAACATGGAGAGAATGTGTTTTAAGTTACTGATCATATTTTCTTCTACTTCTTTCTTCTATGATCATAGTCAACCTCAGTTGGTGATAATAGTAACCCTTTTTTTTAATATTTTTTTTCTTTTTGTCTATATATATTTCTAATTTTAATTAAGAAAAATTCTATCTATGAAGTCTGATGCATCAAGGATCATGAACTGTCCGATCCCCTTGTATCGCATAAATTGACTCATCGATCGGTAATGGACCGGTCAAGCTCGGATAGATAAGTAGTGTTAATCAACAATTGATACCGAAACCCGAACCAATAATAACAATTCCGGTTCCCGGGTAGTTTTATATTGGAATTGTCAAATCATCAAGTTTGGAACCAATGTACCAGGAACAGGAATAACCGACCGAAACCAACTAATTGGTTCTGGTTCCAGATCCGTCATTTTTGAGAATTGGAACCGATAAGAACCGAACCGATCCGTTGACACCCCTAGTCAGGAGGATATATTGAAGAATAATTGAGCCACATTTTAGAGAAAATTTAAGAAGCGGCGGGATTTTTGAAGCAGCGATTGTGCGCCAATGATCACGCGCCACATATACCCATATCACTTCTTAAAAAGTTTGTTTTAAACCAAATCCTAAAACCCATGTATATGTGGCACGCGATCAATGGGCACATGATCGCCGCTTCAAAAATCGTGCCGCTTCAATAAGTGGTAATTAAGCCGCATTATCTTCAAATGGATTGAGAGGGCATCATATATTTTCTCTTGGTGAAGAACCATAAGCACTTTTGTTAGGAGATTGACTAGATTATTATTAAAAGCTACTTTTAACTACCCTACACGAGTTTTGGAATCCTAAGCTGCACGGCAAATGATCACATGTTCCACCCTAACAACCCCCCAATTTTTATGTACAACATTACATGTTTAATCAGATCTTAATATTATCAAAGGGTGGTGGGTTATGTAAATCGCCGAGATCAACTTACCCTAATGCCAAATGATTATACGGATATGACCCTACCATATATCGGCAAATTAAGTAGCCAAATCAAGCTATTTCTCTATAAATTGTACGAAAAACGTGGTGAATCACGAAGTATGTTGATCGAACGGCTACGAACTACAGTTTTTACAAGTGTAAGAAACATCTGATCAATCCCCATCTCAGTTTTGTTATGAACAAAAGAGAATCTTTCCATGTTATAGGGTGCACTAAAAATAGAAACAAAACAAGATAACTCAAGTTTTGTTTTCTTCTTTAATTCTTTTTTGTAGAAACAAATTTAAGGAGAGAAATAATTTAAGCGAAGCAAATGGGGGGGGAAATGGGGCTAAGTGATGATCCCATGATCAATCATGGGAGGTGGGTCTGGGCCCACCAACCGCCATTCCTCTCGAAAAAAAAAACAACTGCTGTTTTCACATGCACTCATGTGGCCCGGTTCATTTTAAAATGGACTGGTGCAGTTTAAAAAATGGGTTTGTGCGCCATTAAAGAAGATGGAAGCCATGTGAAATGGCAGCTTCCTTGGGAAGGACCTCATCCCCATTATTGGGGCTCTGCCATAGCGAAGCTGCGTCGTTGAATATTATATGCTATCTTGCGCTTAATAGAGAATCCATGCGAGTGAAGGATACGTGCCCCCACATGGCTTTATGCTAACGCCACCACCCAACCTTTCATGATTGTGAAAAGAGTGCACTTTGATGTTTAGGAGGGGTCTACTATAATTGTACTGGCACACGTGCAAATGAGTAAAGGGTGGGACCCACAATTTTGATGATGGGTCCCAGATGAAAGATTTCCTATGCCGGATGAATCTGATGGACAGATCTTAAGGTCATGTTTGCGCAAAATCCTGTTTGGGTCCTGTTTTGATTTGGAAACAGCTGCTGAGAAGTATTCTTTTTAGAATACTGTTTGGCAAACCATGCTAAAGAAGTGTTGTTTTGTGTGTAGAAGTTGGTATTGCTGTTTGGCAAAACTAGCTGTGAACTTCTGAATTATGTCAAAATGTCAAGAATACTCTTAATAAGGGTTTAAGGATTTAAAAATTATTTTGTAATATAGAAGAAAAGAGTGGAGAAAAAAATGTCAAAACATGAGACCCATTTTGACGGTGATACACTTCCCGCAAAAGCGAGGAAGCGCTTTTTTAAGAAACAGTGTCAAAAAAGTACTTCGAGCTTCTTTAAGATGCTAGAAGCCAAAGCACTTTTGCAACCAAACAGAGATTTATGCTAAGGAAGCCCTTCCCAAACACCAAGTATTTGGTATTCGAGGTCAATGGAATGGGTGGTCATGATCATTTGATCAAGTAGATTTTTAGAAATGGGGATCCCTCGGACCCGTTGAATCTTTTAATTCCCAAACCCATGCATGGGTAGGATGTAGGATTTTTATAGGGACCCCCTTGACTTCAACGCATTTGCAAACAACCCCCTGCATTATCCTTTTTTTTTCGTAATACCCAAACCCCAGATTATTTTGATTTGCTTTAGATTTCCTATGCCTCTTGTAACGAGCATGGACAGAATCCACGACTCTAAGTATTCTAATTAGTTGCAGATTCCACCGTTACATTCATAAGACAATCGTCAGACTTCATTGATGCCGTCAAAGCATTATTACTTCGGGGATGTATTTACAAAACCAAACAATATAGAGGGTTATCTACAAATACATAAAAAGTTAAGTGATTGCTTGTCTACAAAATCCTTGAAAAGAATGCCGATGACAGAGGAGCATGGCTAATATAGTTGCCAGAGGACGACAGTATAAAGCACATTATTTTGAACACGTGTGGTACACATGAAGAGGACAGAGGCTTACCATATGATGGGTCCCTCCTAGAAGATTTTGTAGATCGAAGTTCATGTGATTGGAGGATGAGAACCATCTGAACTACAGCTTCAATTTCAACGGTCAGATAAAACCTCGAAGTTTCTTTTTTTTTTTTTTCGGAGAAAAGTCTACAGATCAGATTGAAAAAAACACTTCAATCAGATTGTTAGGATTCATGGAGTGGAATAGATTTTGGTGTTGTAGTCTTGTAGATAGCTCAACGGATGGTACAGATGTCCACATGGCGCTCATCCGTGTCAATGTTGTGCACCACGGAACTTCTGTAGGCTTAAGCAATGTTTTTAAACCCAGACCGATCATCGAACCACTGGACTGGCCGGTTCACCGGTTAAATCAGTCGGTCAGACCATCCTGGAATTTTAAAGTAATTAGTAATACCCCCTTAATACTTTCAAACTTTAGGATTACTCCCTTGACCTAGTTAAACAGTGGTTGACTTGAGTTAAAACAGACTCAAATCACACGTGGTAGCATTGCACTTGCAATATTATGATCCTTTCATGGGTGCATTAACAGGCGCATGATGCATGTAGCGTTTTTAGCTTTAGTCAAATGATGGTTAAACAAAGTCAAGGGGGGTAATCCTAAAGTTTGAAAGTACAAGGGGTATTACTAATTACTTCCAAATTTCAGGGGGTGTTACTAAAATTCCCAGAAAAAAAAACTAAAATTTGAAAAGTCAGGTCGATGCTGACCGACCGTTTTTGAGGCCCGGCTTGCCGGCTCACCAGTTCAACCAGCCGATCGGATCCGGGTTTAAAAACACTGCTCAAGGACATGTTTACCAATCAAAAAATGAACTATTTCTCTTCACTTCACCAACATGATTGAATACCACCAGCTAACATACCAGTAAACCGGAACAAATATGTCTCTATTAGCATTCTCCATCTAAATATATAATTTTCTTCAATAGATCTTAATCTCTTCCACTTCATTAATATAATCACAACAAAAAAATCCTCTCGAATAAGTTGACAGAATCCGATACTCCCTTATGGGTCAACAACTTAATATAAAGCAGTACAAAGCGAGCACAACATACAATGTGATCGATTTCAGTGGTTACTGCAAGAACTCTCTCGGGTCTGTGACGAAACCAGTCAAAGCAGATGCTGCTGCTGTATATGGGGAAGCCAGATATATCTGGCCTTCTCTGTGCCCCATTCGGCCAGGGAAGTTCCTGTTCGTTGTTGAAACAACAACCTGCAAAGTTCGGCCAACCAAAAGAGTTAAATGTATGTGATTCGAAGACGCATTTTCACTTTTGACTGATTTTATATTAGTGCATGATGATTAGTTAAAGCCACGACCCCAATTATGATGTGTGTCGAGGATACAAAACTGCACCTTCAACACAGACATGACATACATCCAAGACACAACCAATGCCTTGGTTTTTGTAACACTTAACAATGGCAGTTATGTCTGCGGGCCGTTAACAAGGTTTAAATAATGAAATGGGGTAACAGTGGTAGACCTTGACCGTTATTCACCATTATAACAGTGGGAACTTTTTCTACTTTTTCAATATAATAAATCTAAAATACTTATCGATTTCAAAAAAAATAAAAATTAATAGATAATATTAGTGTTGTAATGGTCCTCAAATAATGAGATAACGGCCACTATATTAGGGGGTGTAATTTACATATAAAACATAAAAGGGTTTGACCCAAGAGGCTAAGACCATTACAATGTCGTTATTAACAGTTAAAGAGACTCCTAAAACCATGGCCATATGGATCATAAAAATTTAAGGGAAAAAAGATAAATGTAACAAATTTTTTTCAGTTACACCTCTGATGTTCAGTTAAAAGAATTCTAGTACTGGCTCAGGCTACGAGGGTCAGAAAAAGGGGGGCTCCTGAGCCCTACCCATTAGTATTTATAATGGTTTCTGTCATTATTTGAACTGCATTAGTAGTGTTTTAGTTGTATTCATGCACATTTTTTTACTTAAGTCTAAAAGCCAAGTACCATCTTGTTAATTGTTATTCATCATAATGGCCATTACGATGAATTTGCCTAAAACCACGACCCCATCAACTCAATGAAGGCCAACTTTTGGATAGAGCACATCAATCAAAAAATAAATAAAAACCCCTTGGATAAAGCATAATTGAAAAGTGACATTTTGGAAGATGTTGTCAGTATGAGGGAGAATATAATATAAAATATATGATGGGTGGAGATATTAATGTGGGTGTAATTGTTTTGACCTAGTAATATAAATAATATTGTGGGACGTTGGTAAGTTAATTCTCTCCAACGCTTTCTCTTATTTTTCTCCTCTCTTCCCGAAACCCTAAAATTTACTTGGTATCAGAGCATAGCAAATCGAATCCGCACAAAAACTTCAGGGATGAATCTCCTCACGCCTCAGACCTTCAAGGGGTGATCAACATTGCTGACGTCATCGCTGACGTCATGGAGCTGTACGGCTAACATCATCAGCTGTACGGATAGGGTGCTCAAGATCTCCAAAACCTTCACCTTCTAGTAGATGACATTTTTCTAGGAATTTTGGTGATTTTTTGGGAATTTTTTGGACCTTTTTTGAGCATGTTATGGCCGATATTCGAAAATATTGAAAAACAGGCTCATTTCAGTTCGTGGTGATTTGCGACCTCTTTCGAAGCTTCTTGGCTTCGATTGCTGCTTCATTTTGGTCCCCCCCCCCCCCCCCCATTATTACCTACAAGCCTATGCCATTTTTTTAAAGTGTGGTGGAGTATTGAGGTTGGGGGATCGATTTCTCTCCCCTGTTATTACCGCCGACGACTTTTTTGCCCTTATTGGGCATCATGAACACCCACAATCCCTGTTGGTTGGCTCCCCTATGCCTTCAATCATTTCTTGGATGCTTTGTTGGAACTTTGGGATGATCCCATCACTCCGTGATCTCTTGGTTAGCGTGGCTTGAGTCGTTTGACTCGTTTCAATCTCCGTCGTGCCTCCGGTTTGTCTCAGATCGTGGTAGCTGTTTATTGGGTAGTCTTTTTCTATTATTTGCTTGTTATTTGTTGTTTGTGACGCAGCTATGCCGACGTCAGATGAATCCGTAGCCTCGGATGTGGTCTCCAAGCCTACCGGCCCTCCAGTTTCAGCCCCTACTCCATATGAAAACCCTGTGTTGCAGATTACCACTATCAAGCTAGCTGAAAAAATTATTTGGAATGGTCTAGGGCTGCCAAGATGTTTATTGGTGGCCGTGGGAAACAAGGATATCTTACTGGCCGTCTAGTGGCCCCTAAAGAGGATGACCTTGAGTTTGAGAAATGGGAATCGGACAATTTGACTGTTATGTCGTGGCTTCTTAACTCTATGGAGCCCTACATCAGTCGAGGATTCCTATTTCATACTACTGCAAAGGAGATCTGGAACTCTGCATCTCAGACCTATTCCCAGCAAAAGAATGTTGCTCGTGTGTATCAGTTGCGCTAGAGCATTGCCACTCTTCGTCAAGGGGACTTGCCTTTGGCCGAGTATTTTGCTAAGCTTCGTAGCATGTGGGAGGAACTTGATTACTATCAAGTCTTTACCCCTGCCTGTACCACGGATGGTAATGCATATTGCACGTTGGTGGATCAGAACAGGATATATGAGTTCTTGCTGGCATGAATGCTGATTTCGAGTTAGCCCGTGTCTAGTTGCTCAGTAAAGATGATTTACCCTCGCTTAACCAAGTATACGCCTATGTTCAAAGTGAAGAAAGTCGCAGAGATGTCATGTCTCCTCTTCCCAAACATGAAAAGTCTGCCCTGGACTGTCTCTGGGAAAGGTCGTGTCACAGCCACATCCGAGATTTCTTTATCCTCTGTCCTTCATGTTCCCAAGTTTGAAACTAAACTGCTTTCCGTTAGCTCTCTCACAAAAACTTTGAATTGTTGTGTCACTTTCTTTCCTTCTCATTGTGTGTTTCAGGACTTGGTTACGAGGAGGACGATTGGCACTAGACGTGAAGTGAATGGTCTCTATCTCCTGGATGCGTCTCCCACAGTTCCAGCAGCATTGCAGTCTCATAGTCAAAAATAATAGTTTCAATAAGGAGCAGCTACTGTCTTGGCATGCTTGTCTTGGTCATGAGTCTTTTCCATATTTACGTCTCTTATTTCCCGCATTGTTTCAGTCTGTATCGCTGTCTGAACTTCATTGTGAAGTGTGTGCTCTGTCCAAGTACACTCGTTCTGTTTTCCCACCACGGGATAATAAAAGTAATGCTATTTTTGATTTGATTCATTCTGATGTTTGGGGCCCATCCCCGGTTACTTCTATTTTTGGTTATCGCTACTTGTGTCTCGTTTGTGGATGATTTCTCTAGGTGCACATAGATATTTGTTATAAAATCTAAAGATGAAGTGTTTTCTATCTTCAAGAACTTCCACAAACTAATCCTTACCGAGTTTGGAAAGTGTATAAAGGCTCTCTGATCTGATCAAGGGGGAGAGTACATGTATGGGGGGTTGAAGTTGTACTTGGCAGAGCATGGTATTGAGCATCAAAATTCATGTGTTCACCCCACAACAAAATGGGGTGGCCGAAAGGAAAAATCGACATCTACTGGAAGTGGTTCGTTCTCTCCTTTTGTGGTACAATGTTCCCAAAACTTATTGGTTTGATGCCGTGCTTCTTGCCGCCTTCCTCATCAACCGTATGTCGTCTCGGTCTCTTCAGTTCCATACTCCTTTTCAGTTCCTTCGTCCCTCTAGTCCTCCATTTGCGGTTCCTCCGAAAATCTTTGGCTGTGATGTTACGTCCATATCCTTGGCCCTCATCGGACAAAGTTGGACCCTAAAGCACTTAAATGTGTGTTCCTAGGGTACTCCTCAAGCTCGAAGGGGTATAAATGCTATCATCCTCCCACATAGAGGAGGTTTGTTACTATGGATGTTACTTTTCTGGAATCGACTCCTTTTTTTTCCACTGCTAGCCCTGCCGATCCTCAGGGGGAGAGTAGTTGGTGTGAGGAACGGCATGTGACCCATGTTTTGCCCGCGAAATTAGATGATCCAGTTATTGATACTATTATGCATGACAGAGACACTAGCAAGCAGGGGGAGCTACAAGTTTATACTCGTCGTAGAGTAAGGGAGACAAAGACCATTCCTGAATGTCAAGGTCAAGACTCCTCACTGGATCCAGGTAATTCCTCATTTGGTTTCCCCTTCTTTATGTGATAGTAGTTTTGATCTTCCTATTGCTCTTCGGAAAGGGAAGAGATCCTGTACACAACACCCTATTGCTAATTTTGTTTCCTATGAAAACTTGTCACTATCCTACAAATCTTTTGTTACTTCCCTGTCCTCTGTTACTCTTCCTTCTTCTGTCACAGAAGCTCTAGCACAACCCAGATGGAAGGAGGCGATTGTTGAGGAAATAAACGCACTGGAAAAAAATAACACACGGGAACTGGTTCGGTTACCACAGGACAAGAAGCCGGTTGGATGTAAGTGGGTCTATATAGTGAAATGCAAACCGGATGGATTTGTGGATAGATACAAGGCACGGTTGGTGGCTAAGGGCTATTCTCAGACATATGGTATTGACTACAAGGAGACATTCGCTCCTGTAGCCAAACTAAACTCTATTCGAGTTATTCTCTCACTCGCAGCAAGTCAGTCCTGGTCACTACTACAGCTCGATGTTAAGAATGCATTCCTCCATGGTGACTTGAAGGAAGAGGTTTACATGCTCCCCCCTCCGGGGTTCCGGGTGTCTGATGACATGCAGAGAGTGTAAGTTGAAGAAAACTCTGTATGGTTTGAAACAGTCACCAAGAACATGGTTTGAAAGATTCAGCGGAGCAGTTAAACAATTGGGATACAACCAGGGTCAGGCAGACCACACACTCTTTATCAGACGAGTAGGGGGGACTACGACTATCTTAATTGTGTATGTGGACGACATTATTGTCACAGGGAACTGTGCAACAGAAATTTCCAGACTTAAGAGCTTCTTGGCAGCTGAATTTGAAATTAAGGATCTAGGCACCTTAAAGTACTTCTTGGGCATTGAGGTTACAAGATCGAATGAGGGAATATACATATGCCAGAGGAAATATATATTGGATTTACTTCAGGATACATGCATGTTGGGGGCACGACCTGTGGATACCCCGATTGAAGCAAACCATCGGCTAGATGGTCAATCAGGAGAACTCCTTGAGGATGTGGGTAGCTTTCAGAGACTCGTGGGACGCCTCATCTACTTAGCTCACACACGACCGGATATTGCATATGCCGTGAGTGTGGTGAGCTAGTACATGCACGCGCCTCGCACACCGCACTTGGAAGCTACTAACTGTATCTTGAGACACTTGAAGTCATCCCCAGGGAAGGGATTGTTATTTCGTCGTCATGGGCATACGATGGTTGAAGGTTTTACTGATGCAGATTGGGCTGGTGCTCAAGATGATAGACGGTCTACTTCAGGCTATTGCACATTTGTAGGAGGTAATCTAGTAACCTGGAGGAGTAAGAAGCAGCAAGTGGTAGCTCGGTCAAGTGCGGAAGTCGAATTCCGATCTATGGCCCATGGTCTGTGTGAGCTACTATGGCTCAAAATTTTACTTAGGGAGCTGGGTTTCCCGATTGAAGGATCTATGTTGTTATATTGTGACAACAAGACGGCCATGAGCATTGCACATAATCCCGTGCAACATGATAGAACAAAGCACATCGAAGTGGATAGACATTTCATTCACGAGAAAGTTACTTCGGGAGTAAGCTGTACACCGTTCGTGACTACGTCAGAACAAGTGGCTAATGTTCTCACCAAAGGTGTTGCGGTTGCTCCATTTCGGGCATGTTTGGACAAGTTAGGCATGATCAATATTCATGCACCAACTTGAGGGGAAGTGTTGTCAGTATGAGGGAGAATATAATATAAGATATATGGTGGGTGGAGATATTAATGTGGGTGTAATTGTTTTGACCTAGTAATATAAATAATATTGTGGGAAGCTGGTAGGTTAATTCTCTCCAACGCTTTCCCTTCTTCTTCTCCTCTTTTCCTGAAACCCTAAAATTCTACTATATAAACCTTTTGATCTATTCTAATAAAAAAGGATCTTTCAATCACCAAATACAAGTGTCCATTATAATGGTTTCTCTCATTATTTGAACTGCATTACAAATGTTTTAGTTGTAATTATGCACTATTTTTGTACTTAAGTCTAAAAGCCAAGTACCATCGTATTATTCATCGTAATGGCCATCACGATGAATTTGCCTAAAACCATGACCCCACCAACTCAATGAGGGCCAACTCTTGGATAGAGCATATCAATCAAAAATAAATAAAATCCCCTTGGATAAAGCATAGATTGAAAAGTGACATTTCGGAAGATATAAACCTTTTGATCTATTCTAATAAAAAAAGATCTTCCAATCAGCAATTAGAAGTGTCCACTTGGCCTTGTATTTGGTGACTACATCCAAGAATTGTCACACGGGTTGAATAGTACAGTCTGATGAGATGATGGGCCACACACAATAACGAGATTAGGAATTCAGCATGGATAATGCACCTGAGGTTATATATTTTCTCTTCACATGATGAACCCGAGTTTTATATGATTAACCTATATTTCTCTCATATATTGGTTAAATATGTGCAACGGTAGTTTGGGATGGACTTGCAGGTCTCCTAGACATTTAGTCAAAGAAAATTTTCCTTGGGTTTTATAAAAATAAGATGACTTGCCTGAGGTTCGTTCAAGCGTGCGTAAGTATCTCTAGGACCACCTAAACAAGCTCCACAACTAGGACTTGCAGGCGTATCACAACCTGCTTCTTCGAATATTTGTGAGCAAGTCTTGCCACCAGCTCCTGGAACTGGGAGGCCATATACATCCATCCAAACCTGGCAAATTCAATGACAGGAACAGATATAATAAGTTTCTTGTTTGAAATCCTAACTGTGACTTCAATAACTAAAAAAGAAAAACTACTAACCTTTTGAGTAGCAGGAACAAGAAAAGTAGGTACTTTGACCTTTTTGCCCTGTAGAAAATGTGAGAAAGTTTTAAAACACAAGATTATGAACGGAAGATACAATGCCAACATAAAATAGGTACGCTAGTATATGCTTGTGCATGCACGCATGTGTTCTATGCCTATGTGCAAAACAGATATTAGCCATCAAGGAAATACCAAGAAATACCGTCAATCAGGGTCTATTTGAAATGGTCTATATTAATAAGCATCACATGATAATACCTTTGATTTCATGATAACAGAAATTTCTGGCCAAGTGAAGGGCTTGGATTAGGTTGCACATTTTCTCAACAAGCTCTTACAAGAAATGGCATGTGTTTTTACGAAACATAGAAACTACTACGCCTTCATGCGTAAAAACACCTTAAAATGTGCACGTACGTGTAATGTACAATATTCCTTAAGATAATGTGATATAAAAAAGAATATGATATTGGATAAAATAAATATTCAGATAGGCATATTCATGCTAGTGAAACGCATGCACCAATCTGATGGAGGAATCCATATTTCCAACTCTGTGCAATCAAGTTTAGGAGAAGTAACTATCTAAAGCAATTTCCTAATCAAAACACAAATAATCCTCAATGTCACATATTTGCGAAGATCAAGGAATAAATTTCGCAAAATTATAGAAATATTTCACGAAATATTTCCATTTTCTAGGTCACCGATAGGAAAGATTACATATATGGAAAAAATGTTAAATTTCATGAAATATTTCGATTCATGTCAAAATATTTCGCGTGAACAACAGATTTCGATCAATTGATAATGTAAATATGTATTATTTTGGTCGAAATGTTTCGACATGTATAGAAACATTTCAAATGAAGGTAGGAAACATCCCATTGGAGCTCAAAACCGCCACAAATCCCATATTTGATCCATGTAACCCCTTTCCATATATTTTTTTATAAAAAAAAAAGATCAATCTAGTGTAGATTTCTTAGTTCGCGGATTGATTGTGAGGACGAATCGAATCCCATTTTGGAGTTTTTTCAAGTTCGAAATGTACACAAGTATAAAATTTCTTATCATCGTTTCTTGTTACAAATAGATAGATTGGGTGTAAATGCATCAGATCTATGAATTTATGTTTACACTGGATTTGTGCACGGACTGAAGATTATTTAGGGTGAAAATTTGAAATTTGGGGAAAATCTCAATTTCATTGGTTTTTACCCTAAACATCCATGATTGTGCATAAATTGATTATATGTTGCATAACTTAGCCCGTTCTACATGTTGGTTGGGTTAAATTTTTTTGGATAGACATTAAAAAAATTAAGTAAATATTATAAGTTGTTAGTAAATAGGTCTTCTTAAATTATACATAATATTAAGACATTAGGTTAAGTGAATAAGGATTCGTTAATACCTTGATTTATGACCTTTTTATAGTTAGCAATTAAATAATAGTTATCTAATTAAATAATACATTGACTGACTATCTAATACCTACCTCAACATATTACAAACCGTTATGGTCATTTATTTCCATACAACATATAGTTGTATATTATAGTTTAATAGCTTGTGAGTGTTTTATGCTTGTTTTATCCTTTCCCAAACTTTCTTCAATATTTCCATCATTTCCATGAAAAATGTATTATTTCCACGCTCGTTGAAATATTAGAAATATTTCTATTTCCGGGCTGGTCGAAATAAACCTCTAAACCGAAATTTATTTCCTTGGCGGAGATAAAGAGCAACTTTATATGTCCTCGTCTATGAAGATCATGACTACCATATCTTACACATGCTATACCAGAAAACCAACATTTTGCAAGAGATTCGTCAGAAATGATAGAAAGCAAATGAAAATTGATGATTGTAGATTATTAAATAGAAGCAAAAGTGCAACCAACCCGTGATAATCCTAAACACCGACTTTTATCATGACAAAAAAAAATAGCACAATGAAAGAACAAAAGCAAAAACAGTGAGATCCTCAGCTTCTTACCGACGCTAGAAAAACTTTGGCTGCAGCTAGAAAATCTTCGGTCTTTCCACCAGTACACGAGCCTATATATACTCGGTCTATTTTCACGTCTTTGCATTCTCTTGCCAAAGCACGATTATCAGGAGAATGAGGCTGCAAAAATATGAAATAAGTAAAACTCAGTATATGACATTGAAAAACAGCACAATTAACATTCTGCATACACAATTACAATAGCAAAAACAGGTTAATGTGAGAACCAATTTTGTTCTGCAACAGATAGAAAATCTCATTTTCAAAAACCGGATAATGCCACTTGAAGCTACTACATAAAATTTCTCACCTTTGCCACCACCGGTTCCAGTTTGGAGACATCAAATCTGTATTCAGAGAAAAATCTAGAAACCAAAATAATAGGATCATCAATATGGATGAAATATCCCAGCCAAACAAGTCAATGTAGTAGAGATCTTAATGAATAGAGAATTAGAGATACCCATGATTTCTCATTCTAAAATTCAATTAGGTGTATGTTTAACATCTCAAAAAAAAAAAAAAAATGGATGATAGCCATCAAAATTTACTTGTGTGACTATCAATATCAAATCTGGTCAGAGTATGGCACCATAATTAGTCCAAACACAAGTGTCCAAATTGTGACTGTGAGAACCAGAGATAGAAAAATAGAGTTGAATGTTTTTCCCCAATATGTAGGTGTAAGGGATGTGACAAGAAGCAACAGAGAAAAGCATACAACTACCCCTACAGGAAAATAACAACCAATGTGTACATCTTTCCCACCCTCCCTCATAAGGCATTGTTGTATAGGGGATGAAATTATAGCTAGTTAACAAGAAAATATTACTTTCAAAGAAAAAACAAGAAAATATTGGCAACCACGAGTCATCAGTTCCACAGAGCTGCAAGCAATAGATGAAAAAGAGAATAAGAATGTATAAGCTTTTAGAATTGATGCCAGGAGAAGATTAAGCAAAATTTGCCCCATCAGGCTTATTAAGGAGCATTATGGGATTTTGGTCAACATTTAGCCATATAACTTGGGGATGTCCCAGGCACCTTGTAGTCTTGTACCATCCATCAAAGTCACTTCCTTGAGGGGATTGACTCTGAAAAGGGCACAAGGCTGGCAAGGTTGCATGCTCATCAAAGTTGATCTTGGAAAGGATTAGAACTTGATTGGCTGGCATTTCTCAGAAGGCTCTTGTAAGAAAACGTGAGTAATAGAAAATGCGGACTCAGTGTTGTGTCTATGGTCTAATATCCAACACAATGAACGGCCATCAATTAATGACCTTAGGTAAGGAGAATTTCCTTTTCAACCTCACTGATAAATAGCTTAGTTCAATTTTAGGCATATTAAGGTTTACATACTGCTCCATGGTCTCAACTCTCGAGGTTAATATAACAGTTTGGTAAACTCAAGAATCAACAGAGTATATAATGACCATCGCTTGTGACATCCTTCAAGTAGGCTAAAAGCCTTTACTTGTACTTATTGGTTGTAAGCACAGATTCACATAAATGTCAAAAAGAGTATGGTGCAAAACCTTCTTTAATTGGGTTTTCCAGGATCTAAGTACTGGTGGGGGTTACAGTGGAGTAATTTTATCTTCTCTGTCCACATAGAGGCATAACTCAGGCACTTTAGTCTCATACTAAAAGTATGCTTCTTTGTGGCAAAAGTAAACTTCCACTTTTTTTGTTTCCATTCTCCATGCTTTGCTTCCAGACAGTTTGTGCTCATTTTGATTGTAATGTCCTACAATGTGAAACCTATCAATTCTCCAAGTATCACTTGGAAATCTTCCTTCTGATGTATGAATCCATTCTCAGTGTTTTTTCCTGATTGTTAATCCCTATGATCTGGAGTTCTATGTTTTTTAATGATGCCTTCCATTTACCAGGGAATATTTGATGAAATTGGAAGTTCCATCCCAAGCATGTTTTAAGTTTTACATTCATGATCAAAACCATATTTGACCATGAAACTCACGTACTGTTCTTATAGGATCATTACAATGAAACACATAATTCTAATAATATACGTTGGTACACGCATAACGGAAAAGGGATGATGGATTGGAAACCACTAGTGCTCTCAAGATTAGGTATGTGTAAGTTGTTCTAGTAAAATGCTTTCCTGTTAGTTTATTAAAAGGATGCTTTCCTGTTAGTTCATTAAAAGGATGCCGGCACATGTGCATAATGGGAATTTGTTTTTTATTATTCTGCTTGAGTCTCTTTTCTCATATGCCTCGTGTGTCTACTTGTGCTCCATTTCTCTGTTCTTTGAAACTTAGTGTTTAACGAAAATGTGTTTTCCTTCGTTACTCAAATGGTTAGCCAAAAAGGTGTAAATGCTATGATCCCCTGCGTCTAGTCACATTTATGTCCATAACGATTTTACCTTATCCAGTAAGTTCCCTACTTTTCTTCTAGGGGAAAGCAACTCTGCAATTCCATTTTGCCTTAGGTGGTGACCAAGGGTAAGGAGGCAAGCCAATCACAGGTTTTTTCTCCCTTTCTTAATGAAAGAAGTCCCCCAGATTGATGATTTTTTATCTTATCTGATACTCATGTAACAAGGACGTGAACACGTGTGTTGGTGTCACTGATACAAGTGTCAGACACACGAACCCCTGTCGACACTTCCATGCAGATTATTCCATGTGTTGAGAAATTTTTAAGATACTTCAGTTGATGTTAAGTATAAAATGCTGAAAGAAAGTATCCAAATAAGCTGATATACATTAAAATCATATAATCAATATATAAATAATAGTTGAAAATGAAATATTTAACTATATCAAAGATTTCTTTGAAAAGTGTGCCAGTATGTGTCTGACCCAAGTATGACAAGGTGTTTGACAAGACATTCTTAGAAAATGTAGTGTCCTTGTTATTTAGTCCGATACTATCGCTATGCAAAATCACTCTAAAGGCTGAAAAGCAATCTCAACAAACTCAAAAAGTGAGGTAAATATCTACAGTAGATGGAGCAGTCCTTGTTGGCTACAACCACTCACCACGATTCCTCTTAGGACTGTCTTCATCATATACCTGTAGTAAGCATATGAGTCATCGATGGCAGCTCACACAGGAGCTCTTCCAGAATCAAATCAGTAGTCCTACTAAATTTCGTCCAAAATGTGGTCAACACATTTGGATTGTTTTTTTTTTATCCAGCTTCTCCTCTCGGTCTTTCATGGACCTAAATGTGATCTTGCCATCTTTTGATCACACAACCATGACCTTCGAAATAGAATATGAGACACAGTCATGAGTATGACATTGCACCATCTGGAAACTATAGTGTTTACCCATGTTTAAAGTAACCAAACAACGATAAGTAACAGAGCTTTCGTTGCCTTCATTTAGTCGTGATTTTATATGGACTTGGACATCTCTTGATCTTTACTTTCAGCTTCTCAACGACACCTTTAGCAACCATGTTCTTGCTGCTACCACTGTCTGGGATTACCGTCTTAAGTAACAAAGGCACCCTATTTTCTAAGAATTTGTCGTGTCAGACATCATGTCGTACCCATGTGTCGGATACATGCTGACATACTATTGAAATAAATATTATTCAAATAGACTTTAGCTATTATTTATATATTGTGCACAATTTAATTTATATCAGCTTATTTATATACATTCTTTCTATATTGTATACATAATATGAACTACAATAGTTTAAAAATAATCTCTCCACATATAAAACAACATGTACATACGTGTCTACACATCAAATTTATGGGGGTCAAAACATAAACATCTTGAAGAAGTGACCTACAAATGGTGTTATTGTCATGTGTGATGGTTGGACATGGCCTAATAAAATGTCCAATATCAATTTCATGATGTACTACGACAACAAAACCATCTTTCGCAAGTTCGTCAATGAGTCCAATTAAAAGAGGAAGAAGGTCTGTGTCATTTACATAGTTTTAGGTCAAGACGAAGAAGTCACAAAGACCTGGCCGAGACCGTCGCCCGATCTACCAGCATTAACATGTAATTAAACACTGAATCTTCATTTCCGCACTCCATATGGTTATTTATTATAGTTTGATGGTGTATAAGTGTGTTTTCATGCTTGTTTTATTCTTTCCTAAAGTTTCAATAAATGTTGTTCCACAATATTTCCATCAGTTCCACACTCGCTAACCGAAATATACCCCGTCATTATACCCGGTTAAAGTGCAGTTCAGCTTTGTGAGATTAAATGTCTTGATCATGTAAGTCCAGAAATTTGAGATAGAATCATAGAAGTCAATTGGAATTATGATAAGGAAGAGTTACTTGTAGGGGGGATAAAGGAATCACAAGGGGCCACATGAGCCTCTAGAATCAAGGTTACAATATGAATAATGCTACCAAACAAAATTCATCTTTTGAACTTTTAGATCACACAATGTCATCATGAGCTCCTAGTGTTTAGATAGTAAAATCAGTGCGCAAAAAACTATAAGGGATAGATGCAATCATCCCGTAAATAAACGTATGAAATTAAAAGAAACAAAAAGCAAGCAAAATTAACTCATTTCTACAGGGTATACAATAACAATCAGTAAATGAAAAACATTTTTCAATTCAAAACTATAATTAAGACCAGATAAATGCAGTACAGGATATATTCTAAAAGAAAGAATGCTCCAGACAGAATTAGGAGCCAATACATACAATTGACTGTAAAGGTTCCAACTCTTAATTACCTTGCTTTCGCATCACTATACACTGGTTCAAACTCCACAGATGTCTTACCCTGTGCCAAACACCACCATAAACCTTACCTAGACATAATATTTTATAACATGCACAAAAAAGATAAAGACTGATAACTCTGTTGCAAGAACAAATATGTATATCGCTATATAGCAAGGACACGCGGCGGTGTCCGACACTGATACGAAGTGTCATACACACCGACACCCACAATCCCAATATGCTGACTCATCTGTACAGTTTATTCCATATGTTTGAGTGATATATATTTTTAAAATACATAAATAATATTTGAAACAAAATATTCGTATAAATTAAGGTTTGTTTGAAAGAGAGAGTTTGTACGCATCTGTCGGACATGTGAGTACCACATAGAATCTGAAACAGCAAGTTCTTTGAAAATGGAATCCTTGTTACATAGGCATAAGGACTAAACATACTACTCACAGTCCAAAAAATATTTGATAAACTGATGGCACTAACCTCAAGATACTTATATGTAGTACTGTCAGCAGGAACAACACCATTCTTTCCCCCAGCTTCAATAACCATGTTGCATAATGTCATTCTTTCCTCCATCTTTAAGGTAGATAGCAATCACACAATAAAAAAATTCGGTTTCAGTATGATAAAGTATCTTGAAACAAAAATGTGGTAGGCCCTCTCAAGTGCACTCACAGTTAAACTTTCAACAGTAGAGCCAACGAACTCCATTGACTTATATGTTGCACCAGACACACTTATTTCACCAATAATCTGCAAGGTGAAATCAACATTGTGAACGTAACAGAAAATAGTTCTCATAACCATTCCGTACAACACTGAACTAGCAAAGCCAAATTGTTCATCTTCCGAAGAGTAAGATATAAAAAAAAACTACTTATCAAAAAAAAAAAAAAGATATAAAAAAAAACTACACAAGAACTGAAGAATTGGAGGAATTCAAAAGATACAATTGTCTAGTTGCACAAAAAAACTTACTTGCAAAATCAAATCCTTTGCAAGCAAATAATTGGGCATTTCTCCATCCATTACAAATCTCAAAGTTGAGGGCACCTGCAACTTAAAATGTAAGAAACTTGCAACTAGCTGATATAACAAGTATCGGAAGCACTTAATCAAAAATAAAACTTTATATGTACACAAAGGAATGGTTAAAAAAGTAGCAAAAGGAAAAAATAACAGCATTATCTGAGCTAATATTAACAATAGCTATAAATAAAAATGTCATTTTTGCACCATATGTTTTTGGGATTTCTAAATATGTTTCAACCTTTCCATCGTTGAACAATTTTTAAACATTTTCCGGTCAGTTCTTAAACTACCCTGTTCAAACAGAAACTCATCAATGCATACATTTTGCAGATTCTGTTTGCAATAGTTCACATATAACAGAGCTCTAAAGTCTAAATTGGTAAATACCTCGGTAGCTTCATGAAACAAAATGTTAGAACAAACTGAAGAACGAAAATATAGTCACAATTAGTTCATACCTATTTCTTTTTCTTCTATGCTAAGCACAACTAGTTCATAATTCATACCTCAGATGATTAATTCTATCATTTACAAGGGGTGTATGCATGAAAACCATCACAAGTTCGTTCCAATTTTTTTGATCAGTGACCGTTCCAATATCAAAATTATAATAGAAATACAAATTTTGGATAACAAATTTCATCGGAAACTCCTTAGCAAGAGAAGTAGATAAAATCATTTTGTAAATAGGGAAATCTCTTTCCTAATATTGTAAAGATTTTTTATCAATAGAAATATTATCATTATTAAAAAAATTATTATGTAATTATTTGAATGCATGATCATGTAGCACCTCTTTTGTTTTCGATAAGTAATAAGTGTATTGAACAAAAGGGGCAAGCCCCCCCAAATACAAGCAGGAAGGGCCTTCAGAAGAAAGCCACAACACAAAACAACCACAAGGGAGAAGAACCGCCAAGCATCTCTTCCCACCTAAAAACAAAAGCGTAAAAAAAAAAAAACACCCTCTAAACTCTTAGCAGCTCTTGATGCCCTACAGTGGTAAGAAATGTCGATCTAAAGAAATAGCAGCTTCTATTTCCAATCTTTTTGCAAGAAAATAAAGGAGCATCAGAGAAAAAAAAAAAAAAGAGAGAGAGAGGGAGAGAGAATAATGCCCACACCCAAAAAAGAAAAAAAATTGCAGATCCAGCATGTGCTCGTGTTCCAAGAGTGTACAATCTACACCAAGATCAGGCAATAGTTTTAGCTCTAAACTCATCTTCACAGGATGAGAGAAATATTAACCCTAATGTAGGAGAGAAGGATCTATTCAATCTAAACTTGTCCTTTTTTTTTCCTTTTTCTCTCGCAAAGTTTAGATCTTAAATGAGATGCAGTTCAAAATCAGAAATACTTTGGGAAACCCATATTAATTGCATGGGTTATGGAAGCCATTGGTGGGCTCTCTCCTAAAACAGAAGATGAAGGCTTAATTGAAGGTTTCTCAGCTGCCAATAGGGACCCTTCTTCTCTCACCTCCATTTTACTGATGACACCACTGTATTTTGCAAAGCTTCACTGAATTCAATATTTTTTTTTTTTGATAAGTTCACTGAATCCAATATGTCATCTTAGATGTGCATTTAAGATGCTTTGAAGGAGTTTTGGAGCTGCGTGTTAACTGTTAACCTTGGAAAAGTCAAGCATTAGAGTGGACGATGTGGCAAACTTAGAGGATCATATTGTCGGCTTGGGGGTGAAATAGTTAAACTCCATTTAAATACCTTGGCCTTCTTTTAGGGGATAAGTCGTTCCAAAAGGAACTTTGGAACCAATTATTAATAGGTTCCAGAGTAGGTAGGCCTCTTGGAAGAGTAGCTATCTTTCAACCAAAGTTAAGAGTTACCTTCATCAAAAGTAAGCTTGCATCTCTTTCGTCCCATTATTTATCCCATTTTCACATGCCGGTTTCTGTGGCGTTGAAGCTAGAAAAGCTTCAAAAAGACTTCCTTTGGGAAGGCAATGCCAAGGTTAAGAGGTATCATCCAGTTGATTTGGAAACTTATTTGCAAGCCAAAACAAAATGAAGGGGAAGGGGGTATGGACCTTAAAAAATTTAGAGTTTAACTTTGCTACCCTAGGGAAATGGCTTTGGAGGGGAAGCAAATACTCTTTCAAGAAAGGTTATTGCTTGTAAATATGGATGTAGGCTAGGAGGGAAAGCCATTAGCATCTACTAAAATAAATTAGCTCGACTTCAATCACAAGTGTTTTCAACAAGATTAGTACATTAATGTCGCGTGAGCCATTGCATAAGCTTTGGTGCAACTGATACCTATAAAAAAATTCAACAACTAGCCATACCTGACTCTGGCATTTGACCTGCCTATGAAATGGAAATTGTGAGTAGAATTCCATGAGATCTTAGGTGATCTATCATCTATTGGAAAAGGGACTCTTTACCAAGGTTCGAAGTCTTGGGATCGGCCACCTCCAATCCCGAGTTTGACCGGTTGGATCGGTCCGATCCGCAGTGATTCGAGACAAGACAAAAAAAAATCAAAAAATTAGCAGAAAAATTTTAAAAAAATGTGGAAAAATCATAAAAATTATAAAAGCATAAAATATAAGAAAACCAAAACATTTCAGCCTCTTGGGATGAAAAAAAAAAACATATGAAAAAATCATAAAAATTACAAAAAAAAAAAGAAGAAATGAAAAACTTAGCCATTTTCATCAAACCTGAACTTAATCTCAAAGAAGGTTTGCAAGATTCAAAGCAACTCGCCAGAACTTGCTGGATCTCGCCGGATTTTCTCCCGAACTTGAACTTATTTAACTTCAAGCTTTGATCTTCATGGATCTACAAGTTTCGAGGGTAGATCTGGCTTTTTTATTCTAGTTTTAGGTTCTAAGATGAGTTAGAGGAGGAAATCGGAGAGGAAACAAGAGAAAATGTGGAAAAAAACAAGAAAAATAGGGTTTTGAAGTGTTTTTAACTCTTATCACTAGTTCAACTCGGCGAGTTGGACCGGTCAACTCGTTGGGATCGGGCGATCCAACCGATCCAACTCGCTGGATTGGGCGATCCACTGTGATCCGAGACATACCTTGGATCTTTGTCTCGGATTGCTCCGATCCTGATCCAGATCGCCCGATACTTCGAACCATGCTCTTTACGCAACTAATAGAGAATTGGATTTTTTGTTGTACACACATTAACTTCAAGTCACCTAAAGATGATCTAGAGTATAGTTACATTAGAAATAAAGATCATTGCAACAACAATTTTCTTTTCTTTCCTTTTTGTTTTTGATATCGTACTTTTGCAATAACTTCAATTCCCAAAAAGTAATTTTGTGGTCTCAGATTCTTGACATCAAAGACTTTGCTCAAATAATTCAGTGGTGTAAGATTCTTGATATAAAAAGCTTTGTTCAATTTCAATCTAAGTTTTGTTCAATTTCAATCTCCACCACGAGAATCGTATAAAAAAAAAGAAGAAAAAATTCTCCACCAAGGGTGTCTTCAACGAAATTAGCTCGCATGTCATTTGGGTCATTACCCCTTATTCAACTTTTAAACTTCACCGAGACTCATGGTTCAAAACGTTGAACAATACAAACTGCTAGCACAATGCAACAGTACCACTTCTATATTGATAAGACTCAACACCAAATCAAAGATGAACACTAATATTCATTCATATTGTTTACGTTTCCTGAGTTTTGTAGCCTCTTAATCTTAGATGTGTAGATACAAATACTAACAGTGGTACAGGAAATGTTGATACAACTCTTTTCGTTTTCTGAAATCCACAACACAGATACGAATACGGATATTCCTTCCAATATGTTGGTACTATGCTTTTTTTTTAAGTTTTCAAGCCAAGTATCACTTTTTAATATTTACATTGTTAGAAAAGTTATTTGTAATGTGTTGGATGTGTAAGGGTATTACTTTGTTTTTGATAGTTTTCAATAATATAATATAGTGTGGGGAGTCAACTGGGACATGAAGCCAATTCAACTTCTCTTCTCTCAAGTCTTCTTTCTTTCTTTTGAAACCTCTAACAGCCTAACTTACATGATATTGGAGCAGGGTTTTGATACCTTGAAGAAACCCTAATCTCTCATCTTCTCCAAGTTCTTCTCTTTCTTTTCTTTTCTTTCTTGCGAATCAAGTTTGGTGTTGATTGTGCTGTCGTGAATAGTACTGTGAACAATACCCGTGAAAATACAAGCTTCCGCAGGGCTAGGGTTTTTGTTCAAACAAGGTGTTGCAGGCGAGGGTTTGATAAAAAAGGCTCTCACAGCCTCTGTCGAAGATTCCATAAGCGCCTGAAGGCATTTTTGGTGTTGTCTGCAGCCCCTGCAATAATGTTTGGTGCCCATAGTCCTTGAAGTGGTGGTGTTGTGTTTTGGGTTGTCCGATGTGTGTCGGTGATGTTCGCAGGACATATCAATTGCTTGAGGAATACTTTAATTTGCAGCAAAGTGATAAAACACATCCGACTACTATTCATCTTTGCAGAATATCTATAACAAGTTAAATGTGTACTTGTAATGACCCTATTTCTAGTAATATTATAGTAGACTATTTATAATACTTTGAACATTATCTGTATGTCATTTTAAATGTTTCAACAATAGCTTTCTATCGGTATCAAGTTTGTCCAAATCGGACTTGCGAGTCAAAAGTTATTGTGTTTAGTTCTGGGCAACATTTTAAGTTTTTATATGCTTTCGTTTGATATCAAAATATAAAATTTCAAAAAAAACAAAGAAGACAATGTTCAAAATTATAGTCCCACATTGGAAATGAGTGAAAATTTCTGGGTTTTGAACCTCTATAAATAGAGGTGATACCCTAAACTAAATACATAAGTTTTGGGTATTTGTATTCTAACTCCGAGGTAAAAATATTTGCTAAAAAACCCCTCAACTAGAAGAAATTCTAGAAAATTCCTAGGAATTCCTGAAAATATTCAAGAGGTCATTTGAAAAGTTTTTTGTGGGGCTCACCGTCTCGAGATACACGCTACCTCGAGATTCGCGTCGTACGAGATTCAATGATTCAAGATTCTAGCATATTTACAGATAAGTACATAGTTATTTATTTTATGCCTTTATTTAATTAATTAGTTATTTATTTATTTATAAATGTTATTTTATTTTGGAAATAGTAGAAAATTCTATTATTTTTGGGAAAAATGTTATTCTTGTTATCTGTTAAATTTTTGCAAGGAAAAATCCCAATTTTTGTATTTTCCACATGAAATGTGTAAATGCATTGATGATTTCTTGTAATCTTAAAAGCATGAAATTATGATAGATGAGAACATGTGTAATTTATTTAGTTGGATGAAGTCATGCTCAAATTCATTTAAAAGGAGATATATGCATTTTTTATCCGTTTTATGTATTCACTTTCTAGGATATTAATAAGGCTTAAATGTTCTTATTTTTAGTTTTAAAATGCTAAAATATGAATGTTATGTATGTAAAGATGTTTCTACAAATATTACTGTTTTATGCATATAAATACGATTAAGGACATGAATAAGAACGTAATTGGGAACGTGGAATATCAGATTAGTTGGAATCAGGCGTTGTCTTATTTCTTTGAGACCCCTTGGGGTTCTAGTCCCTTAAAGTATCAGGCGTTGTCTTATTTCTTTAAGACCCCTTGGGGTTCCAGTCCCCTAAAGGAGAGGCTTTATCTCATTCATGAGACCCCCTCGGGTATTTATACCTAAAAGAAATTAGGGAATCCAGAGAGAGGATACCTAATGAAACAATTAGTGTGCACATTAGGGAGTCTACTTGTAAGCTAGAAGTGTCGACATCATACACTAGAACCGATGGAATGTTGGTATCGGATACATCAAAATCAATAGTTTGACTGTATAAAAATGGTCACAAGTATTCTGATAAGAGAAATGTTAACTATTATGTGAGAAGTCATCCTTGTATTCAGAGTTATACGTAAATAATTAATAGAGAATTAAGTTTTATCGAATTACATGTGAAACTCATTTGCAAATCGTATTTGTTTTAAAATAAACAAAAGCCGGTGATTTATGTAGTTTTATGCATGAGGAATGTACTTACTAGGCCCTAGCTCATGTTTTAAAATGTTTTGTTTTCAGGAAGGGATAAGGGGAAGTTGGTTTGATACTTTCAGCATTTCTGTTGATAGATATGTGCTAGAGACGATTTTATATTTTGTTTAATTCTTATATCTTGTAGAAGGATACATGGAATATGCAGGTCTTTTGACTGTGTAGTAACATGTAATTAGTAACACGATACATATATACAATGTTTTTTTTATGGGCATATTATGGTTTTGATTGAGGTAAGAGATCCTCTGACATTATCAATGTGTCAATGAAGTTCGTTTCATCTAATGAATTGTTTAAACAAAATGAAAAATTATTCGGTGTATTTCCGCTGCATCGTGATACTAATTTTGTTTAACTGCGCGTTTGTATAATCAGATCGTGCCTCAAGATACGAGAAAGGTCGACATGACCAGATATCGGATTTGGGGGCGTGACAGTACTAACCTCTTACCTCCGATTTAGAACAGCAACGCAAGCAACATGAAGATTTTTATGTTGCTCGTTTTCTTTCCGACTTAAACCAAAATATGAGCCAATTAGAGCTCAAATTTAAGGAAGCAAGGAGCTTCTTAGTATGACCAAAGTATTTGCTCGTCTTCAACGAGCCTCCTTGTCTAGTTCCAGTGGGTCTATTGCTGACAAACCAACCTTGGTTGTTTCCAGTGATGCTAGTCGAGATGATCGTGGAGGTGGATGTGGTGGTGAACAAGGTGGTAATAGTTGTGGTGGTGGTAAAGGAGGTTGTGATTCAAAGGAAGGTTGTAGATAGGGTCACGGTGGATCCCGTAAGTGTACTCATTGTGGTATCAAGGGTCATACTGTAGATTATTGTTCGTACCTTCATGGAAAACCAGAAATTTTGGCTAAGCATGTTTCTTCCAGTGATAATGGGAATTTTACTTCAAGTTTAGTACCAATTGCTACACTTCATCAGCCAACTACAACAACTGATATGGTAACTATCTCGCGCGAGGATTATTTCAAACTCAATCAGCCACAACAATCTAGTGCTTCCTTCTCAAATATTATATTGCTACTCTTGCGCATTTTGGTATTGCATGTCTTGCCTCTCAAGTGCTTAAGTATTATTCTCCTTGAGTTATTGATTCTAGAGCTTCAGATCACATGACCGAGACTCCGAGTGTGCTCTCCTCCATCCAATATACTTCTTTTTCTCCATACTGTGTAACATTAGCTGTTGGCACTACATCTAAAGTGTCTCTTTCTTTATTTTCAGTTTTGTATGTTCCTAAGTTTCCTTTGTCTCACGTCTGTTAGTAAACTTACCAAATCTCTGAATTGTTTTAACACATTTTATCTTTTTTGTGTGTGTTTCAGGATCTCAACACGAAGAAGAAAATTGGTAGAGGGCGTGAGTCTGGTGGTTTACATTATCTTGATGGTGGTAAAGAGACAACTGCGTTTTAGACAATCTCCCTCACACTGGTGGCATTGTCGACTTGGACATCCCTCACGCTCATTGTAGTTGATGGTTACATCCTTGAATAATGTGCCTAAATTCGATTGCGTAGTGTCAATTAGGTAAACACCATTATGTTTCATTTCCATCTAGGATTATTCCTCTAGTCGAGTCCTTTTTCCTTAGTTCATTCAGATGTTTGGGATCTCATTCGGATTACCTCTCGGAATGGTTTCAAGTACTTCATTACATTTGTTAATAATTATTCAAGAATGATGTGGAAATATTTGATGAAAGACCGTTCCGAACTTTTTCTACATTTCAATTGTTTCATACTGAAATCAAAACTCAATTGGTTTGTCCATTCACATATTTAGATCTAATAATGTAAAAGAATATGATTCATTGCCATTTCGTTCTTATATTGAATAAATTTCATGTTCCTATACACATCTATAAAACGGGGTAGCCGAAAAGAAGAATAGTCATTTGCTTGAAGTTACCAAGGTTCTTTTATTTGAGATGAAAGTCCCTAAAAACTTTTGAGTGATGCAGTTCTTACATGTTATCTTATCAATTGTATGCCCATGTCAGTTCTGCAAGGTTAGTCTTCAGATTATATTCTATTTCCGGACAATCCATTATTTTCCTTGCCACCACGAGTTTTTGGGTGTGTTTTTTTGTTCAACGCCTGGGTCATGGATTTAATAAACTTGATCCTCGTGCTATTAAATGCATCTTTTTGGGATATTCTCGTGCCCAGAAAATTGTCCAGATGTTACTTTCTTTAAAAATGTTTCATTCTTTGATTAAGATTTAAGAATAAAGTTTTTTTTATAAAAGTAAATTTGTTTCTTATTTTCATAGAAATATAACACTAAATCTTGAAGATTTATCTAGAATTTTGGAGAAATCCTCCCAAATTTGGAAACCATACGCACTTTCTTAAAATATTCTATTGGACCATAGACAAAAACCCAAAATTTTAGAATTGCATGTGGGGATTCATGTTTAAAACACTCCACAAGCTAGGATTTTGTCGCATTACTAAAAAGTTATTCAGTTTGGAATGTGTCAATGCCAATCACACCACTCTGTGTTTACACGAAAGAGTGAAAAAGGAAATATCGTGTTGGTGGTATACGTGGACGATATAGTGGTGAAAATGGATAATAGTGAAGGAATTCAAGATTTGAAACAGTTCTTACAGCAAAATTTTCATACCAAACCTAGGAAATCTTCAGTACTTCCTATGGTTTAAAGTTGATCGAGATTTGGGATTAGTTTATCTTAGAGAAAGTACGTTTTGGACCTTCTTGATGAAACAAGTTTATTGGGATCAAGACAAGCTTATACTCCTATGGATCCTAATACCAAGCTTGTGGTTGACCGAGGGGACTTGTTTGATGACGGATAGATATTGGAGTTTAGTTGATAAATTGTATTATCTGACTATCACTTGACCAGATATTTCCTTTTTCATTACTGTGGTGAGCCAGTTTATGCAGTCACCACGAGTTTAACATTGGGATGTAGTTGTTTGGGTGGTGAAATACTTGAAGAGAGTTCCTGGATGTGGATTGTTACACAAGTCTAATGGACGTCTCCGTGTAGTTTGTTCTACAGATGTTGATTTGGTTGGTTCCCCTTTTTGATAGAAGGTTATAGGTTATTACACTTATCTATGCGGCAATCTAGTAACTTGAAAAAATAAAAAACAATGCGTGGTTGCTCGTTCAAGTGTTGAAGTTGAATATAAAGCAATGGCTGATACCACTTGCGAGTATACATGGTTGAAACACCTCTTTCAGGAGTTGGGTGTTGAGGTGGATTCTCCTATGAATTTGCATTGTGATAATCATGCAGCTATACATATGGCTTCTAACCCAGTATTTCATGAACGAAGAAAACATATTGAGGTGGATTGTCACTTTTTTAGAGACAAGGTTGTGTGTGATGTATATCTACTCCATACAAGAAGTCTGACGATCAGTTAGCGGATTTGTTCAATAAAGCCCTTTTTAAGTGTCGTATGGATTACATTTGTTTCAAGCTAGAGTTGCACGATGTTTACTCTCAAGCTTGAGGGGAAGTGTTAGAAGAATAATATGTAATGTGCTGGAGGTGTAGGGGTATTATTGTCTTTTTGGCAGTATATTGTAGGGAGTTGACAAGGATGAAGCCAGTTCTACTTATCCGCTTCTCTCAACTCTTCTTTCTTTCTTCTCAAAGCTCTAACCGAACTTACATACATCATGCCAAATGTAATGCAACTTCTAACATTTGCAGAGTTTCTTGCCATAAATTTGTTCCATATCAACTACGTATGACGTATCAACCAAGAAACGAATGGAAACACATTAAATTATTTGGATAGAAGTTTTCAATAGTGTAGAGAACAGAATGCCAAAACAACCATGTAAATCAAAGTCTTAATACTACTCTAGCCAGTATTTGGACTAAAAAAAATCAAATAGTCATGTATATGTATTTTTCTTTTCTTTTGTTTTGATAAAAGGATGTATGTATTGCCATACATAACTATGAAACTGTGTCAGAATCACACATACCAACAGTCAAGAAACCTAGATCACTGCACAGATATACATGACAGTTCAAAAAACAACTATAACCATACATAAGTATCCCTTGATTCGTGAAGAGAAGAGCATTCAAGTAAATGAAATATTAAAACACCACAAAGTAAGCATTTACGAACCTTGAGAAGGGCCTTTCCGGCGCCCATTACAAAACCTGCATCAGTGTTGCCAATTCCAGTCGCGAACTGGCCAAATGCTCCAGCATTGCATGTGTGGGAATCTGTACCCAGCAGGACCTGGAGGTACGCTAAAAGGGTTCAAAACAAGGACCATGGAAAACAAAGGCATCCAAAAGTTTATTTTGAATCATCCTATTGACTTCAATTGAAAAGGGGGGAAAAAGCACCTCCCCGGGCCTGCAATGACCTTCTTGGGCAAGCGCAACATGGCATACACCTTTATAATCCGGGTTAGCCTGAAAAAAAATTAAATAAACTTTATATTCAGAATCAAGGGACTGAAAAGAAAGATTATATAGCAAGAAACCAAAACAGAAACCATACCCTGAAGTTACTGAGATCCTTGATATCATAGAAGTACTTGATATTTTGCTCCATGCAGAAATCCCTCAAGATATCCACATTACGATTTGCGCGTTCGTCGCTTGTGAATATATAGTGATCGGGTATAATTACAATCTTCTCACGGTCCCAAACCTTTAATTTTAAATCAAGGATGAAATTATGTAAGCTTTAACATAATACACGGGCGGGTACACTGACTTAACACAACAGACATCATTATCGTGGATGTGAAGACAGGGTTTACGCGTGTGGAAAATGTGGTGGAGGGACCAAAAGGAGTCCACCTATTGAACCACCTCATTCCCTCTCCATGTGGCAAGTTTCATCACAATTTTCCTCCGCCAAGTGGTTGTGAGGTAGATTTCTTACACTTTTCTCCTACTTAAACAATCTAAAAATTGAAGGGTTGCCGTCTACTTGGGCAAAGTGATGCAAATGGACAAGGGTGCTGTCCACATGGCAGAAAGTTTTAGCAGGATATAGTCTGCAGTGACAACATAAGATACCTTTTCACCAAATCTTAATTCATTAACAAAATTTTCTAACCAACAACATAAACTAGTAATCCCCAACCAATGTGATTGTTTCGAATTTACAATCGAATTGCAAGAACGTAATAATTGAATATCAGAGGATTTTTGTATACCTTCGCATTCTCGCCAAATTCTTTCTTGAAAATCCCGATCGTCCCAGGTCCACAAACATCATGGGTCATCAAGACATCAACATTCACCCAGACATTCTCTCCCGGCTGCAATTGGGACCTCTCCGACGCCCTCGCAAAGTTCTTCTCTGTCATCGTCATGGCGGTTTTCACCTAAAAATGCAAAATTAAAGTAAAACCTAGAAAGAAAAAACAGAAAATTGAAGAGAATGGAGCGAATGTGGAAGAAAATGAGATGCCCAACTGAACCAGTGGTGGAAGGGGTGCGCTCCGACTGCGGTGGCGCCATAACTGAAACAACTTTCTTTGAAGAAGCTCTTCTGTTGCATCTCTGGATGGGAAACGAAGTTGAAGAGAGAGAAGAGAGACCAACTGGTTTCTGTACGCGAGAATAAAAAATTTAACAGATTATCCGAAATCGGTATAGTTGTAATTTTCTGTAAAAGATGAGAAATGGATCTGAAAAGAGAGAACCTTTTTGATGAAAGGCGTGGAGCTTGGAGCAATTGCAGAAGAAGCCATGGCTGTGAGGCGTAGGAGTCGGACTGGTCTTCTGTTAACCACGGTGCTCCCTCTGTTTCTCCCCTTGACGAAGAGATATATTTTTGGGGGGGAGAATTAGTTGGTTGGGGAGAACATCAAAATCGATGTTCGCATTTATATATGTCGCCACTTGTTTACTTGCGGTGGGACCACATGATTTTTAATTGAAAGTAAAATGGGATAATATAGGTTTTGGTGATTCCAGCTCAACATCAAATTGGTGCCCCGGCTGCTAGGGCAAGAAATGTACGGGTTTGAGGTTTCCTAACCTTAAAGCAGTGATGTTGTAAAACTTGTGTCACAAGATGTTTTGACGGAAGCCGGTCACAGCACTCAATACGAGCCACGTGTCACACTATCAGAGGTCCCTGGCCGTATGGATGTTTGGCCAGTCCCTCGCTGGACCTACAAACCAAAACTCAGCCTGATTAGTGATTTACAACCTTTGGAGTTTTGCACCCAAATAACGCTCAATAACGCTCAAATTCCTACCGTTAAAATCAACCCATGAAAATAACTTCAATCGAATCGGTTAGAAATCACGAATCAGGCTGATTTTTTCTGTACCAGTCCACCGAGTGACTGTCCAAAACATCCATACGGTTAGAGTCCTCTAATAGTATGCCACGTGGCTCGTATTGAGTGCTGTGACCGGTTTCCGTCACAACATGTGACTCTTCGGGCTGATTTTTGGTATGTAAGTCCACCTATAGATATGGGCCAAACATCCATACGATCATTGTCCTGCACGCGGTACTTTTTTTTTTTTTAAAGGTTCATGGTACTTTCTTTTTTAAATGATGTTGTATGGAAGGTTTAAAGGAGGTTATTTTAACGGTACAGGTCCACGGAGGGACTGGCCAAACATCCATACGGTCAACACCCTGTAATAGTGTGCCATGTGGCTCGTATTGTGGGCTGTGACCAAAGTTTTACTCCAAATTTGGCCTACCGAGCCGGGCCGAGGTGGACCAGGCCATGTTGAAATATTGAAGCCCAGGCCCATCTTGGGGCCCGATCTTAGGTCGGGCCTCGGGCCGGGGCTAGTGAGCCAGGCCACGGGCTGACTTACGGGCCGAGCCGCGGGCTGGGTCTATTTTTTTAAAAAGTTGAAAAAAAAAATTTAAATTAGGGGGGAGTACATTAAAATTCAAATTTTTAGGAGGATTTCGACTTCACGGGCTGGGAGTGGGCTCAAATCCGAAGCCCAGGCTGGGCCCAAAGGCTCCGTGGGTTGGGTCAGGCCGGAATGTGGGCCTAATTGCCACCCCTATCCGTAGTTAAGTTGTCATGTGTTTAGGTAGATGAGTTTGGATTTGGATATTGGAAGTATGAGGTAACTTTTCACCAAAAAAAAGGGTCGGGATCGAGGGACAGAAATTTAAACATGACTTTTCACCTGAACGGGTGGACCGTCGATCTACCAAAAATCGGACGGCTTATGGGTCTCTTCACTTTTCAAGAGACGAGCCACGCCAATGCAAAGCCACTTAAAGCCGAAAGAAGACCGTCACTGTAAGTAGCATTAAATACGAGTCCACGTGGCGGGTTCTGCACGTTCATTCCTGGGCATGTAACTTTTTCACGTCTTCCCTCTTCCCCTCGTTGTCGAAGCTGCTGCAACTCTTTTACTTCCCTCGGCAACTCTCTTGGTTCCATGAGGGGTTTTGGGGGATTTTCGTTTTCTTGAGCTTTGAGTTCCAGGGGAGGAATGCGTGTGCTGATATATCTGAAATTTTCTTCTTTTTTAAAGGGTTGTTAATCCCTTTTTTCAATTTTTTACCATTTCAAAGTGAAACTTAAAAATCGATTTGTTGCTTTGATGGGTTCTGATTTTCTTTTTTCCTTTCTTTCTTTCCTATTATTGGGATAGTTTTTGCCTTTTGGCGATTATAGTAGGGCTGAGATATAGTTCAGTCCTCTTTTGCACTTTGAAATAGGGATGGTTTAAACAAGTGTAATGGAAGAGGTGAAACTTAAAATTTGATTCTTGAGCTCTGTTGCATTCTCGTTCTAGAATTTTTTTTTAGCCACAAAAAATAAAACCAAATTCACTATTCACTCACTCTTCCCAACTGAAAATATTTTGATGGTTTCTGTAGTTCTAATCTCATCTTCAAGTGTTTTTTCCTCTTTTAAAGTCTCTTTAGCCTCGTGATTCTGTAGAAGAAGAAGAAATCTGAGTTGGGTTGCATTTACTTGTACATGAAATACACTTTATGCCCACTTACACATTAACCACAAAACCAAGTCCCAAGTATTTCTTTTATAATCTAATTTTGATAGAACTTAAGGACAATCCGGTATATTTGTATAGGGTAATGAGATCATTGTAACTGGCAGCAGCATGTGGATTATCTGAACATGAATCGTCCATTACAAAATCTTAATTTCATTTTGCAAAGACATTGACATAAGTAATGCCTTAGACATTATGTATTCAGAACATTAAGAATCTACCGAATGGCTCCACATAGAGTTGCAGACCCTAATAACTGGAGTTGCAGGGACAAGAGTTGCTTACTCAAACACAAAAGTGAAGACCCAGGGAAGAAAAAGGAGGAGATACAAGAAAGGAGAACGAGAGTTGCAGACCCTAATTGGAGTTGTAGGGAAGAGAGTTATTACTTACCCAATCCCAAAAGAGTTCCAGCAAGAAAGAGGAGGAGAAGACCCAGGAGAGAAAAAAACAAAAAAAAGGAGAAGACCTACTAATGGAAGAAGACGTTCCCTGGAGGGTATCTTTGCAGAGCCCGCCACGTGGACTCATTTTTAATGCAACTTACAACCTTTCAAACGATGTTTTGTCCTCTTCTATCGGCTCTAAGCGGCTTTGCAAGTTTGCATTGGCATGGCTTGTCTCGTGAAAAGTGAAGAGATCAACCCACAAGCCGTCTCATTTTCGATAGATTGACGGTTCACCCGTTCAGGTGAAAAGTCAGGTTCTAATTTCTGTCTCTCGATCCCGACCCAAAAAAATAACTCATTCCAACATTTGTAACCTTATGAAAAGTGCATTGCAAGATAAAAGTTTTCATCGTTAAATTTAGGTCATATCTGATGGTGTTAAAAGTTTTTAGAAATTGTTGATTTTGGTTGAAAAGAACATCCTTACAAAAAATCATCCCTTAACTCAGTTGCAGGTAAGGGTGACAATTTGGCCCGTTGGGCCAGTCTCAGGCCGGGCCTAAGTTGGGCCCATTACCAAGCCCATTGGCATGACTATGGACCAGGCCACGAGCTGGGCTTGGGTTCGAGTTTTGAATCGAAGCCCGCAGACCAACCTGAGAAGCATGCAGTCCGGCCCAACTTAGGCCCGGTACGAGACCGGCCCAACGGGTCAAATTGCCACCCTTAGTTGCTAGTGGCCCCCACGACTGCATGTCATTATAAGTTAAAAACCATTAGTAACTTTATCCCAGCCAATATATATGTGTGTATATAATGTATGTACGCGTATGTATATGCCCCTATAATCTTTTATATACCTTTTTAAAAGGAACATATGGTAGAAAGATCTAAGGGCCTGTTGCGTGCAATAGTTTGCGCACCTACACTATTTTCTTGTATTTGGTTTGCACTTACTTTGCATGCACAAATTCAAAATTTACGCACGGTTTACATTTACCACTGTTTGGTTCCCTCCAAATTTATGCACTATTTACATCAAATCCTCCCTGCAAGTACTCATTTTTCTTAGTCTTGGTCTGATCAACTAATCCCACTTTAGTACAATTCCCATTGACACAAGAAACTAGATCAAAAGACAAATCAACCTCAACCCAATTGTTGGACTGATCTTCAAACTCCCAAAACTATTGAGCGGCAAGGGCGTTGTGTGGCAACAGCAGGAGGAAGCTCAAAGGGTTAGGGTTCGAAGGAGAGGTTGTATGTGAATGTGGAATAGTAATTTTTTGGATTTTATATGGTGTGCAAACCGGGTGCGCAACTGAGGTTTGAAACGGATTGCTTAAGGGGTTAGATGAGCATCGATTTGCTAAAAAGCACGTGCATTCGTTTGCATTCGTGCATGTGCAATTTGATGAATGCATGCATTCCAAACATGCATGGGAAATGATTGCACGCACAAACCTATTTGCGCAGTTGATTTGCAAGCGATCTAAACGCACCCTAAGGTTCAAGTGATGGTACCCCTCATTAAAATGGTATTGGATGATGTAGTGACCCATTTCCATATTTGTTAATTGTTTAGTCAATAATTAGTTTGTGTGATTGCTTGAGATGCATAATTAATGATTATTATGTAACATTTAATTATGTGGACTTTTAAAAGTAATTTTAGAGCCTTTTAGACTTATTTATGATACTGTTTAGAGCCCAATTGATACCCATGGACTTTGGGTCCATTACTAGCCCATCCGACTGCCTAAATTAGGGTTTTTGACCCTTTTTATTTAAGCCTAAGTGAAAGTAATGAAAATCACACTTTTCCTTAATCTCAAAACCTAATTATCAACTTTTTCTATACTCTCTCTCACTCTAGAAAAAGGTTTGTGAAGACCTTTTGGTTTGCATCGGATCTTCTGTATTCGAACATCTAACAATTAAAAGGTGAATGAATTCTACATTAACATTTTCGTGGTTTGATGTATGAATGGTTTCTTAGGAATCATGTTAAGAATGAATATAGTTTTCTCCCATGATTTCTTGTTTTTTCTATGATGTGTTGTGTGTTTGAAGATTCACATACCTTTTTCCTTATGATATGTTGTGCTATGGATTGATCGCATGTTTTATCATTCATGGTATATGATATTTGTAATGATTTCATGCTATCTTGGTGTGATTAAAAACAAGCGTTAAATTTTGCCACCATCTAAATGTTTTTTTGTTGTGAAAAACCTAGTTTTCTTCTTGTCTTTGATCTTCTACATGACTTTAGACTAAGATATTTAATCCAAATATTTTCTAGTATTTTTCATGTAAAATAGAGTTCGTCTCAGTTCCAACGTTTTGGAATCGTATTTTTCTAACGTTTCTAGAATTATTGACAAATTTCGAGTTGCTAGGTTTTTTAGCCAGCGCACGAAAATCTGGAAGTCCAATTAATTGGAGTGTACCCAAATTGTTTTTTTAGGTTGTATTTGATTGGTTACTAGCCAAATATTGGGGAGAACTTCGAGCATGTGTTTCATATAGGTTATTCTTGGTTAAGCAATGATAGTTTTGCATATCTTTATCTAACATGTTAGTTGATTTGTGAATGAGAAATATGTTTTGAGAATGTCATAGATAATATTCACATGTGATCCATTGATTTTCATGAGGTATAATTGTTAAGAGTTTTGAATTATCATTGCGTAAAATCTTTTGTTGAATTGGCATTCGTTGATAATTGTCATGCAAGCGTCGTTAAATGTTTGCAATGGGAGTTTCGTACTTCTTGAAAAGTCTCAGTTGTCAATCCCATGAATACTTAATTATTCGAAAATTTATATTGTTGTCACGAATCCGCTGAAGACTGAAGTGTCAAAGATCAAGTGGACTTTGACAAAACAAATCAAAAAAGAATTAAAGTTGAAGAAAATCAACCCAAGTGTTTAAGATCAACTGAAGACAAAGTCAAGTGATTAAGCTCAACTGAAGACAAAGTCAAGCTCTAGCATGAAGATTTAAAAGATCAGAGTACGTTCTCACTCAACGAACGTTCAACTATAAAGAATTTCGTGTTGTGGTTACTTACGTAAATCTAAGGGTACACCGCGCGTTGCCAGGGGATAAAGATTTACATTAGATAGTTCAGTGATAATTAGGTATCATGTGTGTGTAAAAAAAAGAAATTCTTAAAAAGATTAGGATTGTTCGGTGCTGGACTAAGAGGTCCGACCGACTGTACTTTTTGAGAGGGCGACCTGAATGTCCGGTCAATCGGCCAAAAAGGTGCGGTCGACCCAAACTCCCGGGTTCGAGAAAAACTATTGCTGACCTGAGCGGTCGACCGACTAAAAGGTTCGGTGGACCGGCCAAAAAGTGCGGTCGACCCCGCCTCTTTCGGATCTCGTTTTTTGACTCAATCTCTTTGTCTTTAAGCGCATTTTGACCATTCAAACGACTATATTCGGTTCGGTTCTATTGATGGGAGGCTTACTTATAAATAAAAGTTCCATCCCCTCATAAGAACTAACCTAATCAAGAGATCTCTAATTTTACATTATTTGATCATCATTCTTTGAATCTAGAGATCCAGAATTTGTGAGAGCTTCACCAGAGCAAAGATGTGTATTTATTGTGAAGGCTCTAAGTGTTTGGAAGAGACTATTAGATATTATTATTCTGCAAGTAGCTTCTTCCAAGAAGAGGGTTACTCTTGGCAGAGTGTCTGTTAAGCGAATTCTTCTCCAAAGGATTTTCCATTTGATCGTATTCATCGAAAGATAAGTGTTTCTATTATCAAATACATTTTTGATAGAATTCAAAATTTATAAGCACTGAATATTTTGTGATTGATGGATGAGTGTTGACTTATCTAACTGAGTTGAGGATTTTAGATCCGTGAGAAAAGAATTTCTCTAAATCGACTACTGGCCTAGGCTGACTCTCTAGGTGAGCGAAAAATAATTCTCGTTAGATTAAAATTAAGTGATATCTTTGTTAGTGGATTATTTATTTCAATTGGATATGTTGTAATGCATGATTGAGATAATATAATATTACTCGTGTTGCGTATTGAACAGTGGACGTAGGTGCGGAGTCGCCGAACCACTATAAATCTGAGTCTCGTGTGATTGTGAATGTTTGCATACTGTATCTCAGATTTTTCCATATCTATGTTCTGTGGATGATTCATATTTTAATTGCTTGATCATTTTCGCCTTGTACGATCATTAATTTTTAAAACCTTATAGAATTTGCAGAGGAATTAAAAATTATCTTATTCACCCAAGTGTGATCCTTAGTTCCCTTAGAATAACCATGAGTCAAGAGGGATTCTCTGTGTCTAGACCTCCTCTATTCAATGGTACTAATTACGCCTACTGGAATGCTAGAACGAGAATTTTCTTAAAATCTCTAGATGAACGAATTTGGAAATCAGTAGAAGTGGGATGGACATCCCCTACTGTAGCAACGATTATTGGTGAATCAACTATCATTTCTATTAAACCAAAAAGAGAATGGAGTGTGGGAGATAAAGATGCATACCAATATAATAATCGTGCATTGGATACAATACATTGTTATAAATGTAGGGGGTTTGGTCATGTCTCTACTGATTGTCCTAACAATGTTAAAAAAATGAAAAACTAAAGCTATGAAGGTTGTTGCTTGGAGCATAAATAGTGATGAATCTGATACAGAAACGAACACATCCAGTGATAGCGGAGAATCGTCAAACGTTAGAGCGTTAATGACTATTGTTAATCTTAATGGAAATTGACATTCTCAAATTGCTGAAATAAATAATGAAATCGATTTAAGTGATGATGAAAATGAAAAAAATATTCAGATTGTTTTTAATAATTTGTATAAGGAAAGCCTAATTCTGGCAAAATCCTATGATAATTTTAGAAAGGAAAAAAACTATTTTGTGTTGTGAAAATACTTCACTAAAGACTGAATTAGAAAATCTATATCAAATTGTGAAAGAAAAAGAAGATGAAGTAATACAAACCTTTAGCAGAAAACAATAACTTGAAGACGAAATTGAGAAATTAAGTCTTGCAATAAATGAGCTTGAAGTCAATAATGTAACCTTAATTAGAAACATTACTAAAGGAAATTCTAGATTGGAAAATCTATTAACCATGGGAAAAGCAAACTATGAAAGAAGATGACTTGGTTACATTGAAAAATCGGCTAAAAATTTAAATTCTAAAACTGTGTTTGTAAAAGCCACCCTGATTCAACCCAAAATGAACAAATTGAAAAGCTAAATATTATTTGTCATTATTATAGACATTCTGGACATAAAAATTATAATTGTCAAGTTCTTAAAAAGAAATTATAATTTCAAAAAGAAAAAGGAAGAAAATGATCTAAATTTTTTGGAGAAAACCAGAAATCTAAACAAACAAAACGAATTGTTTAAAAAGATAGCGGATTTAAATGTTAAAGCTAAAAACAGAAAAGAAAACCTCAATAACTCTCAGATCAATAAGAATGGTAATGCTCCCATAAAAATGTGGAATAAGAAATATATTGAAAAATGTTTAGTCATTCATACTGCTCTAATTACAAATAAAACTTCTAAGTGGTATTTGGATAGTGGATGCTCTAGACACATGACTGGAGAAATATCTCACTTTTGTTTCTTTGATGAATGCCATGATGATGAGGTTATATTTAGAGATGTCAGTAGTGTTAAAATAATTGATAAAAGGACTAATCAAGGTCTAAGAATACCTAAGATTGAAAATGTTCTGTGTGTGGATGGTCTAAAGCATAACCTACTAAGCATTAGTCAAATCTGTGACAAAGACCATATTTGCAAGTTTTCGAAAGAGAAATGTAAAATCATAGACAAAACTTCCAACAAAAAAATAATTCAAGGAAAAAGAAATACTGATAATTACAATGTCATTAAGATTGGTGGTTCAATTAAGTACAACATGGCACTAACAAATGAAACCGAACTATGACATCAACATCTAAGGCATAAACTTTAGAGACTTAGCCAAGATCAGTAGGAAAGAATTAATAAGAGGTATTCTAAAACTCAATAAGAATTATCAAATGATTTGTGGGTCTTGCCTAAAAAGAAAATAAATTAGAAACTCTCACAAAAAGATAAAAAATATTAGTACCTCTAGAATTCTTGAATTGTTACATATGGACTTTGTTGGACCTAATAGAATAAAAAGTATTGGAAGAAAAAGATATTTCTTAACTGTGGTTGATGATTTCTCGAGATGTCCTTGGGTAGCTTTTCTTAGAGAAAAATCTGAAGCATTTGATGAACTCATGAAGATCTGTAAAAAAGTTCAAAATGAGAAAAGTTTGTCTATTCTCAGGATTAAAAATGATATGGAAGAGAATTTGATAATCACAAGTTTGATAAATATTGTGAGAAAAATGGGATTAAACATGAATTCTCTACAGCCAAAACACCTCAGCAGAATGGTGTAGCTGAAAGAAAAAAACATAACTCTTGAGAAAATAGGTAGTTATGCTTACCGGCAAAAATCTAATAGAAAATTTATGGGCTGATGCAGTTAATACTGCATACTATACGATCAATCGTGTTTATTTGAGAACATGAACATTGCGGACAGCCTATGAAATTTGGAATGGAGTTAAACCAAACGTAACATATTTCAGGATCTTTGGAAGTGCATGCTATATACGTAGAGATAGAAAATCTTGGAAAGTTTGAATCCAAAAGTGATGAAAGTATTTTTCTAGGATATTCCACCAAAAACCGAACTTATAGGATCTTTAACAAAAGAACCTTAACCATAGAAGAATCCGTTAATATGGCCATTAACGATGAATCTCCAAAAATTTGTGATAATTCAGATGAGATGGTAGATTCTACAAATATTGAGAAAGGTGAAACAAATGTTCACAACTAGAAAAACCCAAAGAATTGAAATACATTAAAGATCATGATTGTGAAAAGAGTGTACTTTGATGTTTAAGAGGGGTCTACTATAATTGTACTGGCACACGTGCATATGAGTAAAGGGTGGGACCCACAATTTTGATGATGGGTCCCAGATGAAAGATTTCCTATGCCGAATGAATCTGATGGACAGATCTTAAGGTCATGTTTGCGAAAAATCCTATTTGGCCCCTGTTTTGATTTGCAAACAGCTGCTGAAAAACATTCTTTTTAGAATACCGTTTGGCAAACCATGCTAAAGAAGTGTTGTTTTGTGTGTAGAAGTTGGTATTGCTGTTTGGCAAAACCAGTTGTAAACTTCTGAATTCCATCAAAATGTCAAGAATACCCATAATAAGGGTAAGGATTTAAAAAGGGAGCCCATATTTGCACACCCCATTACCTATCTCGGTGGACTCCTAGACGGGGCACACCCCAAAAAGAGAGATCTCTCTCTAAAACTTGGCTGACTAACCGTCACGGACCACCCAGAAAATGAGCCACATAACACATTTTTAGAGGACAGTAAGCGTATAGATGTTTGGCCAATCTCTAGGTGGACCTACAAACCAAAAATCAACTAGATTAGTGATTTCCGAGCGTTGGATTTGAGCCATTTTCATGGGTTGATTTAACCGTGGGAATTTGAGCATTATCGACCATTATTTGGGGTACAAGATTGAAAGGTTTGAAATCACTAATCATGCTGAATTTTGGTTTGTAGGTCCACCTAGGGATTGGCCAAACATCCATACGGTCAGTGTTGCCAATTCCAGTCGCGAACTGGCCAAATGCTCCAGCATTGCATGTGTGGGAATCTGTACCCAGCAGGACCTGGAGGTACGCTACAAGGGTTCAAAACAAGGACCATGGAAAACAAAGGCATCCAAAAGTTTATTTTGAATCATCCTATTGACTTCAATTGAAAAGGGGGAAAAAAAGCACCTCCCTGGGCCTGCAATGACCTTCTTGGGCAAGCGCAACATGGCATACACCTTTATAATCCGGGTTAGCCTGAAAAAAAATTAAATAAACTTTATATTCAGAATCGAGGGACTGAAAAGAAAGATTATATAGCAAGAAAGCAAAATAGAAACCATACCCTGAAGTTACTGAGATCCTTGATATCATAGAAGTACTTGATATTTTGCTCCATGCAGAAATCCCTCAAGATATTCACATTACGATTTGCGCGTTCGTCGCTTGTGAATATATAGTGATCGGGTATAATTACAATCTTCTCACGGTCCCAAACCTTTAATTTTAAATCAAGGATGAAATTATGTAAGCTTTAACATAATACACAGGGGCGGGTACACTGACTTAACACAACAGACATCATTATCGTGGATGTGAAGACAGGGTTTACACGCGTGGAAAATGCGGTGGAGGGACCAAAAGGAGTCCACCTATTGAACCACCTCAATCCCTCTCCATGTGGCAAGTTTCATCACAATTTTCCTCCGCCAAGTGGTTGCGAGGTAGATTTCTTACACTTTTCTCCAACTTAAACAATCTAAAAATTGAAGGGTTGCCGTCTACTTGGGCAAAGTGATGCACATGGACAAGGGTGCTGTCCACATGGCGGAAAGCTTTAGCAGGATATAGTCTGCAGTGACAACACAAGATACCCTTTCACCAAATATTAATTCATTAACAAATTTTCTAACCAACAACATAAACTCCCCAACCAATGTGATTGTTTCGAATTTACAATCGAATTGCAAGAACGTAATAAGTGAACATCAGAGGATATTTGTATACCTTCGCATTCTTGCCAAATTCTTTTTTGAAAATCCCGATCGTCCCAGGTCCACAAACATCATGGGTCATCAAGACATCAGCATTCACCCAGGCATTCTCTCCCGACTGCAATTGGGACCTCTTCGACGCCCTCGCAAAGATCTTCTCTGTCATCGTCATGGCGGTTTTCACCTAAAAATGCAAAATTAAAGTACAACCTAGAATGAAAAAATAGAAAATTGAATAGAATGGAGCGAATGTGGAAGAAAATGAGATGCCCAACTGAACCAGTGGTGGAAGGGGTGCGCTCGGACTGCGGCAGCGCCATGACTGAAACAACTTTCTTTGAAGAAGCTATTCTGTTGCATCTCTGGATGGGAAACGAAGTTGAAGAGAAAGAAGAGAGACCAACTTGTTTCTGTACACGAGAATAAAAAAATTAACAGATTATCAGAAATCGGTATAGTTGTAATTTTCTGTAAAAGATGAGAAATGGATCTAAAGAGACTTGGAGCAATTGCAGAAGAAGCCATGGCTGTGAGGCGTAGGAGTCTGGACTGGTCTTCTGTTCACCACGTTGTTCCCTCTGTTTCTCCCTTGCAGGTATGTCCGACGAGACGAAGAATTTTATTTTGGGAAAATTACTTTTAAGTCCATATTTACAAAAATACCTACCATTTAGTCCCCTCTACAGAACTATAGACACTTTGGTTTAATTGTCTACCCATTAAAACCTTTCTTTTGAAATGCCCATATTACCATCCAGCTAATATCAGTTTGAATTGATAGTATCATTTGATTTGAGGTTTGACTGACGACATAGTACCGTATGTCAGTTTTGTCCAGCTCCTTCCCTCCATTTTCTTGCTTTTGAGCTTTTTTCCTCTATTTCCTTTTTCCACAGCTTTTTTCTTCTATTTTCTTGCTTCACAGCTCTTTTCCTCTATTTTCTTCCTTTCTAACTCTTTGCAACTCATTTATACTCCATTCAAGGTGAAGAAATATGAAGGTGGTGCAAATTTAAAGATTTCCTTTCAGTCATCTATTTTATAGCATCCCGATTATCCTCTACAGTTCTTTACAACTTGTTTATGTGCCATTGAAGGTGAATAAAGAAGGTGACGCCAGTTTCAAATGTTAGTTAAGAAAGAAGAAGGTGAAGACGGAACAAGGAAGAAGCTGAAAAAGATGGTTACAACATTTAATTTTCGTTAAGCAAGAATCTTCAAGGAAGAAGCTGAAGAAGATGGTAATCACTTTCATTTTCGTCAAGGAAGAATCGTCTCTCAAGTTTTAGTAATGATATTCACGAAAATGGTTGAACCAGGACCATTTTCCCCAAACCGATTGAATCAGTACCATTTTCACAAAACTGATTGAACTAGCACCATTTTCATGATGTATGTATCTGTTTACAGTTTGAGTATTGAGCTCACTTAGTTGAAACACTAACACAGTTAGACTATAATGAAAAGATAATGAGAAAATGTATCTCAACGAAGAAGAACCCATGTAACAATGTTGGAAACCGAACAAATTTTTTTTCTAAACTGATAGAATCAGTACTATTTTCATGAAACCTGTATTAGTTTTCAATTTGAGTATTGAGCACAACTTAGTTGAATCACTAACAAAACTAGATGATAATTAAGAGAAGATGGAAAATTGCACAACGAAGAGGAACCCCTATAACAATAGTAAATCAGACAAAATTATGTCAAATGAATCATTTAACTTGATCGAACTAGTACTATTTTCACAATTTTGTTTTCAGTTTGAATACTAAACCTTAAAATCTACAAGCAAAGCTTCATCTCCCTGACTGTTGCTATTTTATAAGACATGTTTAAAACTCCATTTCACTCTCAATACCTTATCTATTTCTCTAACCATTTTGTTAAGTCGGTATTTTATTTCAAGTTTGAATATTGAGCTCAAATTGGTTGAACCAACACCATTTTAGTTTCAGTGAATTAGTTGAACCAGTAACAATGGTGAAACGGATGTCAAAAGTTTTTTCAAATGAATTAATTCTTCAAGCGTCGTAAATGAGGAATTGTACCAGTGTCAGTCAAGGATAAGGATAAGAGCATTGTCGTCTTTTCATTCTGATTTAAATTATATTTAATAGTAAAAGTAACCAAAGAAGACTTATTGGTCCACCAAGCCATAAAGCACAACTAAATCGGGCGAAATTTTTTTCTACAGCCAGATACGACCAACGTACTCGTAACTACGACTTTTATGGTAATTCTTCCTTTTATTATTTGGGGGGGGGGGGGGGGGAGGGGAGAATTAGATGGTTGTTGAGAACATCAAAATCGATGTTCCCTTTTATATTTGACGCCACTTGTTAACTTGGGGTGGGCCCACATGATTTTGAATTGAAAGTAAAAAAGGATAATATAGGTTTTGGTGTTTCGAGCTAAACATCTTGGTGCCCCATCGGCTAGGGCAAGAAATGTACGGGTTTGAGGTTTCCTAACCTAAAAGCAGTGGCGGGGATAAGGGCATGAAATGCACGGGTCAGATTCAAGATCCCGAACCTGTCTTGACTCTCGACCCGCTTTGAAAGTTTGGATACTTCGGTTTTAATCCAAATATTTGGGATGTACATGTATCTCGAAGGAACACTATTAGAGGGCGTCGACTATATGGATGTTTGGCCAGTCCGTTGGTGGACCTGCAAACCAAAAATCAGCCTGATTAGTGATTTCTAAGCGTTGGATTGAAGTTATTTTCATGGGTTGATTTTAACCAGAGGAATTTGAGCTTTATTTGGGTGCAAAGATCCAAAGATTGTAAATCACCAATCAGGCTGATTTTTGGTGTACATGTCCACGGAGGGACTGGCCAAACATCCATACGGTCAACACCCTCTAATAGTGTGCCATGTGGCTCGTATTATGGGCTGTGACCGAAGTTTTGCTCCAAATTTGGCCCACCGGGCCGGGCCAAGGTGGACCAGGCCATGTTGAAATATTGAAGCCCAGGCCCATCTTGGGGCCCGATATTAGGACGGGCCTCGGGCCGGGGCTAGTGAGCCAGGCCACAGGCTGACTTACAGGTTGAGTTGCGGGCTGGGCCTATATTTTTAAAAAAGTTGAAAAAAGAAATTAAAAAAATTAGGGGGGCCGAGGTCTCGAGCCGGGCCTAAGTAGGGGCCATTACCAAGCCCATTGGCATGATTATGGACCAGACCACAGGCTGGGTTTGAGTTTTGAACCGAGGCCCGCGGCCAAGCCTGAGACTGGCCCAACAGGTCAAATTGCCACCCTTAGCTGCAGGTGGTCCCCACGACTGCATGTCATTATAAGTTAAAAAGCATTAGTAACTTTATCCCAGCCAATATATATGTGTGTATATAATGTATGTACGCGCATGTTTATGTCCCTATAGTCTTTTATATACCTTCTTAAAAGAAACATATGGAAGAAAGATCCAAGGGCATGTTGCGTGCAATGGTTTGCGCACCTACACTATTTTCTTGTATTTGGTTTGCACTTACTTTGCATATTTACGCACGGTTTACATTTACCACCGTTTGGTTCATTCCAAATTTATGCACTATTTACATCAAATCCTCCCTGCAAGTACTCATTTTCCTTCGTCTTCATCTGATCAATTGATCCCACTTTAGTACAATTCCCATTGACACAAGAAACTAGATCCCAGAACTGTCGAGCGACAAGGGCATTGTGTGGCGGCTAGGGGTGTCAACTAGTCGGTTCCGGTTCGGTTCCTAAGGTGACCAGAACCAGAACAATCGGTTCTGGTTCTTATCGGTTCGGTTCCTTAACGGTTTCGGTTCTCAAAGTGATGGATTCGGAACTGGAACCGATTATGTATTTATGTCGGTTCCAATTCCGATTCTGGGTATAACGATCGAGGAAGCTGAGGAGAGGTGAAAGCAGGGTCTTTGTTATAACTATGATGAAAAGTTCTCTAGAAGCCATTAATGTAAGAAAAAGCAATTGTTTCTCATTGAGGATCCCTGGCCAAATGGTAGAGGTGCTTTGGAGAATGAAGAAGCCGCAAAAATAGTGGATCGTATGAACCACCTTTGAGGACAAGGTTGTTCTCAAGGGGTGGGGAATGATGTGTTCCTATCTCTTTGGGATCTTTGGCCCGGTGGATTCGGCGAGGGAACTCTTACGTTTATTAATTGCTTTAATTGTTTGTTTCCTTAGTTCTTACTTTATTTGTTTCTTTGTTTTTAGCTAGAATTTGTTTCCTTGTTTTTGCTTGATTTATTTCCTTATTAGGAGTTGGTTGTGGAAGGATACAAGGTGTAATATCGGAAGTTTTTGAAAAATCTGAATTAATGAAACTTAGGAGGTCTCGTTCCCTTCGAAGTGAACTCTTCCTATCTCCTTCTTTTCTTTAATTTTTGCAGTTTAATCTCTCTAGGGAGAGAATGTGTGAGAAAGGGAAGTGAAACAAATATGAATTTTGAACTGAGAAGAATCGGGTTTTGATATCGATTTGTTGAAATCTTTGTTTTGGGGGGTTGAGAGAGATCGTACGAACGACCTTTAACAGCGAGAAGGGCTTCAAATTGGTTTCTCCACTTTAAGGACATTGTGTAAGTCTCCTTTGTGCTTCGAGTTCGACTGCTCTAATGAAAACGAAAAATGAGAGTCTACAGATGAGATCACAGAAATGCCCCTAGCTTCAACCTTAATATCGAATAAATCCTGCGGAGCCCGAGCTTATAATGACTAGGGGGTGGCATGTGCGTTGATTGTAGGGGTCTCATCAACATTGATGACGGACCACAATATGATCCACATGGCACACTCTTAAAAGACCACTGACCGTATTGATGTTTCTCCCATCCCTAGCTGGACTTACGTACCAAAATTTAACCTGATTAATAATTTCTATCCATTGCATTAGAGTCTTTTCCATGGTTTATTTTTAACCGTGGATTTCAAGCATTATTTGGGGTACTCAAATCCAAAGGTTAAAAGTCACTAATCAGACTAATTTTGTGGGTCTACCCAGGGATGTGCAAACATCCATACGGTCAATAATATGTAAGAGTGCCAATTTGCTCACAATCTCATCCATCGTCAATGTCGATGATGGACTTCCATCATCAAAGTTCTGCTCTTGTTATGATTTGTAGACGTTGTTTGGTAGCACTACAAATGTCTGCACATAAGCATTTTTGCGTGTGCTTGGTGGCACAACATCCAACAAATATTTGCAGTAGCCCCAATCATTTTTGTTAAGAAGTGGTCTAATGTTTGCAGCTTCGAAGTGGCTGCAAAGAATAGGCAAATGACAATGTCACCCCCCTTGGTCTCCCCCAACAGCTCTCCCCTCCCCAACCATACGAATATTTTTCCAACAAATGTTTTTTTTGATGCGGTAGTCCCTTAAATTGCCATGTAGTACACACTTTCAGGCCCGCTGCCTCCTGAGTGTTTGGCCTACACCCTGGTGGACCCACACCAATAATCAGGAGATATAAGGTAACCGTCAATGTGGCCAATCCAGAGGATTGCCATCTATCATATGGATGGCCAGGATTGGTCACTTCTGTCCTCCACATGGCAAGAAAACCCCACTAGACACTGAAGAGTTATGGAGTGTAGCTCTGGAAATTTTTTGCCACATTTACAACCAGATAAAATAGTCCAGTTAAAATGGTAGGAAAATAAGCTTTTGGGGCAATAAACCAAGTGCTGGCCTGCAAATTCTGTATTGCAACTGACGCACAGATTGGCTACAAGTGATAGCATGGTGTCTAATGTACAAGTGATACAAAATCTTGTCAATCTGAACCATCTAATTACTAGACTGTAATCAATCTCAGAGACCAATCCGAACCATTTTCAACTATTTCTCATTGATTACTGCTTCTATCATATTCCAAATTTCAGTCTTCATTACACACTAGCAAAGGGGTTTCATACTTTTAATTTGCTGCAGACCCTTAAAAGTTGAAAAGCCTTACAAAGACCAAACACTTACCCAACTTCTGCCTTACAAAATGAAAAATTCCAAGTTTACCCATACTAGCAAAATCCTAAGACACCAAAAAAGTTGGAAGCAGTGTGAGCACTCAGTACTTTGGTGGTGGCTTTTGAGTGGGCAACAATCCGAACCGCTTCTTCAGAAGAACTCTCTGCCTTGAATACTTGTCATCCGGGGAGAAGCGAGCTGTAGTGAGAAAATTGAGAAGACAAATAATTGGTAAAAGAAGCTGCAGAATTTTTTTAGCAAAGATTCAAAGAAATAAAACCAATCCACAATTTATACAGAAAAATAAATATAACCTTATGTACTTTAGAACAATGTCAAGAAATTGAACCAGAATACAAAACTGCCATGTAAATTTTTGGGTACAAATTTTAATATTCACTTGGTTTTTTTTATTGATTCGATTTATTGTGTTGTTGATTCTCTCTTTCTAAAGAAATTTTGACTAGCTAATTAGCTTTCACAGACCAGCACCTCTTTAATGGTTTTTTTATTGATTCGATTTATAGTGTTGTTGATTCTATCTTTCTCCAGAAATTTTGACTAGCTAATTAGCTTCCAGCAACTAGCACACTTTAATGCCTTTGCATTTTATAGCATAATAGTTTTTCTGTCCCATATTCCCAACATGTAAGAGGAAGTTCGGGGAAAATTTGGATTATAGAAAGTTTAAGAAAATCTTTCAAAGAATGATATAGAGACATCACGAAACCATCGAGAAAGAATGAAGATGTCCATCTCACATTCGAGTAGCTAGGTAACAGTTACCAAAGAGGGATCATCTCTTGCTTCAGGTGTCAGCAATCTCATCACACCAAGGAATCACTCAAAAACCAAATTATTGCATTGTCCATCTCACACTAGAAGAATATGAAATCCGCTGACAGGTAAAATCCCCAACTAGACCTTCTTTAAGTGGAAAAGCTTTCAAAGTTGGAGTTGAACCAACCAAAGTCGCACAAGAAATCGAATTAAGTCGAATCAATTTTTGATTGATTAAACTTTGATAGGAATGAACTAACACAATGCAGCAGTGTGGAAGCTCAGTATGTATAGGTCACAGATGTGCTTGCAAGTTGCCATATTGGATTTTTAGTGTGTTAAGACAAGCTTCGAATAACAATTATGAGACAAAGAACCACATGTTCATTCTTTTCTCTTACTTTTGGGTAATTCAGTAATACCCCCCTGTTATGCAATAGTAATTCGTACCACCCCCTGAACTTTCAGACTACAAGAATAACCCCTTAGACCAGAGCAAACCGCCGTTGACTCACGTGTCCGTCAAATTTTGTAAATTGTTAACAAAACAGAACAACGAAAACCCACTTCACCATAGTACTCCATTAACCATTAACAAGCTGGTATTCAAGGAGAGAAGAGGGACACCTTTTAGAGTATCCAGAGCATTGACTTCAGCAAACCCCAACTGTGTTTGATGAGTTGGCTGTTGGGAGGAGGATGAGGTGACGGGGGTAGGTGGGAGAGGGAAAGGAATGGCTAGAGGAAGAAAACAAAGGGTAAAATAGTTTTCTTTGTACAAATTTTGACAGATACGTGAGCCATATCACCAGTCAACGAGGTTAGATCTAGTCAAAGGGGTATTCATGTAGTTTCAAAGTTCAGAGGGGTGGTACGAATTACTTTTGCATAACAAGGGGGTATCACTAAATTACCCTTTACTTTTTTAAAGCCATGATAGGCTATAACATGTCAACACAACTTATCAAAAAATAAATGTCAACACATGATTTGTTCACAAAGAACTGCCCAACTAATCTACAGGATCAATCCCCACAATGATGTGTGCCAATCACTCTAATATTAGATGCTTATGATAGCATAATTACAGAGAATGGAAATTCATGAAACAACAAAACTAGAGCTGATTGAGATCTTCAAAAATAAATCCAGAGACATTACCTGGATGAGCAGATTGCGTTGCCAGTCCAATAGGTGATTCCTTCTGTGAGCATAAAAGCAATGAATGTCAATAAAGAAATCACTGGGAGAAAATATTACATACGAGTAATTTGGACAGGAAGAAACAACTTAAGATAATGATTACATTAATAATGTCATTGATTTTATTGCAGAAACATTTACTTAGAGAAAATTGATTTTCAGTCCCAGGTTTCTAAATGATGCATTTCCTTCCTTGTCAAAAAAAAAACCCTCATGGACTGAATGAGTGCTACCTATAAGAAAGCCAGCTTGCAAACCAATGTAAACAACAAAAAATTCTCCTCCAACTCATGAGAGAAAATTACGGCTCAAAATAAAATAAAGCGTTCACTGACTCCAGTTCGTACTCCAAATGATATTGTGGATGTGTTTGCTAGTTGCTCTAGTGGACATTTTAGTCATCAAAAGTAAAACCCTTAGAATCCTTCCCTTACCTTATTGTTTTGGAGTTTGAAGAAATGTAAAGAGAGAAATTTTATAGGGAAATTTGGACTTGTCAATGCAGTTCTGTGGTACAAAAAAGATGTGGGTATATACACGAGTTCTAAGTAGTCAAGGTGAGTACATATTATTTTTCGGGATTGTTAATTTTTTTTTTAGGGTAATCCAATTGGTTTCAAGGACTACTGAAGTGGAAGTCAAAGCTCTCCTTCAAGGTTTAATCTTGTTAAGATTTCTTCTCGGTCTCATGGGTTATAGAAGGTAATTCCTGCAATGAAATGCTTTGGTGTCTTTAAAGATTGCATCAGTCCTTGGACGCTTGTGTTTTTGATTGGCACATATAATGAGCTTAGTTGGAACGTCAAAATGATCTTTTTGATGTGCAAATGACTCATCTGATTCGCTAGAAAATATGAATTCTTTGCTTCTAAGAACACAATTCTCTAGCTTTTTGTAATTGACTAACCAAGGTAGAGAATCATAAATAACTTCCTAAAAAAGAAATTCCTAATCTATACCGCTAAATGTCTAGATGTTAAAAAACTTTTGATTAACTATTTTACGCTTTTTAAAAATGATATAGATAATTTTGCCTTTTTGATAAAATGTCCATATTACCCTTCAAATTGCAATTTCCAAAACAACGCTTGACATCATCAAATTTCCAAATATAGTTACTCTTCTCTTAATGCGTCACCCAAAACCGTTTCTCCAAATCTTTTTCCCATCTCCCATGGCTTCTCTTTCACCCAAGTGTTCTGACTTCTAATTTCTTGAAATGTTCAAGTTCTTTTCTATTTTTCTTGACAATCTCTTTCAATTGCTCATTAATTAAGGCTCGGGGTAGCTTTAATCAATATTATTTTGGAACCCTAGCGATGTTATCTTGTACAGAAGGTCCAGAAGAATCTCAACTTCCTCATCAATGATATCTTTCGCCTTTGAAGTATGCACACTAAGTATCATATTTGGTATTATAAATTCTCAAAATTCAAAACAAAGATTACTTATCAAACAAATGAGAGAGAAAAATTCAGGTAAAACTGGGTACGCAATGTCCTTATTTTTTCAATGAACCAACCTGCTTTGTCATAATTACTTTTCCCAGTTGAGAACTCGTTGTCATATTACAGTTATTACTACATTTTTGTCTAACAAATGTTATAGTGGAGGAGACTCTAGCGGGGGTTACATCAAGCACCCCCAATCAAGATGAAGCATAGTGAAACTAAGAAAGTCATCAGTCTTCACTGAGTGGATCGATGAGATCTGTCTGCCGGGCTTCTCATCAGTTAGAACGCATGTAAGTCTAGGGTTTGAGAATTGTTTTAGAATGTTACCCGCCTTTTAGGGTTTAAAGCAGCATTCAAATGATTTAGGTAGGTTTTTAATTAATTTAATTAGGGTTTGAATTAGAAATTCCCAAATTAAGGTTCGGAAATTACTATTTTCGAATTATCCCAGTTTTAAAAACTTTACAAATTTTGAAATCCCGATCAAATTAGAAATTCTCCAAATTAAGGAATCTCGTTCAATGCGGACTCTTTCCAAAGTTGGTATAGAAATCTTCTAAAAAGAGAAAGTTGCCCAAATTCGAAAACTTTCTAAATATCCCATAAATGTGGTCTACCTCCAAATTGTTCTCGGTCGTTGTTACGGGAACCCTATCAAAAAAAAATTGTAATCTATCTGGTCTTAACCTTCAAAATTAAGACTTGTATAGCGGTAGGTGTCGGATGTCGATCCACACTCGGATGAGTTAGTACAATAATGGAACTAAAAACTACGGAAATAATGTACAAGGTAAATGGTGGGGAGATGAGAAGGACGAGTCGGTTTTAAACAAACTTTCAGGAGATCAAGAATACTAAATTATCAAAATCAACTTGCATTAAACTTCAAAAGTGCTTATATTAAATGAAATAACATAAATAATAAAGCATGTAAATTTACTCTAGAAAGCAGTGTAAGCAGAGGGGGTTAGAGAGTAGAAGAGAAAAATTTTACCCTTCTTCTCTCTAACCCCATTTGTCCTTACACCGCTTTCTAGAGTAAATTTACATTCTTTATTTATTTCATTTCATGTAAGCACTTTATTTGAAGTTTAATGCAATTTGGTTTGATAATTTTAGTGTTCTTTGATCTAATGAAAGTTGTTTTAAACCGACCGACTCGCTCTTCTCATCTTTCCACCGTTCACAAATATACATATTTATATTATTTTAGTTCCATTATTGCACTAACTCTTCCGAGTGCGGATCGACATCCGACACATACCACTATGCAAGTCTTAACTTTTGCAGGAAATCGAATAATTACAAATATTGTTGAATTAGGGTTCCTATGACGACTGAAATGGCGCCGTTGTCACTCGGTTGACAGAGTGCGAAAGGGAACCAAAAACGACAGAAACGGAAAGATCTTGACATTTTTTAAAACTTTTCATATTTGCATATTTTCAGCATTTATTTCCTTACTATTTTAAGCCTCGAACGACCGAGAGCAAATTTTGTAATAATTTAGGAATGATTTTTATTGCTATAATTAGATGTGTGTTCAAGGGTTTCTAGAAACCCTTGAGTAAGTGCATCCCAAAAAGGAAAAAAAATTAGGGTTAGATTTTATTTTCTGCTATTTTAGGAAGATCACATTTATGGGATATTTCAAATTTTGGAAAGTTTCCAAATTCCGAATCTTGCAAATTAATGCAACTTTTCCTCTTTAGAAGACTTCTATATTTAGGGACCTTCTATTTTAGAGACTAAATTTTAAAAACCTCTAAATTTGGAAAGTCCAAATTTAACAAGATTCCTTAATGTGGAAAATTTCCATTTTGACCGAGATTTCAAATTTTGGAAGGTTTCCAAAATCGAGATAATTTGAAAATAGTAATTTTCGAACCCTAATTCGGATATTTCTAAATTCAAATTCAAACCCTAATTGGAATTAATTTAAAAACATGCATAAATCATTTGAATGTTATTTGAAACCCTAAAAGGTGGGTAACCTTCCAAGACAATTCTCAAACCCTAGACCCACATGCATTCTAACTTCTAACCTATTTTGCAGAAATACGGTTCGTATGTGGGTAGGGAGCGAAAGCTCACTTAGGAGGAACCTGGACCCAAGCCCAAAAAGGATACCACTCCCTACCTCAAAGAGGAGACCCCGTGGCATGCACAGGTAGGTAAGAATTCTAACATCACCTTGAGTGCGATCCCGGGTGTTGATTGTAAATGTAAAGGCTTGTTTGTTTGTTTTGGTCAACATTATCCAACTTACGTGGATGGCCGAAAATAAACTTAATTAAAAGAGCAAACACAGCTCTACATTGAAACTTGAGGGATTTCATTACGCCAGTGCGAGTGTAAACCAGGCTAAGTATAAAAAGAACCAACTAATTAGAGCCCCACTTTTTAGATCGATGTTCTAGAAACATTCACTATTTAATGACTTCGACAAGTCAAAGTTGAATAAGTCCAAGAACGCGGGTCCTGTTTCCAAACATATTCACAGGTCCCTACTACATCAAGTACACTGAACTCACAAGTGGCTTCGTTGGCCAGTTATTGGTTGAAATATGAACACAAACTAGTCCTAGCTTTTTATTTGGGAAAACCTTGGTCAAACCGCTTGACAAATCCGGCTAGCCTGTGACGTATTTAAGATGGCCAAGTGTCGCACGCCTGTCTAGGCTACGGGTTATCTCGCATTTAACTTGTGTTAGTACTAGTGAGTTAGCTTTCGAGTAACAACTTGTGAGAACCTAAGAGTACAGTCAATGCGGCAGATTTAACAAGATTAAATCAGTGGTTCTGCCACTGTCATAATTTGATTGTCCCCCACTGATAATAAGCTAAGATCCAGTAAAATGTTGTTCGTTTAGAATTGGCTTAGGATTATCCTTGTGTTTTCTGTGCATCATATAGTTAGTTCCCTCAAGTTAATGTATCCTTACGAAAAACTTACCGTATATAGTTTATTTAAACATCTCAAGCACGGTTGGATCCAATGTTAAATTGTTTGACTCGATATGAGTGTCTTCCGATTACCATTACCTATCCCTCTACCTACTATATTTGGATCTCTTACTGATGAGAAACCCAGCATACAAATCTCATCAATTGAGTCTATGAAGACCGACGACTTTCTCTGTCTCACTACGCTTCATCCTGATTGGGGGTGCTTGATGTAACCCCCGTTGGAGTCTGCTCCACTATGATCCATCCCCGCTAAACCCAATAAGTTTGCGAATCTGCTAACTTGCACATCTTTTTAAACGAACCAAGAGCGCACAAGTCCTTCCGAGATTTGGATTTTAGTTAGTAATTAATATATATATATATATATATATATATATACATTTACACACTAGCATGTGTTTGTTACAAGCATACATCCATAGAAAAGAAGCAGTCTTTAGCTTCCTTTTTATTTTAATACAATATTTTGTTACTTGTAAAAAAGAAAATGAGCATTACTCATTTGAAAATTCGGAAAGTAAGCTTGAGAGTCATCTAACTCAACTTTGTTTTCACAGTACTCGTCCTCTCCATGATAAAAATTTTACAGGACTTCGCAAGTTAGTCATGCACCAATGAGCTTATGGTTAACTCATAGCAGTGTTAACACAATGTGTTAAAAACAACGGTTTGATTTTTTAATTTATTCATTTCTTTTTTAGTGTCGTAGCCTTAGCCCACCTGACCAGCCACATCGGTTAGTTTGTCTTCCCTATTTAGGTTGGTTTCTTATTTGTCTAAGACAAAAAAAAAAAAAAAACAGGAAAAAGCTCTTTATAGAACTTGCATTTCATGAAGGTGGTGATGATGTCCCTTCTTGCCACTTCAAGCAAATGAGAATTACAACTATCATTTTGTGAATTGAATTCTCAACATTGCTATTGTAAGTATGCGGATTAGGCCAGCTGAGGTTGACATGGAAAATTAAGTATCAAAAGTTTTACAAAAATTTTGATGGTTGCTGCCCCATGCCCTAACTTAAGGTTTTAACAATACTCCATTGTTGTGTACACATTGGAAGTTCTTTGTCAATCCCATCAATGAAAAACTTTTTCAACATCCTAGACTTCGATTTCTGTCTTTCTCCTTCTATTAGATCTTGACATCTTGTTATTGGTTTCTTGTAGCTTATTGTTTGTTCTTGGTTTGATTGATGACCCATTGGAATCCAATTTTTTTATACACATTAATCTACTCATCCAGTAAACAAGTATGCATACCAATTTTCTAAAAACAGATTTTACTTGTTCAATAGAACTCGAAAACAGTTTTCATTTGCAAAATAATGGGTTGACACTCAATATCTCTTCTGGACAAGATGCATAAACCAAGATGATGTGTGTGGGTAATATCTGTTGGCCTTAATAAATTTGGCCATATAGCTCAACCATGGAGCACCTTAGCCTATGCTTTGACTCCTTTTTGTGTCTAACCTCAACTTGTAGGTGGACAATCCAGGAAGCCTTAATTTCAAACGAGATTCCAGGATCTCTATTGCTTTATGTTGTTTCCATTGAACATGGAATTACTACATTTTAAACATTTTCAATGTTTGCTGATATATGCAATTTTGGAAAAACAAAAATGCTGTTTGGAATCTTAAAAATGGGAAACCCTAACCTAATCTAACCAAAACCATTCAATCTAATAAAATTCAAAACCCTAAAACCTTAAAACCAGAAAAACATGGTTATTAACAATTAATAAACCCTAAAACCACAAAAACATGACATTAAAAAAAACCCTAAAACAATAAAACCATTTTGAGTAACAAACCACGGCTATCAGAATGATCAGATCCACACAAAAATGAGAGAAAGACAACAAATCAATGTAATAGAGATTCTCATTCCAAATTGTAAAACAAACCAACAAAAAAAATACAAAATTAATGCCCCAGAGAACAACAATTCAGATCAAACAAAGCACGGAAAAGCAAGGATTTTTCTCTAAACAGAACACTAACAGATGAGATCAGCAAGAACAGAGAACTCATTAATCAAACCTGTTTTAAGATATTTATCCAAGAAAAAAACTTGTTTTAAGATACATGTCCACGTGCAACACACGTGTGCACCAACTTAATGCAGGGGCATTTTCACACCGGGCTCGAGTGGGGCAGCCTGCGTAAATGGGGCACACTCAGGTTGAGGTAGCCTGTGTGATATGGGCCCACGAGGGGTCGTGTCGACCGAGAACCTATATAGATCCTATAAGATAAAGGAATTTAATCTCACGATACCAACAATCGTGGCTTTTGGGGAGTATTAGTTAGATGCCCCAGCATCAAAGTGGTGTCAGAGCGAGAGGTCTCATGTTCGACTCTCCTCACCAGGGGTGATTAATGCAGGGGCATTTTCAAACCGGGCTCGAGTGGGACAACCTGCGTAAATGGGGCACACTCGGGGTGGGGTGGCCTATGTGATATGGGCCTACGAGGGATCATATCGACCGAGAACCTAGATAGATCCTATAAGAAAAAAGAATTTAATCTCACACTACCAACAGTCGTGGCTTTTGGGGAGTATTGGTTATGTCCTGCATCAAATTGGCTTCATATCCTGTGTACCATTAGCGCCTCATTGATAAAAAAAAACTAATGTGCCAGTTGTAAGTTCAAAATCGATTCTTGATAAAAGGATCGGGATTTTTTTTTTTTTGGCTACAACCATTGGATCTAGAGTTTTTTTCTATTTTTTTTGCTATAATCAGTTTAAATTATATTATTATCATTACTTGCAGAAGGCATGTTAAGTATGGAGAAAATTTATATTCACAATCCCAAAAGTAGCCATGTACGAAATTGAGCAAATAAAAACACAAAACAATAAAAATGAACTTTTTAAGAATAATTCACAAGCTGCCAATACAATAGGCGTCTTCTTATTAACTCGAAACAGTTCTAATATAGGCCACCCTTCAGATCGGACATAATCACCAAGCACACAACCCAAACCTTCATATTATCCCATTTTTTTAAGCATTGGCTATCGCCATTCAACCGTTCAAATGAAGTCTCGAGATTGGTGGCTATGCTGATCTGATTGGTACAAATTTGATTACTAGTTTGATCTCTATAACTGAGAGGCATTAAAAACAAAACGTACCTTGGTGGTGTAGACTTTATCGCCATTTTCGTTTATGTAGAACTGAAGATACATGGTAGCAGGCAGATGATCGTCTTGAAGACCTGTTGAAATCCTAGAAATTAAGGTTTGGGAACGAAATCGGATGAAATCGCAGAGAAAAAGTAGTAAAACTTACCAGACGGCGCGAGCGAGAGTTCTGATTGCTAAGACCGGTATGGTAATCCTAAAGCCTCCAAAACCCTAACTCATAAACCCCAGCCCCCGGTTCTTATGTTTCTGATTAAACGGCATAATTACGATAATGCCCTTCCCTTGGGGGAAATTTGAGTAAACCTTCGCTCACACTATGCAGTGAGCGCAGCCGATCACAGCACACAATACGAACCACGTGGCACACTCTTGGTGGGCGATGGCCGTATGGATGTTTGTCCAGTCCCTCGGTGGACCTGCAAACCAAAAATCAGACTGATAGTGATTTACAACCTTTGCTTCTTTGCATCCAAATAATGCTCAAATTCCTACGGTTAAAATCAATCCATGAAAATAACTTCAATCCAACTCTTAGAAATCACTGATCAGATTTATTTTTGGTTCGTAGATCCACCTAGTGATTGGCCAAACATCCATACGGTAATAGCCCACTAAGAGCGTGCCACGTGGCTCACTACGTAGTGTGAGCGAAGGTTTACTCAGGAAATTTAGCTGATCATCTGACTACTCACAATGAGTAAAATTTCTGTCACAGCATTCTAACATATGCTTACAATGCAAATTGCGTGCCATGTGGCATACTCTTAGTGGACACTGACCATATAGATGTTTGGCCAGTCCCTCGGTGGACCTCTAAACCAAAAATCAGCCTGATTAGTGATTTCTCGATTGAAGTTATTTTCATTGGTTGATTTTGACGGTAGGAATTCGAGCACTATTGAGCGATATTTGGGTGCAAAGATCTAAAGGTTGTAAATCACTAATCAGGCTGATTTTTGGTTTATAGGTCCACCGAGGGATTGGCCAAGCATCCATACGGTCAGCATCCACTAAGAGTGTGCCACGTGGCCTACATTTTGCATTGTGACAGAAGCATCTGTCAAAATGTTGTGACAGAAGTTTTGCTTACTCACAATGAACCACGTGGCACCTTCTTAGAGGACACTGACCTTATGGATTAGGGCTGGCATTGGATCGGATCAAACCGAAAATCCAATCCGATAATTTCTGGTCCAGAACCACCTATTTTCTTATCGGATCGGTACCAGGTGCATGTAGGTTGATCCGAATATCCAATTTCTTATCAGATCTGTACCAGATGGAGAATGTACATAATTATAAAGATAATTTTACCCTTTTATATGTATTTTTTATATCATTATTGTACAACATTTCAATTTCGAGTGCATAAAATAAATAATCTAAATTTTATAATTATAATATTTTTTATTTAGTGGATTGAAGTGTATCGGATTAGGGTCCAAAACTCTATTCTTTTTATCGGATAGGTTCCGGATCATGCTTATACGATTCGATAACGGATCCGGATCGACATATTTTCTTATCGGATCGGGTCTGGATCAGCACAAATCTGACTCGAACCCAATCCATTGCCAGCCCTAGTATGGATGTTTGGCCAGGCTCTAAGTGGACCTACAAACCAAAAATCAACCCGATTAGTGATTTCTAAGAGTTGGATTGGAGTCATTTTCATGAGTTGATTTTAATTGTGAGAATTTGAGCATTATTTGGCGTACAAAGATGCAAAGGTTTGAAATCACTAATCAGGCTTGTTTTTGGTTTGTAGGTCCACCTATGGATTGGCCTGAATATCCATATGGTCAATATCCTTTAAGAATGTGCCACATGGCTCAAATTGTGCACGGTCAACAACTTATTGTCGATTGTCAGCGAAGTATTACTCAATTTTTAGCCTGGGAGTACTGCTAATTAGGACGTTGTCCATATAGTTTATTCCCCAGTGTGGGTACCATAATTTTCACACGAATCTCAAGGACTGATGTGCACATATCTCGAGGTGTGCATCCCGCGAGGATATTTCAAATGGTGCATTATTTCTAACGTACACTCATCCTGGCAACTCCAACATCTCATCCCGGGAACTCATCCCAGCAACTCCAACATCTCATACTGGGAACTCATCCCGACAACTCCAACATCTCATCCTAAGAACTCATATTGACAACTCAAGCATCTCATCCCGGCAACTCCAGCATCTCAGCCCGACAACTCAGCATCTCATCCCGGTAATTCCTAGCATCTCATCCCGGCATCTCAACCTGGCAACTTCCAACATCTCATCCCGGCATCTCAACTCGGCAACTCCCAGCATCTCATCCCGACATTGTCGACGGGATCGACATTCAACTCATCCCAACAGGTTTAGTTATCATACTTAGCAGGAATGACGTTCAACACATCCCTATAAAGTCGAATGACCTACTTGACGGGAGTGACGTTTATCTCATCTGACAAGGTCAAGTGACACGCTTGACAGGAAGGATATTCAAACACATTCCGGCAAGATCGGACAGCCTACTTGACAGGAATGACATTTATATCATCTCGACAATATCAGCAGCATATTTGGCGAGATTGGACTTCTATCCATCCCGAGAAGTATACAGAATTCTACAAGCGAGATAAGTATTCTAAACTATAATACAGTTAGTTGCTTACCTATCCATTGAATGTTAGTCACGTGGCGGTTAGTTTGACTATTACGCAGCTCCCACGTTCTCCTATTCAAATATCTGCCACGAGGAGTGCCACCTCAGTTATTTCAGATATAACCGAATAAGGGAAGTTAGGATCTAATAAGAAGAGTCAGTTTCATAACAGAATCTCTTCAGATCATAACTGACTAACGAGAAGTGGACACGTAGAAGGTGAGTCACGCCAGTTCTGGGGGTATAAATACATGACCCTCAGAATTAAGAAATGGATCTTACTCTCCAGATCCAGATAGTCTAAACTCTGAAACATTTTACTATTTTCCTAAACCCTGCTACAAATCCTATACTGACTTAAGCGTCGGAGTATTGTCAACAGGTACGACCACATCTCATTTGGAGATCATCCTATCCTTCGCGGTGGAGAAAGCAGTTTCATATTGAAGCACCATAGTCGTCCGATCATCATCAAGATACGAATCGTCTGACCTCGAAGATTGTATGGGTTAGATCAGATATTTTTCCCCCACACCCAGGATTGGCATTAGTCTAAATCTCTACCATTCTAGATAATTTTAACTGTTGAAAATCTATTTTCTCATACGCTTTGCACGGTCTAAACGTGAGATGGATCCGAGGAGTGTCATCGAGATATTTCTAATCAGTGTGTGGCATCCACCTCACTACTCTTTAGCCTTTACCCATCCAAATAAAATTCTCACCCATAGTAAGTTTGCATATAAGTCATATTATTCTGTATATTTTATGGGACCGTATTATTACTTTATTATTGAAAGAATGTGATTTAATATATTGAAACAATGTAAAAAATTATAAAAAAATTTATTATGTTATTTTGATTACTTTTTTTATCAAATTTTTAATGACAACCTCGAATTATATTCAAACTTTTTCTATACCGTATTTTTGTCATATGCCAATTTGCTAATTATGGTCTCATCGTCAAAGTGAGAATTTTAAGCTAAGGTCACTAAAATATTTCACAAGTAAAAAATTGGATGAAATCCATTATAAGAGTGAATGGTTAATGTTGAAAGGCAGAAAATTGTATGTATCTCTCCCTGTGATGAAATATTTCACAAGCAGAAGCTGGATTTGATGAATCCAACACATCCTTCACTTTGTTTATTGTATATCATCATATAATTCTACAAAGAAATTGACACTCTATCTCTTTTAGGGATTATTAGTTGGTACACACGTGCATTGTACGTGGATATATAGTATTCAAACTATTTTTTTTACATATATAATACAAATCTAAAACAACTTATATAGTATATAATTAAAAAAATATCATTTGACCATTGAATATATATGGTAACTCTACTAAATAAGCACATCATATTACAAGTAGTTGTTAAGACTTTGTTGAGTTATGATGATTATATATAAACACTTATAAACCTCTTTTAATCACATCTAAATAAACTACTCACTCAAAGAAATAAGATAATAAAATTAAAAACTAGCAATTCTCCTTACTTGCCTACCTCTAATTATTTATATATAATTTGTCAAAAGTTAAAATAACCATTAAATCTACACTAAATAAATACTTGACAAGAAAATCTAATTAATTTATACAAAACTTAATTCCATGAACCAAAATTAGTTTTTTATTTTATTTCTTTTTCTCATTGGTTGTTTATTTTCTTTTGTTATTTTTTATTCATAATCTTTAATTTCTTTAACTTCTTCCACCACTAATCGTTAAATTACTCGATCATTTTCCTTAATTTTGCGTAGTTTTATAAAGAATAGAAAATTATTTACTATACATTAAATAATGAGCTTCATGTAGTACTTGGATTGCATATTTTTCTGTTATAAAATGTAAACACAGTTATTATAATTATTTATATTATTTTATCAAATTGAACTTAACTATAATTTTCATACTTGTTTCTCAGATTTGATAAATTTTAAAATTGGACAGCTAAATTAGAATTTCTGTTTCATTGAATAGAATGATAAAAATAGTATTATTGTTATCTGATACGACTAGTTTCAGTATGTAAATACTTATATTAAAATTTTAAAAGTATATTAATTTACCAACAAAGCAAATATAAATCTATTGAAATTTAGGGGGTACTTGGGTCACCATTTTTAGTCTTGAAAAAGTATTTTTCCAAAAAAAGACTTTTTTTAAAAGAGTAGATTTTTTGGATGACCATCTTCTAAAAAGTATTTATTCCATAAAAATATATTTTTAAGCTAAAAATTCTTTTTTTATAAAAAATAATAGAAAGTTATTTTTCAACTAAAAAAAGACTTTAAATTTTGCTAGCTCAATGAACATAATAAACAAAGATAAGCTACACATACTCTTCCCAATCTATTATTCATGTCAATTATAGTGGTGAGGCCCACTAAGAGAAGACAAAGACATTTTTGCTTTAATGATGATCCAATTAAACGACCTTTTTTTTAAGAAAAATATATTTTCACTAAATATATAATTGTATTTAAATAGATATTTTTTTTAAAAATGGTCATCCAAACACCCCTTTACTTTCAGATATATTCAACATTTTTTTTTTTACATCTATAGCATTCAACTCCATTTTTAGTGATCTTAACTTTATTGTGGCATATTTTACAAGCGGCATACCATAATTTTTCTTTATTTTTGATATTTAAAATCATTACTCTAATAGTTCTTCTTTTTCATACTTGTGTTGTAGATGTTGCTCCTTTAACGATCCCATCAACTATCACTTGTTCAGCATGTTATTTTTTTTGTTGGTGACAAAAATTGTTCGTTATTTTAACCTTCTAAGAATGAAGCTAACCCGCATAATTAGTTTTATATAACCTATATCATTAATATTATATTTATGTTAATAACTCCATATTCAACACATAATCTATACTATTATAAAACCAAAATCGGGGTCACCACCCACGTTTGTTACAATTAAATGTATCATTTTTGTTTAAAGACAAAAGCTTCCCTCGTTAAATGCATCTCTATTCTAAAGATAAAACTTGGGTTGGAGTACCCCCCCCCCCCCCCTTCATACTTCAAGTTGCACTACACACCGATGTCTCTCATCACCATTGACGGGGGACAATAGTATTACCCACGTGGCACACTCTTAGAGACCACTGACCATGTCCCATCTATAAGTGGACATATATATTAAGTATCAACATGATTAGTGATTTCAAACCTTTGGATGCGGGTACCCCAAATAATACTCAAAATCTATAATTAAAAATCAACCCATGAAAATGACTCCGATCAAATCCTTAACAAATTTACTACTCAGGCCTGATTTTTTGCATGTAGGTCCACTAAACGATGGGCCAAACATCGATACAGCCAATGATCTTTACAAGTGTGCCATGTGTAAGCATCACACACGGCATTCCCTAGTAGGAATATAATGACTCATAAATGTTTAAAAGTTATATTAATGTAACGGAGAAAGACATTTATTAATTAAACATCGAAAATATCAGATTGTTAGTAAAATTGTCTAATAACTTCAGTACATTTATATTAGCTATTTAAAGATAATATACCATTCTCGCATAAGTTTTGCTTATTCAAGATTTGGATTTATTTGCATAATTGTAACTAAAATTGTTGTAATGTGAAATTCACTTAAAAATAAAAGAAAATGTATCAAAAATTCAAAAAAAATTGAATAGTTATTTTATATATAAATGCTTATTTATTATAATACTCTCGTAAATACCTTCCTTTTGATAATGCAATTACCGATTTCTATCATTTTGTTCCTGACTTAAATGCTGAAATATCATAATATATATTTTTGTACTCGAAATGCATTTATACCTCATCTTATTCTTCTAAACGACTTATTTAAATTTTCTAAAAGATGTAAATGAGAAAATGTTATTACACGCTCGAATATGCCTTTGAAATTTAATAATTTTCTTAGAATTAGATATGAATAGATCATATCACTTGTGAAACATGAACCAATTTTTATTTTATTCGATCATTATAGCAATAAAATGCTGGTGGTTTATACTAGAATTTCTTCATTTCGTAATAGACACAATATGTAGTGTTCCCTAACTCATACAAAATAGAACATGTTGGTTCATATAATATTTGACCTATAAAAAAATAATATATATTAGTTAATAAAGAAATGATGAATTTTGTTTACATATTATTATAAAAATTATATATATTTTTACTAACCTTGAGATTCATATAAGTATAATTAAGCTCTAAGCAGTCATTCAATTCTCTTACATGTATTTGGATTACTATTCTCGATTCGATGCTCAATTTCTTCGACACTATTAATTATCTTCATTCTTCTCTCTCACTATTTGAACATAGAGTTTTCTTTATTTTTGACTTAATCGAGCATATTTGTTGATTCATTGACCAATTTAAGGAATTGAAGTTTTATTTTGAATAATATATTTTTTGTAATAAAATCTAAATAATTAATTTTAATAAATTTAATTTAGAAGTAAATACACTCTATTATCATTGGAGGAGTTGCAAACCTTTACGCGATGTCATTTTTGGTGAATCTTATTGTTATTTTTGTGAAAAAGACTAAGCTTCTTACCGTACAATTATTTATAATCTTTACATTAGAAATTTAAATTTTACTTTTAGAATTTTTAAATTATAATTTAACTTATAATCTTAACTAAGAATGATTATTTTAGATGGTGAAAAGATTTTAAGAAAATAGAAGTTAAGAAGAAACGTTAAAGATATAATTTATCATGAGAGTTTTACGTAAATAGATTTTAGTAATATTTTAGATGTAGAGCATTTAAGGATGTGTTTGGATAAGCTTAAAACTGTAATAAGTAGGGCTCAAAGGGCCGGGTCAGTGTAGGGCCTAGCCCGACCCTAGCCTTACCCTTACTTGTAAAGGTGAAGCCCTAGCCCTTAGAGGGCCTGAACTGGCTAGGCCCTAGCCCTACCTTCAAGGGCCAGGGCCCAGAAGAAAATTATTAAAAATATAAATTTTTTTAGTATCAAAGTGGATACTTTAATAATGCACTTCGCTTGGTAACGTGTTTCCTTGGTTTAATCTATATAGATTTTTCGTTGAATGATCATAATTTTGAAAATGAAAATAAACTTTATAGTCTTTAAAAACCTAGTTAAAATAAATGATATATCACTAGAAAAAAGTCTTTTTTTTATAAGTATAAAATTTATCATTAAAATCGAAACATTTACAGAATGGTCAGTTAAATAGGTCGAGATAACCTACTTTAACTACCACGAGGCAAACAACACTAGAAAAAAGTCATTTTAGAATGATTTTGAACCATTCAAAAAAAATTCAAAATAAGAACGATTTTGGGTCAGTCATTATTTTAGAATGGCTCAATTGTTTGAAAATTGCCCAAAATTGTCTATTTTTTTAGGATAATTGTAGTGTCCAACACTAACAACGTTGTGACATGTGTACCTAAGAAAACTTGGAGACCATGTCAACCGATTTTCGACTTTTATTTTGTATGTTTTATTTTTCAAAAAAATGTTTGATTTCCTAAATAGCTTGGAACTCTCATTAACAGTTGGACACTTTAGATAACTTAGTGTCATTTTCTAAAAAAATTATCCACTATATGCGTTGTTTTAAAGAATATAATTTAAAAATAAATAGATATAATAGAGATAATTCGCTAAGGGCCGGGCCCTCTTACAAGAGGGTCGAATTGACACCCCTAGTAATAAGTCAGCTTTTGCAAATTTTAAGCACTTACCAAAAAATAAAATTGTTTGGATAAATTTACAAGGCCATTTTTAAAAGCTTTAAAAAGTCCTTAATTCATGATAAGCGGAAGCCATTTTTGAACAGATTCTACTTTTGCTTTTGCAGGAAGTTGTTTTATCTAAATACTGTTTCCATAGTTATCCTCTAGACTTTTTAAAAATACTATAACTACCCTTTTGAACAAAAGAGAACCCTAATAACAAAACACACAGTCGAACTCTGAAGAACAGCTATCCCTCTCTCATCGCCAGATAATCAGAGATCGATTCTCTCCTCCACAGCCAAACTCTGATGATAGATAATTGATAGATAGGCTGAAGTTTTGCCCTCTAGTTCTTGGATTGCCATATGTTCACAGATTTTCTGATGGGCTTTGAAGCTTTTAGTGACGCAGGAGATGGTATCTTTTGGTTTCTTTCTAAATTATTTTTCATGGGGTGCTTGAGAGTTGTTTGAAAAGATTTTATTTTTTGAGTTTGTTGTTATTGGAGTGAAGGTGTTTTGATATTGAAATGATGAAAGGTTTTGGGTTTTGTTCATGGCTGTGGGAACTACTTTCTGAAGTTCCCTTGATATTGATATATATAAGAGGACCTAGATGGGGGGTGAATAGGTCTATTAATTTTAACCTAGTTTAGTTATTAATATATATACCTGAACATATCAATCAATTAAAGCAGTAAAAGTAAATAGACAACAATCCACAACACAAGTATTTATAGTGGTTCGTGAATCAATACCTATATCCACTTTCCAATTGCTCTTATGAGCTTGGCACATTTGTAATTCAATATCTAAGAACCTTACAATAGAATGATCGCAATCAATATTAAGCGGAGTAAGGTCGCAACATAACTCCTACTCAGTCAAGAATATTCGTTCAAAAGTGCTTATTTTAAGTCATTATCCTTCTAGCGATGTCACATTCTCCTACGTAAAACTGCCATATTTGTCCACTTTTCTACGTAAGAGTTTCTTCTGTTGCTTAAAACACAATTTTCTGGACGAAATATTATATTTGCATGAATTAAACACATTTCAGAAGTCTACATGTAAAGTCATTTTGATTAAGTCTCATTACGTGCTTTTTCTATCCCAAGAAATCCGATTGGACAATTCTGATGGATTGAGGGTCCACAACGGACTGCCAGAGTCTACAACTAAAGTTCAAGAGCCAACAGGCGGAGGATGGAAAGATACATGCCAAATGCTGAGAGAGCCAGAAAGTCGTAAAAGCTTGAGAGAAAATCGAGAAAGATGAGAGAGCCAAACACTTAGGCAGAGACTAAGGAGATTAAAAGCTAATCAACTAACACAAAACGAAAGCTTGCTTAGTTGGTGAAATATTGAGAAGACCAAGTCAAAGACCAGGGTTCAAGACCCTCTGCTAGAGTTTTCTCTTTATTTTGTAATATTTTCTCTCTTCTCTCTCTAAACCATAATTCTCTCTCTCCTCTCAATATCAATCATCCGATCCTCTCTCCTTCCGCAATCACTCTATCCTACGGCCTATGTTGACCGATCTCTACTGTTTCTGATCCATCTGATCACCCAACCATCTGATCATCACCATCCTAATCACACCTCACCAACACCATCAATTTAAACCATTGGATGTCACTCAATCCAATGGACTCCTCATCATCCCTCCATCCCATCGCCATTCACTCACCCACAAACCACCAACCCAACTAACCCATCTAATCCAATAAGGTTGTGGGCCAATAAGCGAGTGGTAGCATAAGAGGATCGGTACATGGGCCCACAGAACATATGCTAGACAATTTTACAAAATTCAAAAAAAATTCTTTTTATAATGTTTTAAAAAGGACATGATATTCTATTTTAGAAAAGATTGTCTTTTAAAAGAAAGTTTGCAAAAATGGGAGTTTCTTTTCTTAGAAAATTGAATAGCATTGATTTTATGAAAGAGGGGTTTGTTTTGAAACCAACGGCCTAGATATGTTTTCGGCATGAAAGAGAAGGATGAGGTGACAGTAATATTGAAGGTTGAAAATGGCTAAAGGAGCACATTTTTTGGCATCTCGTACACCTTTTCTCACTTAAGGAAGGTGAGCTTCACATTTCGAAAAGGAGGCCAGCAACATCTCCACATGGAGAGAGATATCTCCTTCAACCCTAATAGGGTTTATATATAATCTCTTTTAGAGAGAAGAGAAGAGAATCTCTTCTTTCCCACCTCTCATTCCCTTTCTCTATCCTAGCCGTCACCCTTCTCCCACTTCTCTCCTACCCACGTCCCTCTCAATCTCTATCTCATCTCTCTCGCTGGTTTGCCTTGCACAGATCAGGCTTCTTCATCTGCAACTCCACAGATCCCTTCCTCGCCTCCGGTTGTTAATCTTCCTCCAAACGTTGCTGCACCTCCATGCTTGGATGGCCTACGACTCCTCTTCACCATTACCACACGACCTCCTTGGCTATGTGCTGGATTTCTCTTGCTGGACGTCCTCTCTTTCTCTAAAAAACCAAACCAACAAACCTCTTCGCCGAAAACCTACCACCTACAAACCTATCACCGTTCTCACCCACTCTCATCTCTCCAAGCCGTGATCAGCTCTCCCTTTCCCTTTCTCATACAAAAGAAAAAAAAGAAGAAAACCAAAAAATGCCAAAAAAAAGAGAAAGAGGAGAAGAGAAGAGGAATCGGTGAGTTCCTCTCTTGGACGGCCTCCCACTTTGCTGGCTGAACCAGCAACATCACCATCCCCACCGTCTTGCTCCCTTGCAGGTTCGGTCTACAAGTATCCATCACCGTGACCATTAACGACCTGCAATTCCAACGAGTTGCAGGTCGGGCAGCAATCGCCAATCCGTGTGTCCACCTGTGCGCCTCCACATCTATGCCTCCCTCTTGGCTGTGAATAATCTCTCCTCTCCTAACGGTGCTGTCCCAATGGCACTCTTACCTATCTCCATTGCCAATCTGCACTCCTTGCCCACCTCCATTAGAGCTGCAACCTTGAGTTGCAGGCCAGACACCACACTATGAAGCCGAGCCCCTCTCAAAAGGCAACAACATCACCACCGTTGGATCAAGCCTCCACGGTCTGCATGAGGTTCTCTCCAGCAACACCTGCAACCCTTTTCTTTTGTAGTCAGAACCGGTTTCATTCCCTCACCCATGCGCCTGTACTCACCAATCTATCGACCTAGCGACTTTCCATCCAATCCCTTCGACTACACACAAATCGAACAACTTGTTGGCCGTGCCCAGCACATCCATCATCTTGGACATCCTCATTGTCATATGGCGTGCCAAACTCTCCACCTTTCCTCACCACGTCTTCCTCTATGGCTAACCTCACGGAATTGGTTTAATGGTAAGTCTCATCCTTCCTTCTTCTCTCTCTAGAAACTCTATTTCTCTCTACCTCACATTCTCTCTACTCTCTTCTTTCTCTTTATTACATCACTTTTTCTCCCTATATCTCAATCTCTCTCTCTCTCTCTCTAAACTTATCTCTTTTATTTGCTTTCTAGTTAAAGTTGGTCATTTCACTAATGTTTTGCTTGAAAGTTTGTAAGTCGTACTTTGATTCAAGGAATAAATTTAAGTTCATTTTGGAATTTTAGTGTTTCAATTCTTGTGTTTAGATTCGGGTATTTGATGCATATGATTGTTTCTAATTTTTGGTTGTTTCTCTCTCTAAAATCACTAAATATCTTTAAATCTCGGATTCACCATTCTCACCCCACCACGATTTTCTTGGCTAATTTCCGTTGTTTTAAGTTCTAATTTGCTCTAACTCGACCGAAATTTTTAATTAAATTAGTACAAAAATTGTTAACTTAAAGAAAATTCAAATCTTTCAAACCCCATTGGTCTCATAGTGATCGGATTTGAAACAAATATTTTATATTTTTTACTGCATTTTCTTCAGTTTCTATTTTATTTTTTCAAAACTTTGTTCAAAATATAGTTTGCCATTTTCTGTTAAATTATTAGATTTTGAATACTTAGGTATTTTTCCTACATTATACTATGGATCTGATTTTCATATCTTTTGAAATAATCCAATTTTGAATTTTGATTTAAAATGATCACGTAATGATTTTTACAATTGGACTAGATCAAGTTTTGTTTTAAAATTTATTTTCTTTAATTAATTGGATTCTGAAGGAGTTGTGGACCATATTGACTATGACTTGACCTAATTTACTCAATATAAATTTTTATTTTCATTAAATAAATGTTTATACACATTGAATGCATTGCTGAAATGAATAATGGATTTAATACTTTGTACAAATTTAATAGTTTTACCCTTTTTATTATCTCGTCTCAATCTCAGGTTGCAAGTTCGCCCATGGATAACCATTCAGTTCTTGGACCCCCGATATCAGGGGTTTGACACTCGTACCCAAAAAGGATATCTGTGTTACAGTCTTTCTATTCATCGATTGTTTGTGTACTTTTTGAGTTTATCTTTTGTATTAGATGAAAGCCATCATGTGGATAATGAGGTGTTCTTTTTATTATTCTTCATCTACATGATCATCTTCCTCTCGATAGGTTTGGTGCTACATCTCCTACTTCTAGTTCTACTCGTTCTAATTTTGATTTGAAGGTCTATGTTTGACAGTGCCATCCCACGCATCAAATAGTTCTTTTTTTTTTCTCTGAACCATCGTTTATTCTGATGCCTCCACCATGTTCACCAAACTATGGCAAGGCCTCCTTAAGGGTTAGGTTAGTCAATCCGGCCCAAGACGGGTTCGTTTTTCATATCCGTAGATCTGTCTTCCTCACTAGATATTTCTCTTTAGCTTCATAAATGTAAATATGTGTGCACTTTGTACCATATTCCTCATTTTTCTTAATCATTTGTCTATTAAATTTTGTATGTTTATCACCTCTCTTTCCTCTTTGTCAGTTCGTACTAATCTTCAAGATGTTCTGTGACATTTTGATTGAAGGAAAGGAATGCATGATCAAATAAATGATCTTCATCTCAATGGTACTTGGGACCTACTGAAATAACCACCGGTCTGTTCTCTTTGATCCAATATACCTAGAAAGGGGGGTTGATTAGGTATTTAAATTTAATTACACCTAAACAGTTTTATTGGTCTTTGGTATGTGAGAAAATCGCATGCCTTAGTTGTTTGATAAAGGATTATCACAACCGACTCAAATCGAATATACCTCTGTGGTATATTTTCTTTTCGTTGTTTAGTCTAATCAATATAGATAGCGGAATACAAACAAACAATCACACAAGACAAGAGATTTTACGTGGAAACCTTAGCCAATGAAAAACCACGGGACCACATCCAGACGAAAATTTATCACTAACTGAAAAGTTAAACGAAACAAAGGTTACTTACGCAGCACCGTTGTAAATACAGCTTCTAACCTTTGCCAAGGCCTATTGCCGATGCGTCCACGTCCTCTGAATCAACCCTACGAATCCACGCTCGTCTTTCTAATCAAGAAGCCTTATCCGCTTGTTCAGCTTAGTACACCCCAAACCTACCGTCGATTGGTTGCTCTGATCTGAATTCTCAACACTCCCTTCTTTGTCGAAGGTGAATGATTCAGTACACTCTGAACCCTAGGTTGCTCAAAGGTGTTGAGTCACACTAGTACACTCAGGCTACTAGGTCGAATATCTAAGTTGAAGACATAAGCTGAGGAATGGATCAAGCACTTGGCTTTGATCAAGAAGATGAACAAGCTCACAAGATATTAATGAGAAACAAGCTTTTGCTCTTCGAATGGATACTATAATAAATAAACATTTTCTTCTATCTCTTGGAGTATTGTGTCACTCTGTGTGTGTTTAGACAATGTATAGAATGGTTGTATTTATAGAATTTCTTGACCCTTAGTCTTGTAGAACGTGAGAGAGTGGAACCTAAAATTTTGGATCTGAGAAATACTCAATCCGTGCTAATTCCAATCGATTGTACTATGAGTCCAATCGATTGGCCTCAAATAAGAAGACTCCAATCGATTTTACAGAGGTCTCCAATCGATTGGGCTCTGATAATGTTCTGTCTCGTAGACTCCAATCAATTTTACAAAGGTCTCCAATCGATTAGGATCTGATCATGTTCTGTCTAGCAGACTCCAATCAATTTTACAGATGTGTCCAATCAATTGGGCTATGATCATGTTCTGTATCGCAGACTCCAATCGATTTTACTGATGTGTCCAATCGATTGGGCTTTGATCATGTTATGCCTCGTAGCCTCCAATCGATTTTACAGAGTCCTCCAATCGATTGGGCTATATCAAATCGATCAGACTCTCCCAAAAGACAATATCTTTGACGTCTAAGACATGGGTCTGTCCAATGACTATGTTTGACCATTATATTTTATTCATTTTAAACCTATTCCTATGGCCACTAAGTCACTTACCTTCCTAAGCGAGCGTACACGATCTATAACCGACAAATGGGCAGTTACTCAGATGACTCCTGTTGTCAACTGTCTGATTCTTGCTGTCTCTATCTTCTAGTCTTCATGTAGCTGGCGAAGTATGCGTACCACGACATCTTCACACTACACTGGTGCTCGTAGGAGGAGTTACAAGAATATTTTTATGTCAAACAGAATCTTTGCCAAATTGAATATAAAAATATTCTTTATACCTACCTCTCTCCTTCTTGGTAAGCAGGTTGTGGGTTTTTGTTAGGATATCATCAAACATCTTCCAGATGGATCTTTGAACAAGATTAATGCTCGTTTTGTCGTTAAAGGTTATCCTCAAACCAATGATATTTACAACTCACTCTCTCTCACTTCTTCTCCCTTTTCCCATCTTAAAACCCTAATTTACTTTACAAAAACATTCAATTGTTTCCTCATGAATACCATGTGAAATTTGCATTGGGACTTTTAGGTTTATCTTATTTTGTTAGTGAAAATTTTACCCTTTCAATGGCAAATCCCCTCTACCCAAGTGGAAGGAACACCTGTCATAAAACCCTCATGTTTAGATTTGGGTCTCCTAAGTTAACCTCACTTATGGATATTATATTTCTAGTAACAATGATGAAATGATCCAATCCACTATGGGAGAGATAAAAAAAAAAAAAAAGGCAACCCACCATGATTCCAATATATAGTTGGAACTAAATGCCAGATCAAACAATAGAAATGCAGATTATTTAAAGGTGTTGAACAAAATCCTTACTTTGATATTAGAGGCTTTGCCTGTTCAATTTGGTTGTTATGTGTCTGGATTTTGTGTTTGATGAATTGTCATTGACTTAATCAAATATTGTTAATGGTCATATGAGCTTGTCACTAGTAGTTGATGACTCACAAACCAATAGAAAAATGCGTACCGATCAACTTATGTTATTTTTTAATGCGCTCGTCCTTTTCCACTAGCTAATCGTGGCAGGATGACTACTAATTCGTTTTATTTATCAAACCTTCGTACATAAAATCACAAAAAAAAGAGATTATGGGGACTTTAATGTGTCATCATCCTTATCCTAATGTGGGCCTAATGACAATCAATTATTTACTTTGTTATGTGAAAAGCTACAAGAATAACTGATAAAATTGGTATTTGTTAGCTTTGTCTGAAAATGAACTTGATCGAATGATTTTAGCCATCTGATAAATTGACTTTTCTAAGATGGTTGGACGGCTAAGATCATCCGATAGGGCTAACTTTTGGTCGAGCAAATTTTTAGATAGGTTCCACAAGTTGGTATTGATAGATAGATAAAACTTTCATAATAGTTGGTATTGAAGGGAAAAGTACCCCCTAAACAAAATCCCCTCTTGTTTAGAACTATGTATATTACCTACCGTTTGATTAATTGATCATCAATTTGATTATTCTAGACAGATGATCATGTGTACCACATTTATCGCCATCCATATCGCATGTAAGTGAATTTGCACGTGTGATACTTCATAAATGAGCATTTACTCCTCGATCTCGAGAAATTTTTTGAAGCAGAGAGAGATTTTTTAATCACCCGATCATGCTCCCAATGATTGCGCCACATATACCCATGTTATTTTAAAATGGTTTTAAAACCAAAGTCTAGACCATGGGTATATGTGGCGCGCGATCATCGGGCGCATGATTGCCGCTTCAAAAAAAATTCTCCTTGATCTCTAACAGTTTCCAAGGCATTTTCTTCTTCTACTCATTTTCACTTTTTTTGTTGGTTGTCATTATGATTAAGACTGACTAACTGCAAATGCTGGGATTCACCTTACAGTATAATCTCTCTCTCTCTCTCTCTCTCTCCACAAAACAAAAAACAAAATCACACATTCAGGGCTTGATTCCTATACAAACAGTACCATCAGATTGAGATAGATAGAAGCTAGCTCCATCCTTCCATAATTTTTTTGGTTATCCTTCTTGTATGATTTCATGAACACTAAGCAGGTGTTTGGTTGCATCAAATATCTGCTCAGGTTCTCATACTATGAAGCTAAGTGCACAAAAATTAATGAAAACAAAGAAAAGACAGTAGTAATTAACCTCTTACATAGCCAAGTTTTTACCCAAGAAACTAACAGTTTTTGTCAGAAAGAGCTAGCATGAACAAAAACATACAAAAAAGAAGAAAAAGCCAAGCATCAGACTTGCCTAAAGGTTACATTCCTTCAGTTCATTCTCTTTTTCCTTGTATTTTCTTTTCTCCTTGGCGCAACCGCTGTGGTCGTCAACTTCCGCGGAGTGACTGTATCATACAAAAGCAGATTTTCTTCGTTTGGTGAAAAATCATGCTGCAATCTTCCTCGTATTTTCAAACGTCGCATGATGACGGTGACGATGATGGTGACGACGGCGACGATGGTGATGACGACGACGACAACGATGGCAACAGCGAAGAAGAAGAAGAGTTGGTATATTCTCTCATGTCCAGGTTAAGGGGGGGTGGTTGCTTATATTTATATGAGAGTGGAAGTTTCTTAGTTCCTATTGGAATAATAGACGGATGAAACAAAGAGAAGGCCTACTTTTGATGCTTTATATTTTACTAATGGTGAAAGGTAGCCTATGTAGTCCATGCAAAATGGAAGGCTGCAGCGACGGGTTTTTTGCTACTAGGTGGAGGGGTGATGTGGCTGATCCAGACCGTCAATCTGAGTCCATCTGATAGGGGACAACGCTCTGGATTGGTCACGCAGATAGGGCCCTTGTCCAAATCAGCATCTTTAATGGTAGATGGTATATTTGTTGTGGGAGGGAAATTTTGTGAATCGTGTGGATTCCCTATGGATGAGCCCATGGGCTTTCCCCATAAATTAGTAGAGTAGAATGATTCTATAGAGCACAACATCACTATGCACCTTGGGTGAACATTATCCCAACAATATTACTTTCTTTTGGATGTCAACAGGGTTCTGATCAATGGCCCATAAAGGTCCAATCATTTTTGGGTATATATCCAATCCAAGAGGTTCTTCGAAATACCTCGACTTTTTTAGAACAGGTCCGAGTCAAATAGCAATGATTCGAAGCACTTCTTTTTACACTATTTCGGAAACCCAAGGACTCAATCGTATGGATATGTAAAATACAGGATTTCCAATCCTAGCAGGAAAAGGAGGGAAACGGATACTCAATTTAAAGTGAGTAAACAGAATTCCATACTCGATCTCATAGATACATATAGAATTCTGTGGAAAGCCGTATTCGATGAAAGTCGTATGTACGGCTTGGAGGGAGATCTTTCATATCTTTCGAGATCCACCCTACAATATGGGGTCAAAAAGCCAAAATAAGTGATTTTAGCCCTTATAAAAAGAAAACAGAGTATACATCAATTGGACGGTCAGGATCGATTGGCATTTACATCAATTGTTCTATTGTTGGTAGTTCAAATTTATTTATTTCTTTTTTGGTGTTCCTAGTGCTTATCCAACAGACCAAAAAAAAAAAAATTTAAATCCAATGACTACAAATCATTAATCGGGCTGATTTTTTAGTGGGTAGGTTATCAAGCGATGGGCCAAACATTCATGGGTCAATGGGCTCGAAGAGTGTGCCACATGGCAGTCTAGGAGGGTCCCTATCAAACTTTGTATATAGGATCCGGTCCTATAGAAGGCGAACACGTTTATAACACAATTATCATCACGCAAGGATGGTGGGCCCACCGTATCATGGTTCCCACCAACAATATTTCCTTAACCCAAAAAGCTTAGAAGAAAGCCATAATATATGAAGATGTTCGGAAAAGTTAGGTGGGCTAAAAGAAAGTCTGGTCTAAAACCTCACCTAGCCTTAGGTTTTGTCTTTGTTGTTTTCTTCGATGAGTAAAAAAAAACAGTCACAACGCACAATACGAGCCACGTGGCACACTCTTAGTGGACGCTGACTGAATAGATGTTTGGCCAGCCCGTCGGTGGACCTGCAAACTAAAAAGCAGCCTGATTAGTAATTTACAACCTTTGTATCTTTGCACCCAAATAACGCTCAATTATGCTCAAATTCATACCGTTAAAATCAACCTACGAAAATAACTTCAATCGAATCGCTTAGAAATCACTAATCAGGCTGATTTTTGGTTTACAGATCCACTAAGGGACTGGTCAAACATCCATACGGTCAATGTCCACTAAGAGTGTGCCACGTAGCTTGTATTGTGCATTATGACAGATGCTTCTGTTACAACGTTGTGACAGAAGTTTTACTATGGATTGGAGAAATCTATGATTAGTGGACGTAGTGGTTTGGGACCTTGGGTTGCTTTTTGAAAAGAAAAAGGAAAAAAAAAGAGAAAGTTTTGTGGATAAACGTAAAGACAAATGAGACAAAAATTAATCTATGTGAAGTAGGGTCTTGGTAGGTCAAATGTCATATGTTTTTCAAAGTAACTGTTGATGGATTTTAATGGAAGTAGGAAGCAAAAAGAGAGGACAAGGGAGCAGGTTTTCAGTTCAATCTATGAAACAAAACTTTTTGATAATTTAGCTCTAAGGATTGGAGCCCAGCCGATCCCCTCGGCTGGATTGGGCGATCCGGATCAGGATTGGAGCCCACCGATCCGATCCAAAACTGGATTGTCTCGCCCTGAGATCACTGTTTCCCAAAGACGCGCGTTTCACTTTGTTTCGTGCGAGATGTTCCGATTCCGTTCTGGATTGGACCGATCCGGCCTCCGACCCCAAGATTTCGAACCATGGTTTGGAGAGGTTATGTGGACCTAAGTTGTCCTTTTGAGGTGAGGAACATGTGAGTAAAACTTGTGTCACAAGATGTTGTAATGGAAGCCGGTCACAGCATTCAATATGAGCCACGTGGCATAATATTAGAGGACAATGACCGTATGGATGTTTGGCCAGTCCCTCGGTGGACCTGGTAACAAAAAATCAGCTTGATTAGTGATTTCTAAGCGAATCGATTGAAGTTATTTTCATGGGTTGATTTTAACGGTAGGAATTTGAGCATTATTGAGCGTTATTTGGGTGCAAAAATCCAAAGGTTGTAAATCACTAAGCAGGCTGATTTTTGGTTTGTAGGTCCACCGAGGGACTGGCCAAACATCCATACGGTCAGCGCCCTCTAATCGTATGCCACGTGGCTCGTATTGAGTGCTGTGACCGGCTTTCCGTCACAACATCTTGTGACACAAGTTTTACTCGGAACATGTATATGCCCTTCAATCACTGTGTTGCAGAGACACAGACATTGTGTCAGACTCCGACACAGATATAAGGTGTCAGACTCAGCAAACCCCAAAAAATAGAATTCGGGGACTTGGCTGAATATTTTATTATTAATTTATTTTTATTTTATAACGACAAGTCCATGGCGAAATATGAAGATGTTCTTGGTAGATTTTGGTAGGGTTTTAACCAAATCTTAGAAGCAAAACCCTATATATTCTCTCTCCCACGGCGTTCAACCCTAAATTTCCCTATATAGAAAATTTATTTTATTTAAAAAAATTCAGTTAAAAAAAGCCCAAAAAGTTCCAGGTGAGTCGGGTATCTGAATCTGTGTCCACACATAGGGACACGACTCGCCTGCTAGTTTGAACAAGTCCATGCAACACAACTTCACCATGGATGCATATGCATGAACTAGTGCATCTCTTAATGAGATATCTCATAGTAAATATATGGTCTGTAAATCTGAATCAGATAATGTGTATTCCTTATTCCTTAGAGCAATCGCGATCGATCGATTTGTTGAATGTTTGATGCATTTCAAGCAAATTAACAATCTCGATACATTGCGGAGGGACGATGAATCCTATATTACCATTATGTAATCAGTAAGTGACTCATTTTGAACCACGGGAATTAGCCGTTCATTTACCTCTTACCATCGATTAACTGCCCGCCGTTCGTTTACCTTTTAACATCAATTAACTGACCAACTAACGATTGGATTATTTTTTTACCTGCCATTTGGAAGGTTGAAATCCAATCGTTGAATTTGATTACAAAGTCTACAATCCGTACTCGATCAAACGGTGACTTAAAGATGCTTCAATTTTAGTGCAAACATGCAATTAAGCAACCATTTTGGACTGCAAATAAACTTGACATCCAAGTTATCAGCTTGATTAAAATGGAAGAAAGAGAGGCCTTTAGTGGGTGTCACGCCTGCAGCTAAATTGGCATGGCATTATGTGTCACAACCTGAGGTTTAGGGTTTGATCTCAAGCTCCTATCAAGAAACCCTTTTTCCTATTCCTTCTTGTTAGGGTTGTTGATGGATTGAGCTGGCTTCGCAGTCCATGGTTCCGGCTTGAGCCCAGGGGCTGGGCCTTTAAGCTCAAGGATCCTTTGATGTTTTTTGAAATTTGATTTAGAATATCTGTCTGATATCGGATTCGGATATGCTTGTATTCGATCTGAATAGTATCCGTTGACAGCCCTAGATGCAATCCCACAAAAGACGAAAGAGTATATAAAATTTAATTCAAAGGTTTGGTTTTCGAGGCAGTTTTCTTGGCATTCTGTGACTCCATTAAGGGGATGCTTACTAGCATTTCTCGTTATATAATTCTTTCCCTTCTTTTCCTTGAGAAAGTTTTGATCCATGGGTTCTGGCACTTATAGTTAAGCACCACCTGTCAGTGGCATTTATAGTTAATTACCTTAATAGTGGTCAGTGGAGAAAAATTAAGCAAAATGCCACTTAACCCTAGTACAGGTGGCACTTAACTACAAGTGTCAGAACGTCACGGTAAGTTGGGCCTAAACTTAGAATTTGTTTAAGCCAAGTCCTCTCCAGCCTACATGCTTCAAAAGACAACTCAATCCCACCAAAACGGACCAGGCTGGAATGCTCATTGGACTGTCCCGGCCATGCGCAGCACTATAATCCATGCTTTCAAAAGTGGCCGTGATTTCGACCTCCCCGTAACATTATGTACCATTTCGCTCAGAAGGTAACGGCTGTTATTTTCGTTATAATAGCCATTATTTTCCGTTTTAAAGAAAATAAAGGCCGTTATGTTCTGAGAAAATGTGTGAAAAAAGAATGCTATTTTCGTTATATATTTATTGAAAATTTGAAATTCAAATTTTGTTTTTAGAATTTTAGCACCGTTGTTGTTGTTTTTTTTCGTTTTTGCCCCTGGGCGTTACAATTCGTTATAACGGCCATTATAACGGAAATAGTCAACAAAGGTTTGACATATTTGATCTCTAGAATTAAGTTTCTGACTGAGCCCATCCTTTAACCATTCAATCTTAGATTTCCTACATTTAATAATGGTTGATAGGTGAAAGAACTTAGTATTTCTATCTCCATCTTGAAGCCACACCTCTCTAGATTTGTCCCCCCAGATCTTCTCTTCATTAAAAATGGCCTTATGGTTCAGCTATCTCCTTTTCAGCTTTCAAATTATTCAATGTAGGAAGGCCATTTTGCAGCCTAATCAAATGCGCTTGAAGGGTCGAAATATATTCCTTCTTGATGCGAATTCGTTCACTGTTCCATTTCTTGATCTTATGTTTAGTCAATTTCAGCTTGCAATGGACTTTTGTTGGCAGGCCATCGACAAAGGCATGCTAGCCAAGCCTGCTCCACAATTTTACCACATTTTGGGTCCTCTGCCCACATAGACATAAAGTGGAAAGGGTGGAAAAAAATTCAAGGTCCGGACATGTGTTGAGAAGACTTAGACAATGATCTAATGAGAGACAAGGAAGATGTTGGACACTAGCATCAGGGGAAAAGGAGTCTCCATCTATTGTTGGCTATAGCTTAATTGAGTGGTTCCCTAACATTAGCCAGACCAGCCCTCTCAGGGGCGTTTGGGAACGAGAAGTAAAAGCACTCCTATTTGTAGTAGAAGTTACTAGTTGATTTTTTACCAATAAAAAAGTCAAAAATTAAAAGCGTCGGGAGACCTTCTAATTTTTTAGAAATAATTTCTCTTAGAAGTTAAAAAATTTATCTACAGTTTTAAGTTAGTTTTTAACTTTTCAAAAGTTAAAATATGAAACACATCCGAACTAACTTTTAAACTTTTTGGCTTATAAAAATCAATAAGTTACTTATTTTTGTGTTGCTAAGAGCCCATTTGGCAAACCAGTGGAAGCAAAAACTAACTTCTAAATTAAGTTGCTGAATTTAAAATTTGTTATTTAGAAGCTAAAGTTTGTTTGGTGAAATACTGACTTATAAGTCAAAAAGTAAAAAAGTTAGTTTGGCATGAATTAAGTTAGAAAGGCATTTTCTTATAATTTTATATACATATTATATTCTAATAAACCATTAATAAATATCATAAATTAATTACATATGTTGGTTTTTTTTTAAATTAAATTATAAATGGTCGGTAATAAACGATGCATCAGGTGCGTCGTTTTATGGGTAATTATTTAAAAGAGAAAAAAAAAAAAAAGATGGTATGCTGACCTGCTCCTCAGCAAACCATCACTATTGTTTCTCCCTTCATAAGATGTTTTCTATATACACTTCATAATGTGAAGTTTACTAGATAGAACCAAAACACAAATTTCTTGGAAAGAAAGAATGACTGCTAGAGAAAGGGAAATAGAATTCTCACAGTGGATGGGGTCGAAAAGATGATACCACCTCACAGTTGAAGAGATGGAGAGAGGAACGAAAATGAGAGAACCCCTAATTGTCAAAGATGGAGAGGACTATGATGTAAAAGAAAGTTCTTTTTATTTGAGCCAAAGGTAAAATTGGCATTTTGAAAGATTCACTTAAAATTAGAAGTGTCGGTTCCGTAAAAAAAATTTGACTTTTGCTTCCACCGAAAGCAATAAGCAAAAAAATTTTGCTTCCACAAAAATCAAGTTTTTGACTTTTGAGAAGCAATTCCAAAATGGATACCCAAACAAACTTTTCAACTTTTTTACTTTTGGTAACACAAAAAATAAGCAACTTAATGACTTTTAAAAGCCAAAAAGTTAAAAAGTTAGTTTGGATGTGTTTCATATTTTAACTTTTGAAAAGTTGAAGCTAAATTTTTTAGCTTTAACTTCTAAGAGAAATTACTTCTCAAAAATTAGAACGCCTCCTGACCCTTTCAATTTCTATGACTTTTTTGGAGGTGGAAAATCAACTAGTAACTCTTGCTATAAGTAGAAGTGCTTTTACTTCTCGTTCCCAAACGCCTCTTATTATCCCAAAGTAAAGGGTTGACCAATAAATCCCAAATCAGTAAAATCTTTATGTTGTATGAAATCCGAATGGACCTTGATTGGTTTGGATAGGTTTCGATGTACTAGCCCTTTTTTCCCATTTAGTTGTTATCTCACTGAAATCACCCATTTCCAATTGAGCTCGTGAGATTAGATCCCTCCTAAGAATTTTTCCATGAGCACAGAGAGACCAAGGGGTCCAACGAGGTTCCGAGCGAATTTTAACGTGAATCCCCCGCTGGTTCTTAGACAAGAGATCCACTTCAATAATTTTTGCATATAAATGACATAAAACGTTTTCTGTATCAACAGTTCAACACATTCTTACATGCAAATCCCTTTTCTATAAAATTTTTTGTTGATCACCATACAGAGCCTTCATTGAAAACATGCAATTTTGTCCTTTCAATTCTTGTGCCGTATGAAATTTGCATCGTTACTTTTACATTTATCTCACATTTTACTTAATTAAAATGGGCCCGGCTCAGGAGCTCCCCTCTCTCTGACTCCTCTCGGGAGTCGAACTCGAGACCGTGGATTCCGAGAATCTAACAAATCCCCTCATAACCTAGTGGGAGGAATATTATACCTATCATAAAACCCTAATGTTTAGACCTAAGCTGGCCTTTAAAAAAAAAAAGCCTTCTTACTGGTATATGTGTGAACATGAATTGATCCAATCCACCAAAAAAATAAAAAAAGCAAGCAATGATTCCAATAGTTAGAACTAGGATGCCAAGTCAAACAATAGAAATGCAAATTTTTGAAAAGGTGTTTGAACAAGATCTTTTAGTTTGATATTGGAGGGCCTTGCCTGGATTTTGTGTTTGATGAATTGTGATTGACTTAATCAAACATTTTTAATGGCTATATGAGCTTGTCACTAGTACTGATGACTCATAAACCAATTAGAAAAATGCGTACCAGCGGATCGACTTATATTATAGTATACGCTCGTCCTTTTCCACTAATCGCGGCATGATTATGACTACTAATTCGTTTTAATTATCATACCTTCGTACACCGAAAACTGTAAATAAGGAAATGATGGAAAGTTATGACTTTAATGTCTCATCATCCTTATCCTAATGTGGGGCCTAATCACAAATCAATTATTTGCTTTACTATGTGAAAATAGTTAAAATAATAATACATTGTGAATTCATGTGGATTGAAAAATTTCAAGACTTTAGACCATTTTATGAGATATATGCGTATTTTATAAAAGGGTCGGGATCAGGGAGTACTCGTGTTCTTGTTCTAGGCCGTGGATTCCGAGAATCCATCGACGGTGGTTGATAATGCTGAGCTGGCATTCAGATTTTGCAAAAGCTCAACCACAGTTGGATTCGTGAAATCCACGGCTGAGAACAAGACTCCCGAGACGGGGTCCTCGGAGCTTGAGCCTTAATAAAATGGGTATTTGTGAGCTTTGATTAAAAATGAGCTCGATGAATCTAGCCATCCGATAAATTGACTTTTCTAAGATTGCAGTTATTTTATTTCTGGCTGTTCAAAAAATGAGGCTGTAATTTTGGCCCATGGCCCCGAGCCGGACCGGACTTGGTCCAGCCCGTTAGGTCCTTGAGCTGGGTTCGGGCCTGCCCCTTGAAGCCTAGACCACTAGGCCCGAAACTAGCCCGAGGCGGCCTGGCCCAAAGATGTCCCAACTTTTTACGTTTTTAACATTTTTTATTTTATTTAAAATTTTACCGGGCCTGCCCTGGGCTGAGACCTGGCTCGAGGTTCACCCCTACAGGCCTTTGACTTTACGCCCTGGAGCCCGACCCAGCCCGGAACTGTAGCTGTGGCGTGACCTGGCCCGGCCTGCCGAGCCAAATTGCCAGACTGACCTATACATTGAGGGGAAAAGAGTACCCTTTTAGGTAAAATCCTTTCCTATTCAGAACTATATATACCAACCGTTAGATCGCTTCATCAATGCAACTACTTTAGACAGATGATCATGTGTGTATTACATTCCAAATCGCATGTATGAAATTTCCATGTACTTGCATCTCTGATTTCACCTAACTTCAACATTTTTCAAAACCATCTTCTTCTACTACTCATTTTCTATTTTTCGTTTGTTCTTAGGGAATTTTAATAATACACCCCTGAAATTTAGAAGTAATTAGTAACACCCCCTTATAATGTCAAACTTTAGGATTAACCCCTTTGACTTAGTTTAACATTGGTTGACCTAAGTTAAAATGGACTTGAATCAAAAGTGGTTAATTAGCATTGCACTTGCAATTAATATTATGGTCCTTTCATAGTAGTCAAATGATAGTTAAACTAGGTCAAGGGGGGTAATCCTAAAGTTTAAAAATAAAAAGGGATGTTACTAAAATACCCTTGTTCTTATTATGATTAAGACTGACCAACTGCAAATTCTGGGATTTCACCTTGTAACTCTCTCTCTCTCTCTCTCTCTCTCTCTCTCTCTCCACCCACCCACCAACAACACACACCCCTTTTTTGGTCTAAACTTTAAGGTTGATGGCATACAGGCTTGATCCTAGACATAGAGCACCATCAAATTGAGATAGAAGCTCTATCCTTCCATTTTTTATTTTTTTTTGTCATCCTCCTTGTATTATTTCATGTACACTAAGAGGGTGTTTGGTTGCAACGATAACTTTATTCGAATTCTTTGGGTTTTTGTAATTGTGAACCATCTATTCCATGGAGTAAAACTATCAACTACGTAGATTAATTCCATCTTTAACATAAATGAAAACAAAGCAAATACAGTATTTAAGCTCTTACATAGCCAAGTTTTTGTCCAAGAAAACTAACAAAATTGCAGAAAAAAAAACACAAAAAAAGGGAAAAAGCCAAGAATTAGACTTGCCTATAGGTTACATTCCTTCAATACATCCTCTTTTTCCTTGTATTCTCTCTTCTCCTTGGCGCAACCGCCGTGGCCGTCAACTGCGGCCCATCGACTTCATCATCCGGCGGTAAAAAACTTCCTCTTAATTTCAAACGTCGCATGGCGCACCTTGTTATTACGACAACGACGATGACGATGACGATGGCGACGGCGAAGAAGAAGAAGAAGAGGAGGAGGAGGAGGAATTGGTATATTCTCTCATGCCCAGGTCAAGGGGATGGTTGCTTATATTTATAAATATAGAGAGTATAAGTTGCTTAGTTCCTATTGGAATAAACGGATGAAACAAAGAGAAGGAAAAGAAGACACGTAAAGACTGGCCTACTTTGGATGCTTTTTAATTTACTAATAATGAAAGGTAGGCTGGGTAGTCGATGCAGACTTGGAAAGCTGCAACGACAGGGGGTTTTTCAACTAGGTGTGGAGGGATGATGTAGCCAATCTAGACCGTCCATCTGATAGGGGACCATCTGGATTCGTCAGCAGATAGTGCCATCGTCCATGTCGGCCTGAATCACGTGGGCTCCCTATTAATGGAAGACCCCATTGGAATTCTCCATAAATTAGTGGAGGAGAATGATAGTGTGGATCACAACATCACTATGCAACTTTATCCATTGAGCCAGAACCGTTCGATCGATCAATGTCATTTGAGAGGACATGTGTACGTCAATTGGATGGTCTGGATCGATTGGTGTTTACACCTATTGTGAGCAGTGCTGTCCATGCTATCATTGTTCTATTGGTGGTAGTTCAAATTTCTTATTTCTTGTTGGTGTTCTTAGTGCTTATCCAACTAAGATTGGTGGACGTCCGATCTACAATTAAAAGATTATTGTACAGCCCATGTCAGGGGATGAAGACAACGCCAAAAAGTAATGGTGTTAAAGAGTTGGATTTGTTTCTAATACCAGTATATCCATACCCGACCCGACCCGATTTCGTTGGTCGGGTCTTAAAGATGGTCCCAGATCAGTCCACTTGATTGGGCCTGTCGGTACATTGTTCAATCCGGATCATGATGGGGCCCAACAATCCGGCCTCTGATCCCGGGATTTCAAACCATGATCAGGTATATAGTTAGAGTAGTGAACAAAAGCTGTCATACCAATGTATTCAGACCCGATCCGATAATTACTAAGGATGGCCCCAAGTCAGACAAAATGGGTCCGGAGTTATCGGGTAATGGGTAAAACTTTGATGACAGGCCCTGTCATCGAGGTGGATGACAGGCGCAATAGGAGCCTCGTGGCATACTCTTAGAGGACTCTGACCGTATAGATGGATTAGTGATTTCGAACCTTTGGATCCTTGTACCTCAAATAATGATCAATAATACTCAAATTCCCGCGGTTAAAATCAACCCATGAAACTAATTCCAATCCAACGCCGAGAAATCACTAATCCGGCTGATTTTTGGTTTGTAGGTCCACTTAGGATTGGCCAAACATCCATACGGTTAGAGTCCTCTAAGAATGTGCCACGTGGCTCATATTGCGCCCTGTTATCAAAGTTTTACTCTTGGGTAATCGGGTAACCAACTAACCATTGACCCCCTACTTAAACAATAGGGGCGGCTATGTTTGTCTTTATAAGGGGTCCGGCCTGTATAGGACGAGGTCCTATACAAAGTTCGATAGGCCCCTACCCACGTGGCATATATTTGGTCTCACTGACCCAATGAATGTTTGGCCCACCCCATGGTGAACCTACGTATCAAAAATTCAGATTTTTTTAGGAAAAAGATGTAACAAGGTATGCCCGAAACTGTTTCAAATGCGGAAGCACGATTTATGTTACTCACCACTGTCATTTGAGCCCACTGACTGTATGGATGTTTATCCCACCCCTTGATGGATATACACACCAAAAATTACCCTGATTGGTAATCTATAACCATTAGATTTTAACACTTTTTAGTACTTTTTAAGACATTCTTATAGCCGTTGAATGCAACCATTTTTTGAGTACTAAAACCAAGGGCTAAAAATCATTAAACAAGCTGATTTTTGGTATAAATGTCTATTAAGGGGTGGGCTAAACATCCATACGGTCAGTGGGCCCAGATTGCAGCGGTAACTACCAAAAATGCCGCTTCCGCAAATGGAAAGATCTCAGGTGTACCTTGTTACATCACGACACTTTTTTTATCACGAGCTTCATGAATTGACCAATGGATGAGTTCCAACCGATGAAGCCCATCAATCAATCAATCAGATTTTTGGAGTGTAATCCATCAAGGGTGGGTCAGTGGGCCCGAAAGAGTGTGCCACATGGTACTGTGGGAACGGTACTATGAAACTTTGTATAGGACCCGGTCAGAGTAAAACTTCTATCAGACGAAATTGTAAATCACACAATCACAAGCCAATGACTTCTCGGCATGCACACGAGTGCTTTGCAACGTACCCATGTGCTTTTGCTTTTAGGTGTCCGTGCCAAGAACTCATTAGCTGTGTTTGTGTGATTTGCAATCCGATTGTGACGGAAGTTTTACTCACCCGGTCATATTCAAGCCGTACTCTAAAGCACAATTAGTAGGACACGTATGTGATGCTCATTCAGGAATGGTGGGCCCACCGAATCATGGTTCCCACCAACAAGATTTCCTAGAAGTCTCCCACTAATCCTAAAGCTTAGAAAAAGCCAATTGAAGCAAAATCACTTTTAATACAAGAGCCATATTACATGAAGAGACGTTTGAAAGTTATATGGGCTCAAAGAAAATCTTGTCTAAAACGATTTGTCTTCGTTGTTATCGTTGATCGATTGGACAAATCTACGGTGGAGAAATTTTTACTAGAAAAGTTACTGTGGAACACATAAAAATACAGCACCTGGCACATCTTTTGGGCCAACTGACCCATGAATGATTGGCCTACCACCTGATGAACCTGCACACAAACAATCAGCCTGATTGTTGATCTCTAGCTGTTGGATTCGAACATTTTTCATGGGGTGATTTAAAGTCATTGGATTTGAACATTTTTTAGATTGTCAGATTGAATGGCTAGAAATCACCAATCAGGCTGATTTTTTGGTTTGTAAGTCGATCATGTGGTGGGCTATAGGTCCATGGGGTGGAAATAATGTGTCGTGTGGCTCTTTTATGCCCTGCAAAGCTCCACAGGGGAAAAATGCTTGCAAACACTAATGAGACAAAAATAGTCTGTGGAGGAAGGTCTTGGTAGGTCAAACGTCATACTCATAGTCTATGGTTTTAAATAAATCTAAAAATGTCACATAAGTGTGACCAAAATCGTCACTTTTCCACTTAATTTTTGTAGTTTTTCAGAGTTAACTGTTGGATGGGATTTTAATGGAAGTAAGAAACAAAAACAGAGAGGACAAGAAAGCAGGTTTCCAGTTAAATCTACGAAACAAAGCTTTTTGACAATGGAACTTTAAGTCCATGAGTAGGGTTTTGAGAGGTTCTGTGCATGGTTTTAAAAACGGCCGTTTAAACGGTAATGCCCCAAGCCTGTTTCTGTTAAAACCGTTTAAACGAGTTTTATCATTTTTTAATAAAACGGCCATTTTTTTGTTTTAATGGCCATTAAAATCGTTTAAACAGCCGTTTAATTCTGAAAATTTTTGTTAAAAAAACAGCCGCTAAATCCATTCAATTTCCATTTTTTTTATTCTTTTAAATTTCAAAATTTGAATTTCAGTGCCATTTTTTTTCCGTTTAATTCCGTTAAATTCTATTTTTTCCATTTTTGCCCCTGGCCGTTTCAATCTGTTTTAACGGCCGCTTTAAACGGTAACTCCCCTAGTCCGTTTAACCGTTAAAACGGCCTCCTTTAAACCTTGGTTCTGTGCACCCACCCCTAAGTTCCTTCCTTTTGAGATGAGGCATACCATGAATCAATCATCATCATAAGTTTTATCCCAACGATGTGGGGTCGGTTGTTTGAATTTTGTTCCTCTGTTTAATTATGTCTAAAGCCATCTCTTCCATTAAGACAATCCTTATCTCGTAACCATGAATGCAAGCACGAAATGATGCATGTCTTTATGATGATTTCAGGCCAACTTTGTCTTCCAGTCAAACTACTTTGCAATCGAACACTTTGATGAAGTGTTCGATGCATATTGAGTAAGTGGTTTAACAGTCTCGATGTGCTATGCAAAAAAGACGATAAATCATTCTCAATGTGAATCCTCCACAACAGTAAAAAATTCGTTATCCCCCTTTGAAGGTCCCCTCCCGAAATGTCTGACACGTACCCTTCGTTAACCACCCTTAACGAACTAACCAGGGTTTTACGTGAATTGGGTTCAGGCCTTGGCATATATGTGTCAGACATTTTGGGGTGGGGGACCTTCATAGTTTGAAGGTCTCGGGGGACAACGAATCTTTCCTCCTTCACAAGAGGTCTCATCGAGATCCTTAAGAGATTTCTTAATGTGCCTTTTTGTTTTGTTGTGATCATCTTGTTGAAACAAAGTAGAGGAAATGAGAAGAAAGAAAAAGTAAGACGATGGATTCAATGAGGTTTGAGCCATGTTACGATATCTCTTTAAGATGGTATTTGTCGTTTTGTTTCTTTCATGCATCGGTGAAATAGAGGATTCTGCAAATCCATTTCTTTCTGAAGCAAAATCAACTTGGACTCGCACTACCGAAGTACCACATTGCTGAACTATGTTGAGGAGGTGCGGCCACACTCGCTACTAGATGCCTTGTGTTTGCCAGAATTTTCAAGCCGTAGGATAGGCGACACGTGTCACCATCCTACTTCCTTACGAGATAATCGATACATACGATGCACGATATCGTCACATAGAAACAAATAAACCACAGTTATACCTATCCGGCACGTGCTGTTAAATCAAACACAGATAAGTGACTCAGACAGCTAGATTGTCCAGATACGGTTAAAGTGACTCGGACAGTTAGACTGTCCAGATGCAATCAAGTGACTCAGACAGTCAAACCGTCCAGATGAGGTCAAGTGACTCAGACAGTCAGACCGTCTAAATGCGGTCAAGTGACTTAGACAGTCAAACCGTCCAGATGCAGTTAAAGTGACTCAAACAGTCAGACCGTCCAGATGCGGTCAAGTGACTCAGACAGTCAGACCCTCCAGATGAGGTCAAGTGACTCAGATAGTCAGACCGTCCAGATGCGGTCGAGTGACTCAGACTGTCAGACCGTTGTGATGCGGCTAAGTGACTCAGACAATCAAACCGTCTAGACGCGGTTAAAGTGACTCAGACAGTCAGACCGTCAAAATTCAGATAAGTATAATTTTAACCATATGATTTGTCAATTAAATAAATCCGCGTCAGATATATTCTGGGGCATATCTGACACTTAAGGTTATAAGCCTAACCCAACCTAGCTGACGTCATACACTCCCCTTAAAACAGACTAACTGCAACCACGTGCTCTTTCGTAACCGACTAACCGTATACACGTGGTTGGATTTGAACAGGAGTTGTGTGTTTATGAGTGTCCTATAAATAGTGCTTGAACCAAGCATGAAGGGGATCGGATCCCAGGGAGAAAAGGAGTGGAAGACAAATATTCATATCAATTTATCTCAAACCAGAAGTAACTTAGATCTTGAACTAAAATTGGTTCAATCAAAGTCTATATCCAAAATCTCTATAGAAAAATGACGTTTGAAGAGAGAAAAACTTCCGACTTGATCGTCGGAGCTTTATCAATAGGTACATCCCTGTCGGCGTGAAGAGTGAGGAGTGATTTGAGAGGAACTCGGCCAACACTGATCTGTCTTAATTCGGCCACCAAAGATTGTAATTCCTCAGGGATTGTGTGGGTAAGATTTGCGATTTTTCCCCCACATGCCCCTAGTACTATTTTGAATCATGTAACGGGGAACTGGCAAACTAACCACTGAATGGCATTCTGTGTCACAACCTATCCTACCAGTAAACCCTTTTTGTCATTCTTCTTGTTAGGGTTGTCGATGAATTGAGCTGCTTAGCAGTCCATGGTTTGGGCTTTGAGCTAAGGACTAGGCCTTTAGGCTCAATTGACTTGGGCTAGACTTCGACAAATGACAAGGCATGTTGAACCATTATACTAGACTAGGGGCACCACGTGTGATGCACATGCACCTTACACATGGTATACTCTTAGAGATAATTGACCGCATAGATATTTGGCCCATCTTTAGTTGGACCTCAATACCAAAATTCATCCTGATTAGCCATTGATTCATCTTTTATGTGGGTACGACAACATGGGTGTAAAAAATGGGTGTACCCCGAGCCCGACCCTTATTTTTAACTATGGATTTCTAACAGTATTTGGGGTACTCATATTCAAAGGTTAGAAATCACTAAACAAGCCTATTTTTGTTACGTAGGTCCATCTAGAATGGACCAAACATCATATTGTCAGTAGCCTTTAATAATGTGCCACGTGGCTCACACTATGGTTCCATCATCAAAAAAATGTTAGGGACATTGTTCAATAAATTCTTTTAAAGTTGAGTTGAAAGGTTAAAATATTGAATGACTAAAACATCCTTATAAAATAATTAAAAAATAAAAAAAATAAGCATTTAATGTTTATAAATTTAAAGTATTTGAGGGCCGTATTAGAAATAAAGATTTTTATTTTTTTAATAAGAGAAGCATTGAATGAGTTGCAGGCGATGGATGCATTTTGACAGTATTAGTAATTTGTAACCATTGGATTTGTATCTTTTTATGGGTTGATTTTTAACTATGGGATATCTAGCATTATTTGGGGTACTCAAATCTAAAGGTTATGGGTATGATTTTTAATATGTAGGTCCATCAAGGGATGTGATGAACATCAATATGGTCTATTGTCTCTAATAATATGCCACGTTGAGTGCACCATAATGTGGTCCATCATTAGTGTTGATGATGAACATCTGTATTTATTACATAATGTTCCACTTAGGCTTTAGCCATTGAAATTTAGCAATCATAGTAAAAAAAAATCAAAAAAATTTTATTTATTTTTTAAATTACCATTGATAACAATAAATTGACAGATGACCAAAAAAATAATAGTTGTTACAACATAAAGTTCATGAGATGATATTTCTCTTATGTAGATAGATAGAAAATTCAATTCTGTTAGATGTCCAAACAACTAAAATTAGAATTCATTAAGAATTCAAAGTAATTTTCACGATGCAACCAAACACAAGAAATTTCAATTCTTTGAATTCAAATTCTTAGAAATCACAAATTCTAGAATTCTATTTTCAATTCCAAATCCATGTTTGGTTGCCAAACATACCCTAAAAGATCAAAACTCCCTTGTTAAGTGAATAATTTAAAAAGAACAAATGAAATAAAATTTGGGCAATTTTGGAAGAAAAGGCACAAAATGCTTAACGTTGCAAACGCAACTCGTTCGTTATATAGTAGTATAGATATTTTTCCGATCGAGCTTAACACCAGGCCAAATTTATAGATTTTGTTTCTGCTCTTTTCTATGATGGGTAACTGGGCCTAAATGGAGAATTTAGAAGCCAAGCCCATTCCAACCCACAGGCTTTAAGAGAAAACAATCCCAGCCAAAACGGGCCAGGCTTGGATTCTCATTGGGCTGGCCTGGCCATGTGCAGCACTGTAACCCTCTACATTGGCAGCACTACAGATATTTCCTCAACGGAGGCTTATGTGCCCATGGAACACTCTTAGAGACCATTGACTGTATGGATGTTTGGTCCATCCTAAGGTGGACCTACGGACTAAAATCAACCTGCTCGGCGATTTCTAGCTGTTGGATTTGAGTGTTTTCATGAGTAATTAAATTTCAGCCATTGGATTTAAGAATTATTTAGGGATATTCAAAACCAATGGCTAGAAATCACCAATCCGGCTGATGTTTAATCCGTAGGTCCACCAAATGGCGGGCCAAATATCTATACAGTCAGTGATCTTCAAGAATGAGCCACGTGGCACATACAGCCATTGTTGACAAACAATCCTTATGATGTTGTTTATTCATTTGGGAGCAAGGTCTCAAAGGTGTTTGGCATAATTAGAAACTACTTTTTTGAGTACCAAAAGTGCTCTCGGCTGTGGATTCAAGAATCCGATGGTGGTTGTTGGATTCTTGGAATCCACATTTTAGTTCTCATAAGGAGAGTTAATATTATCAAGGATCTTTTGCATACTTTGTTTTTATCCCACTAGGTTATTCTGACAAGGTTTTAATGAGACAATTTTTTTACTAAGTAGCGGACCAAGTGTTGTAAAAGTAACGATTAGGTGAATGGCCGTTGCTTATCCGATGTTAGTTACATATATCAGATATTGTAACGCTCTTACAAGATGCTATATATGTATACGGAAGAATTTTAGATGCAGTCGATGTAGAGGGGTCTCGTAAACCTACATGGCTCATTGTTTTGGGCTCACTAACCGCATAGATTTGTACCCCACCCCTTGGTGGATATATATACGATAAATTAGTCTCATTAATTTTATCTAGCCATAGATTTTAGCACTCTTTTAGGATTGACTGTAACAGTTGGATTCAAGCATATTTTTTGGACACTTAATCCAACGGCTAGAAATTGTCAACCAAGCTGATTTTTAGTATGCATATCCACCAACGGTTCGAGCACACATCCATGCGGTTAGTGGGCCCAAAAAAATGAGCCATGTAGGGCCATGAGACCCTCTGCATCGACTGCATCCAAAGTCCTCTTCATCTAAATTTTTTCCTATGTATACCCCTTGATGAATGAAAAGACAATTTAACTCCAACAAAAAAAAAACACCAGATTACCCATATATAGTAAAATTAACCCAAATGCCTATATATATATATAAAATTATTATTTTACCCCTACATGTAAAATTACTGACAAACAAATAAATGAAATCATAAATATACCATCATGACCTCTTTACTATCAATGGTTGGCCCATAAAAATTTTAGTTTATCCAAAAATCTAGTTCACAATCCTAATGGACTTCAAGCAAGAGAACAATATGGGCCTACACTAAGGTCTATATTTATTGAGGGGGAAAAATTCAAGTTCTTAAAATGATTCTCTACATGATTATTTGAGGCACATGTCCAATTTACGTCATCATACAAGTTCGTAGTGCCATTTGTAGTCTCAGGGTGCCATTTACGATTGTTTGTAAAGACTACATGAGAAACCAAGGTTTAAAGGGGACCGTTATAACGGTATAACGGACTGGGGGAGTTACCATTTTTTCCATTTAAAGGGGACCGTTATGCACCTATGAAAGGACCATAATATTGCAGATTCAAGTCGATCCGTTCTAGCCTGAAACACTAGAATTTAGCCAATAAGGTGATTCCTATTCATTGGATTTGATCAATTTTTCATGAATACGCGTATGGGTGAACAACATTAGGTTTCTAGACCTTGATGAAAATTGCTCGAATTCAAGGGCTAAGAATCACCTATCAGGCTGATTTTTTGGTGTCAAGTGTTCATCAAATGCTTGCCCAAACATGGATCCAAGAATGTTCCATGTGGCAATTTTAGCCCCATCATCAACAGTCCGGAAATTTATTAGTAACCCACAGCACGGGGTGTCCAGTAGAGTTTTACCGACGGACGTACGTATGAGCCACGTGGCACATTCTTAGAGACCAATGATACCAAAAATCAGCCTGATTAGTGATTCCAAACCTTTGGATCTTTGTACCCCAGATAACCCCAAATAATGCTCAAAGACCACGGTTAAAAATCAACCCAAGAAAAAGACTCCAATCGAATGCTTAGAAATTACTAACCAGGCCTGATTTTTGGTATGTAGGTCCATCTAGGGATGTGCCAAACATCCATATGGTCAGTGGCCTCTAAGAACGTGCCACGTGGCTCATACAGTAGATGTCCGTGAGTAGGGATGGGCCAAACATCCCTATGGTCAGTGGCCTCTAAGATGGTGCCACATGGTTCATACGGTGGATGTCCATCAGCAAAGCTATGTGGGGAGTCGATCTTGATACGACGTTGGTTTCGAAAGTTCGATACATCCTTCGTTCAAAATGTCATGTGGAACACTCTCTCGGCCCATTGACAACATGAACAACTGGCCCACCCGTTTATCTGATTAGTGATTTTAGTCCTTGGATTTAAGCATTTTTTTTTTATCATGGGCTTCATGAACAGGCAGTTGAAAGCCCATGATAACAAAAATGCTCAAATCCAACGTCTTTGAATCACCGATCAGGCTGATGTTTTGTGTGTAGGTTGGGCCAAACATTCACGTGGCGTTTTGTGGGAAGTATGTATCAAACGTTTGAGACATCCATCCGTATCAAAGATTCTTCCACCACCGGTTCCTGAGTAAAACTTTGATGACAGGCAATGTCATCAAGGCCGATGACAGCTCGCAATGGGAGCCACGTGGCACAATCCATGGGGACTCTGACCGTATGGATGTTTTTCAAATCCCTAGGTGGAGTTACAAACCACAAATCTGCTTGATTAGTGATTTCAAACCTTTGGATATTTGTACCTCAAATAATGGTCAATATGCACAAATTCAGACGGTTAAAATCAACCCATGAAAATAATTCCAATCCAACGCCTAAAAGTACCTGATCAGGCTGATTTTTGGAGGTCCACCTAGGGATTGTACAAACATCCATACGGTTAGAGTCCTCTAAGAGTGTGCCACGTGGCTTATATTGCGTGCTGTCATCGGCTTCGATGACAGAGCGGTCATCAAAGGTTTGCTCCCGGTTCCCCACTCTTGGTTTGTAGTTCTCTCTGCAGACTCTGTTTCACGCTCTCCAAAAATCCCCTTTCGGCGTTTCTGTTCCTTCGGGCGGGAAGAGCGAACAGAAAAAATAAAAGCTCTGTAACTCAAAACCCTAGCAAGCCAGAATCCCAGTCGAACACCATGCATTGGCTTGCAACCAAAACCGTCATGGTTTCACTTCCGCGATGGCGATGTCTCGCTCTTTTGTTTCGCAACCCTCCTCACAAATTTACTTCATTTAGCTCCTCACCATTCCCACTGTAAGCTCTCCCTCTCTCTCTCATTCTTATTTATTATTTGATGATGAAACTTGAGTTTCTTCTCTGTAGAATTTATCTGAATGGTTTGAATACACTTGTTTCACTGAATACATGGTTGAACATTGGCATCTCAAACAATCCCTTAGGTCATCATCTTTTTGATGTTGCGAAACTAGTTCCAAACTTCTCACGTGACCTTGTGCAAATACAGGACTTGTCTATGTTGCATGGATTCTTCTAAACAGGTGAAGTACCAGTGCTCGAGTAAGGTTTAAAATTTCGGTTTCGCATGGCATTTCGGTGAGGGTCGAATTCGAAATTTCGTTTGAAACTCTGAAAATTTCAAAATTTAGATTGTTGATGAATCGAAAAACTGAAAATTTACATGAAAATTAAAAAAAATTCGAAATTTCAAAAACCGAAAAATTCAACGAAATTTCAAAAATATCCGAAATTTTGGAATTTCTGAAATTTCATTTTTTATGGGTTGCCGAAACAAAATTTCGGACATTTCGCCAAAATTTAAAACCATGTGTTGGACACATCGGAATCCTACATTACACCGTTTCTAGTGTGACACTTCCAAATTTTGTTTTGTTTTTTCTTCCTTATTTGCAAAATAAAAATAATTAACAATTGCCATAGGTTATGGGTTCGCACTTTTACAATTGAAGTACTCTATGCAACAAATATAACAATTGTCATAGACACTCCACAGCCGTGTTTGACACCCATACGCGTATCATGCGACATAAGGATTTGTCAACGGTCTTATATCTTGTGTAGTCATACCATACGTTGTGCCAATGATTATGCTTTGGCGAGTCTTTTGGTGTAAATAGTCAATCGTTGTACTTAGGGTTTTCTTTCCCTCAATAATAAAAGGTTCCAAACTTCATTGTGAAGCAAAGAAATGATAATAGTTTTTGATAGATCAGCTCTATTTTCATACTGAAATAGTAAGGAAGACGTGATACACTTATTAAAACCAGGTCTAATTGGTAGTTCCCAAGCTACCGTATTAAATGATCTTATCCTGAAATCCATGGTGTCTGAGGTTTGCAATACACCTTTCTATTGTGTATGTCAACACTGTTTGGACAGAGAGGATTGCTAATCCATGGATTCTATTGCGATGACACGGGCATGGCTATCAGAATTTGACAAAGTTACATTTCTGTTGGATTTGGGCGGGGAACCCTGAAAGATAGGATTCATGAATTCAGAGTATACTATTAAAAATCATAAAAGAAAGTAATTTTTTTTTATAATAATAAGGATAATTTGAAAGGATATCTTATGATTTGTATCATATACTTATAGGCAAGGGAATACATATTTGTAATGCTATATTTGTTGCATAGAAAACTTCAATTGGAAAAGGGAAAAACTCATAACCTATGATAAAGGTTAAATAATAATTTGCAAGTAAGGAAAGAGAGCAAAAAGAAATCTGGAAGTGTATCACTAGAATTCATGAAGTGTCGTAATTCGACACGTGTCCAGGTACTTCCCCTGTTTAGAAGAACCGTGCTCATAGATCCATGATTTTGGAACCTGTGAGACCATTTCATCCAGTAGCTCGGAAGCTACTTGATGTTTTCTCTAGACGCTTAATGTGCACTCAGCTCGTATAGTTTCTGTTTGTATTGGTTAGTGGTTGGATTTCATTATTTTTATTTTTGTTATTTATTTATTTATTTTACTCTCTTGTTCCCATTGTTTATAAAATACACTGCCATTTTCTTAATCATTACACTGCCATTTTCTGTATCATATTGTCGTCATAACATTGCTTTTGGAATCCATTAACCATTTCTTATTCTGTTTAATGAGTTTTCATAAATTATTAATGCTGGTGTCTTAATCTTTGTTTCATAATTGGTTTGGTTCTGTTGTTTGTCTTATATTTAGCATTTAACTTGGAAGGTTTCATCTCTTCACTGCAGCAGCAGACAGGGAGACCGGGTTCACTATTTCAAAGCACAGAGACTTTTGAAAGGAACCACCAAAGCAACTAAAAAACTGAAAGCATCAAAACACCTTTTAGAAGAAAAAGATCATTCTCATATAATGTGGTGGAAGGAGGTGTGTAAGAGTGCTGGAGTTTGATAGCATTGCTATTATATACTATATTTGGTTGTATAGAGTTTATGTTATCCTCTTGTGATTTTTTTAGTACCATTGTTTCTTATTGCAGAGGATGCAGATGTGCAGAAAACCTTCTACTGTCGAGCTGGTTAAAAGGCTCACATATTCCAATTTACTCGGTTTGGATGTTAGCCTGAAAAATGGAAGGTGAGACATCTTCTAATCAGATTAGTGATGTGGCAGTTTATGTATTCTTTAAGTCACCATCTGAGAATTTTATGGCTTACTCATAAAGAAAGAAAAAGAACAGCTAAATGACTCTTTCAGTCTTCCCTAGGAGGGAGCTGAAGGTTTCTTTTCTTTTTGGAAATCTAAATTATTTTATTGAGTACCCATTCAGAGACTTTTGTGCGCCAATTGCTCCCCAGCCACCTCATCTGATTTGTCCGTAATGGAAAAAACAGAGTTCTGTCCGTCTCCTCATAACCCCTTATCCATGCTAGGTCCTCCCCTTACTGCTCTTTTTCTTCTTCAGCATCTAAACTCGCTAACAGCCGTTATGGGTGACGCCTGTTCTGCCTTAATTAGCATTTTCAAAGACTACTCCATGTACAAATGACAATTGCTGTGCTCAAATAACTCACTCTTATTACAGAAATTGGTATCTGCTGCAATTGTTTTTTTTTTATTCTGAGCACGAGGAATTGTGCTCCTTTATATGTTTTGGACTCTGACTTTCTCTAATTCTTTTACATGTGGGGTTTAAAATACTTGCAGAGATTAACATAAACCTTAAAACATAGAGCTACCTTATTCACTTTTCTTTTGATTGATTTGTCTACTCATTCTCTCATTGATATTATATATGATATTTTTCCAATTTTGAGTGTTTGTTTCTTAGTTCTCATTCTGGATTCTATTAACACATCATTGAATTTTGTTCCATGTAGTTTGAAAGAAGGGACACTCAACTGGGAGATATTGCAATTTAAATCGAGGTTTCCTCGTGAAGTTTTACTCTGTAGAGTATGTTACCTCGTTTCTCTCTTTTCCTTCTCCTTATTCCTTTTTTTATCTTTTTGCGCGGGGGAAGGAACCTCGTTATCCATCATGGGACAAACGCCTCTGTGAGTGTGTTTTGTTGGGAAATTCTGTCATGCTTCACTGGGGATATGCTTTTTTTCCTATTACAGATTCATTTATAGTTGATCATTGACGGATACATGAAGTTTATGTTTCAGGTTGGGGATTTTTATGAAGCCCTCGGAATTGATGCTTGTGTTCTTGTTGAGCATGCTGGTTTGAATCCTTTTGGCGGTTTGCGTTCGGACAGTGTTCCAAGAGCTGGCTGCCCTGTCATGGTACTGGTTTTACGTTTGTATCATTCTTCCGTTGGTTGCTCTATATTTGAAGAAGACTCCACATTAAGGTGCATTTGATCTCGAACAATTTTATTCCAGCGACTTCTCTTCAAAGAGATTGGTCCAGCTGTAAAATGTTTATTATTACAAAAAATTATCTATTGGAACCAAATATAACAGAGAAGTCTCCTTGACTTGACTTCTTAGGGACCAATAGTTATTAAAAGGAAAAGTGTGCTCCTGTCTGGGAAGAATAATTGATTACATCTAGTAAAATTAAAACTGAGTATTTTCCCAGTTCATATTTTTGTCTCATGTGCTTATCCTACCTCACTACCTCCAACTTCTCTTTCTTTAATCTTTTCTTGCAATATATTATATATATGAATAGTAAGTATTATATTTGGTGTTTGTGGATGCAATAATTCTTTTATGATAAATAACTAACACATACAGTTCATGATTTTGTGACATTTTCATATTTGGTCATAATCAATCTCACAAAGTTTGTGAGCTGCTGTGATGCTATGCTCAATTATTCTTCCCTATGCATTTGTATTATCTGAATGTAGTTCATTCGACCATTCTGCTTACAGCTTCACTTTTATAACCATCAAGCTGCTTATTTCTTTGTCGTGTTTTTGATTAAGTGCTCCTTTTGCAGAACTTACGGCAGACTTTGGATGACCTGACACGCAGTGGATATTCGTTGTGAGTAGAGCAAGTTTTGACTTTGCTAATTTAAACTTTTGGGTTCTATTTTTATTTGGATGTTATGTTTGTATCATTTCTAATGTAACCCTAGGGTTTTAAAATTAACCCTAAACTACAATAAACAGAGGAAGATAATAGCACAAGTAAACAATAAGAAATCTCAATTGTATAGCTTAAACAAGCTATACTAGGAGAGAAAAATATGAGAAGAACAACTTCTTCAATTTTAAAACTCAGAAATTCAGTGAAAATCGCTATTCACATTACTCTATACAGCCCCCTTTATATAGAAGTTCTCTCTTCTCAAACTTCAACCTTCTAAAAAAAAACTCACTAAATAATCTAATCCTACTAAAACTGACATAACTTACTAACACAAAATAGATATAAAATCAAACATTCTAAATAAGAATCTTACTATAACTAGGTCTTGCTAAAAATAAAATAAAATAGTCCCAAACAAATCAAAACCTTCTATACTCTATTAACCCCTCTAATACTAATCTCAACCATCAATTTAGAACTAACCACTAATATTAGAAACTGAGTGTGCTGTATTAGATATTCTATTTCTGGTTTTGACAGTCTAAAAACAGAGCACACTTCAGTCCTTATTTTTAGTTCTCCTCTTGTTTTTTTTTTTTAAACCTTTTTAGGGTTTTGTTCCTCCATATATGGACTTGTAGTGGCTGAAGTTTCAGCCCCATTGAACCATTCTTCACCAAGATATAGCTCATCAAAAGCAGCTTTTTTTTTTGATAAGTGTAAGATATATTGAAAGGGCCGAAGCCAAAAGATATATCCAACCAGAGGAAGGCAGGTCGAGATGACCTCCACAAAACTCTAGCAAGAAAACAAAAAAGAGACCAAAACTCTAATCAACTCTCTTTCCTAGTTCATATATGCTGACCAGATCTATGGGATAGATTACCAGGAGACATTTGCGCCTGTAGCCAAGATGAACTCAATCAGGGTTCTACTGTCTTTGGCTGCAAACAGGTATGGCCTTTACATCAGCTGGATGTAAAGAACGCTTTTCTACATGGGGACCTAACAGAGTAAGTTTACATGAAAGTGCCACCAAGGTTGAAGCTTGTTGGAAGTGAAGACATTGTGTGCAGACCGAAGAAAGCTTTATATGGGTTGAAGCAATCTATTCGAGCTTTGTTTGAACAGTGCAGTGAGAAAGGTAGGCTACACACAGAGTCAGGTAGATTACACTTTGTTTTTGAAGCATTTACAGACCAGTATCACTGCATTGATTGTATACGTGGATGACATAGTCATTACGGGGGGTGACCCGACAGAGATCACAACGCTTAAGGCCTTCTTGTCGTCTGAATTTAAGACGAAAGATCTAGGACCATTGAAATACTTTCTAGGGATTGAGGTTGCCAGGTCATCGAGAGGCATCTTCATTTCACAGAAAAAGTATGTCCTAGATTTACTGAGCGAGACTGGGTATTTGGGTTCGCGACCAATAGATACTCTTATTGATTAGAACAATCAGTTGAATTCCAAGGACGGTACACGTCTAGGTGATCCTGCTTTATTTCAGCGATTGGTTGGTAAATTGATATATCTTGCTCATACACGGCCTGACATTGCTTATGCAGTAAGCGTCATTAGCCGATTCATGTATTCACCTCGGTCACCATATCTTGAAGCTGTATACAGAGTTCTTCGGTATTTCAAGGGGTCACTAGGTCGAGGCATATTGTTTGGAGTTTGTAGTCACCTCAGGGTGGAAACATACAGTGATGCAGATTGGGCAGGTGCAGTGACCGATAAACGGTCTACATCAGGTTATTGTACCTTTGTTGGAGGCAACTTGGTGTCTTAGAGGAGCAAGAAACAACCAGTTGTCGCCCGATCCAGTGCAGAGGCAGAGTTCCGCTCCATGGCACATGGAGTGTGTGAGCTCTTGTGGTTGAAGATCATGTTAGCAAAACTGGGAGTCAAGGTGACAGACCCAATGAGCCTCTGTTGCGACAACAAAGCAGCAATTAACATTGCTCACAACCCAGTTCAGCATGACAGGACTAAACACATCGAGGCTGATAGGCACTTCATCAAGGAGAAGCTTTAGCTGGGATTGATTTGTACACCTTATGTAAGGACTCAGGAGCATGTTGCCGATATACTTACTAAGGAAGTCAACAAGTCAATCCTGAATACATTGATAGCCAAGCTGGGCATGATGGATATCTTCGCAACAGCTTGAAGGAGAGTGTTGGATTCTATGTACATCCACGTGGGGGTGTTATTAGTGGGCTACGTTCCACTACCCCACGTGGGGTTTATTCTCTATTACTTATGGGTTAAGTGATGTGCCCATTTACTCAACCCACAATTTCTTAATTTCATGTTAGTGGGTTAAGTGGTGGGCCCCCACTTGACCCACACGATTTCATCTTTTCCTGTAGAAGGGGTTTCCCCTACTTATAAATATTATTTATGGGAGATTGAATGTTCACTTCAATCTCCCCATTCTCTCTCAAACCCTAATCTCTCCTTCTCTCCTTAACCTCCATTATCTTTCTCTCTCTCTCAATCTTTAGCATATTGGTGTCAACCTCAAACAACAACAGGTGGGACCCACACTTAACCCACAAACATAAATGACATATCCACCCCACGTGGGGCAATGGGACGTAGCCCACTAAGTGGACCCCCACATGAGGCCCACAATCAAACAAATCTAAAACATCCTTATTCTTTTGCATTTCCCGAGTGATTTCTCTAGCTAGTGGTCAGTTGTATGCTAGGCTGTTTCTATTCTTGTTTAAGGTCAGGTAGGGGTCTGCCTAACCCCAGATTTTTTTTCAAGAAAAAAGGATCGGTCTTTAATTTCCTGTGAAACGGAAAATGTTTAAACGTCAAGTTCCTTTGGAGTATCATTTGTCTTTTTCTCCAAAACCTGCGCACGAGGATATAGATTTGAGTCATATTTATGGTCAGCTGGCAGAATTCCTTGAGGAGATCTAGCAACCACTAATCTGAGGAAGTGATGATGTGTACAAAGATCTTTTATTTTGATCAATCTTTGGAGCTTACTCTGAATCACAGATGCCAGTACTAAGAGTTCCTTTGATAATGGTATAATTGACGTATCATAGACCACTCGTCCATGAGATGACATCAACTTAAACATTGCATAATCATGCTTGCTAAATGAATTCCAGTATTTTCACTAAAATGTTGGAATTCTCAAAACAAGCTCAAAGGGTTCTTTTGAGATTGTAAGAGGCACTAAGGAGACAGATTGGCTTAGGCATGTGAAACAGACTTAAACCTCTTTATGATGGTCATTGATCACCATTCAGAAATGCATTATTCACATCCGTTTGAAAGATCTCCCACTTATAGAAAACAACAATTATAAGAATCAGAATACAAACAGAGGCCATTCGTTGTAGTGAAGGTCTTTCCAAGTCAACAACATATTTCTGATTGTAGCCTTTAGTGACAAGTGGTGTTTTATACCTTGAACATTGGATTTGGCCTTCCTCCATCTTGGCATGTAATTTTATTCTCAGGTTTCTGACATGATACATTTTCTTTCTTGTTGATTAGTTAGTTGAAGTAGTTGCAATATGCTATTGAGAGTTGAGATACTCAGTATTTGCTCTTTGCAGTGTATTGTTGAGGAAGTTCAGGGTCCAACTCAAGCTCGTTCTCGGAAAGGTCGTTTTATATCTGGGTAAACATTCATAACTTATAATCGTTGACTTTTCTTATGCAGTTTTTTTGTTGTTGTGATTTTCATCTTGGTCCTCTACTGACACAGTTACCATATACTCCTTTGATGAATAATTGGTAAAGCAGTGCACTTAGTTATTACAAATAAGGAAATGAAATTTACAGAATTACTTAAAGCATCCTGTTCTTGGTTAATCTGCATCTGAGATGCAAATTGAGAAGGAAAATGGTTTGTACAGTGGGATTGTGCAAAAGAATGTTTTCTCGGACTATACTATAATTCAAGCTTACATATAATTCAAGTATTTTCGTTTAATTTAATTATGTCTTCACTTAAGAAAATTTCTATCAATCATAATGCTCAACTGTTGACATGTATCCAAGGAAACAATTAAATTCCTTGGAAAGTATATGTCTATGTATGCTTGTGAGAGTTCCTGCGTTGAATTCTACGAACCCAACAACTTGGTTCAACTTTTTGTGGAAGGTTTTTTTTTTTTTTTTTGAAATAACCTTTTGTGGAAGATTAAGTCTGCTAGGGCCCAGTCTTGTTTTAAATGTAGGATAAGCATCCTTAAAAGTTATTTTTCCTTGAAGTTGGAATATACGAACGAAGAATAGTTGAAGTTTATAGATTTAAGAAAAGAAAGAGAAGGAATAGAAAAAGGACTAAGAATAGTCGAAGTTTGATAGATGAAAGAAGAGAAAGAGGAGGAAGTGATGTGGGATAGGCTCGAAGCACTTAAACACTGTAGAATAAGAAAAGAAAGAGGAGGAAGTGAGTGGGATAGGCTCGAAGCACTTAAACACTGTAGAATAACAAAAGTTTATTGTTCCTGATTTGAAGAACAGCAATGAGCTTCTTCAAAGATGGATTAATTCACGTAAAGAAACACAAGAAACTTGCTGGACGTCCAACCAATGGACGGAGCTATGTAGATATCACGTTTACTAGAATTGAACTTTATTGAACTCAGCCAAACTAAATGACATCAACACAATCCATCCCATTTCACTATTCATATCCCCCCTTGTATAGTCCTCTAACAATTAAAGTGGACTTGAAAACGAGTTTCCTAATCATAATTCAACTAAGAACTAATTGGAAACTTCAAAACTCGGTAAACTCCCAATTATACTAAGTTTTTTAATTCTATTAGGAGTTCTAAGAATCTTTTAGCTAACTCAATGAAAGAGTAGCCCAACAAGTGAAAGATTTTCAAATTCCTAAAGCTACCTAAACTAACTTAATGACACCAGATAGAAACTCCAAAGTGGAATGTGTAGTAGCCTCTAGGTGGGACCCATTTACCTATTGTTTGGTAAGATATAGGGTGTTGTAGTTTGTAGAGTTGTACAAACCTGTTCGTACACCCTAAAGATTCAGCTACCATGTGAAGAGGAGAAAAGATAAGGAAGAAAGGAGAGAAAGAAGGGATCGAGTCATTGCTGCAACCCCTTTAATAACGTTGACTTGAACTCAAATCACTTGATTTTGTGCCATTAAAGACTAGAAAAGATTGTAAATAGTAAAACAACATTGCGCCTATGACATTACCAAGAAAACAAACCATGCTGGTTACACTCCCTCAAGCTAGATCAGAGATGTGACCATGGGTAACTTGTTAAGGATGTGGAGCAATTGCCTTACTGAAGATACATGGAAGTGGATCCTTTGAGTTAACAAACAGCATGTGAGTCTTTTCAGATGTTACCTTCTCCTTAATGAAGTGACAATTAACCTTTATTTGTTTAGTCCTCTTATGGATATATCATATTAGATGGAGTGCATATTGCAGCTTGGTTATCACAATATAGTATCATAGGGTTCTACCTTATTACTCCCTCATGAGGATTCTAAGTCTCAACTAAGGCTGTGTTTGTTTTTTACGTTGTGCGCAACTCAACCGAAAAACGTGTGTTTGGTTGCACCAATATGCGCGACTCACAATGCGCACTGGGGCCCTCAATGTGCACCAAGGCGCGAATTGCAATACTCACCCTCCCCCTGAGAATCGGAATACGCACCAAATTGCGTGTTACGCCCTGATGTACCATATAAGGCACACTTATGTTGCATTGCATGGTGCATCACACTATATTAAAATAAGAATTTTTACTATATATTATATATTATATGACATAAAATAATATATAATATAATAATATTATTAATATTACATTATAATAATATTATGTAAGAATATATATTATATAATATATTATTATAATATTATTAATATAATATAATAATATTAAGATATTATCAAGGAAATAAATTTTGATTTCGAGATTTATTTCGACCAGTCAAAATGGAAATATTTCGATTAGTGTGGAAATAATATATTTTTCGTGGAAATGATGGAAATATTGTGGAAATTTTTGTGGAAAGTTTGGGAAATTATGAAACAACCATAAAAGAACACTCATAAGCTATCAAACCATAATATACAATCATATGTAGTGTGGAAATGATTGATCATAGCGGTCTATAATATGTCGAAGCAGGTATCTATATATAGTTAGTCAAGGTATAATTTAATTATATAACTATTATTTAATTGTTAATTATAAAAAAATTCATAAAGTAAGGTATTAACGAATCCTTATTCACTTACATTAATGTCTTCATTATACGTAATTTTAGAAAATCTATTTACTTTTAACTTATAACATTTATTTAATTCTTTGAATGTTTAAATATTTTTTTGAAAAAAATTTAAGCCAACCAACTTGTAGAACGGGCTAAGTTATGCAATATATAATCAATTTATGCACAATAATGGATGTTTAGGGTAAAAACCAATGAAATTGGGGTTTCTCTAAATTTTCAAATTTTTACCATAAACGATTTTCAATCCATGCACAAATCCAGTGTAAATGCATCATAGATTCATAGATTTGATGCATTTATACCTAATCTATTTATTAGTAGCAAGAAACGATAGCAAGAAATTTTATCCTTACGTATATTTTGAGTTCCCAAAACAGGATTCGATTCGTCCTCGTGATCAATCTGTAAACCAAAAAACCTACAATGGATTGGTCCTTTTTATAAAAAAAAATGTATGGAAAGGGGTTAAATGGATCAAATATGAGATTTATAGTGGTTTTGTGCTCAGGTTTTGAGCTCAAATGGGATGTCTCCAACCTATGATTGAAATGTTTCCATATATGTCGAAACATTTCGACCGAAATAATACATATTTACACTACCAATTGATTGAAATTTATTGTTCACGAGAAATATTTCGACATGAATGGAAATATTTCGTGAGATTATGTTGCCTGCCTCATGTGCCAGTGCTTGTTACTGTGCTTTTCTTACAACCATTCCATGTGGCAAGGTTGCTTCCAACAAAAAGGCTATAGCTTAAATTAGAGATTGATGGATGATCCTCCCAATTTTCATTAGTACACTAGGGTGCATCAAGATGGGCATGTCTTGGATGCATGTTACCACATCTTCAAAATGTACTCAGAATGCCATGTTTTTTTGTAAACTGAATCATGATGTGTGATCCCAAATGTGTGCATGCCAACATGAGTTCACAATGTTTAACAGTGTAGACTATTTCTAGTCTTTTGATGGTAATTTTATCAGCTTACCACGAGTTTCTATGCTTATTGGGATCAATCATAAGATCAACATTATTGAGCACTGAGATGGTGATTCTGCTCAAACGGGGAACAAATTTGATTGTCCAAGTTCACTAGTCTTCCATAGGAGATCTAAAACATACACTCTTTAAAATATAAAGATATCTATTCTTGAGTTGGAAGCCTATGTTTACTATGAGAGTATCAGTAGATATAACACACCTGTCTTAATTAAAAGAAGGCACATAATGGTCATGTTACTTTGTTATTCTTTATAAATAGGACAGTGGGTTGTAACTCCACACAATCTGAAGTGACTGAGGGCCTTTGGAGTTTATAGGTTGGAGGAGTTGTCAATCCCATGGAGGGGGATACTTTTCTGAAACTTGTTATCTTGTAATCAACAAAGCCTTATCCCAATTGTTTGAGGTTGGCTATTCGAACATCTTCACCTAATCAAGCTCTTGTTGCCCAAGTCAGCAACAATCCACCCTTTAGAGGATGTGGTCGTCTTGGTAGAGGGCATTCCACTCTATCTTGGGTCATATCTCTAGTTAGAGCGTGCCTTCATATCTTTTCTTACTACTTCCATTTATGTCTTTCTTGGCCTTCTTCCATCCTTTTAGAGAGTTTAACTTGGCACTCTTCACTTATGCTGTCATTGGACTTCATTGAACATGCCCACCATCTTAATTGATTTTAATTTTTCCCTTAATGAGGCTACTCTTGGATTGCTTCGGATGTCCCCATTTTTTAATTTGTCCTTCCTAGTCTTTCTACTCATCCATCTCAACATCCTCATCTCTGTTACACTCATTTTATAAACATGTTTTTTGATTGCCCAACTTTTTTGCTCCATAAGACATACCTGGTTTTTGTGACGTCTTATAACAATTTCTCTTTAGTTTAATCGATATGCATTGGTCACAAGCATTCCAGAAGCACATCTCCATGTTAATTGCCCAGTTCCAATTCTGTGAGCAAAATCTTCTTCAATCTCTCCCTTTTTATGGATAAATGAACTAGATAATGGACTTGGTTGCCTTGGGGTGTTTCTTTAATCTTAGCTAACATCTCATTCATGCTTTGTGCCCTTGCTAAAGTTACACTGCAGATACTCTAGTCTAACTTATTTTAAAACCTCTGGTTTCCAAGGTACCCTTCATAGCTCTAGTATGGCATTTTCTCCTTCTCTACTTTCATCAATTGGTCCTACATCATTTGCAAATAACATTAAGAGACCTTTCCTTGAATACAAGTAGTTAATTCATCCATAAATAACGCAATGGGTTCAGGGCTGACCCTGATGTTAACATGATATTTGATAAAATGCAATAAATATGAATGCCTAATGCATGCATGTTCACTTTGCCGTTTACACATCACGCTTATAATAGCGAATTACATACACAATAACTAATGATAGAGTCAACAATCGTAGAGAGCTGAGACTCAAGACCGATTCAACCGCTTAGTCGGGCTAGGAAAATAGTAAATAGTATAAAAGCCTTTTATTGCAGGCCGTGCGTCTTCTCCTGATTTGATTTTCTGGTTGGGTGATGATTTACCATTGTTATTGAAAAGCATATCAACTAACACTTGTTTTCAGGCTCAGGTGGCCATTTGATCAGAACCCATAGTAAAACAGGGTAAAGTTGCACGTTGGTCAGATGTTTGACGTATATTGGACTCTTTAAGCATCCTTAAATAGCCTAGTAGTGTGAGCGTAATTACACACACCCAAACTTCTATGCCAATCTGGCAAGCAGATGAATCTCTATACTCTAAGACCATTACAACTATCTTTTTTTTTTGATAACTATAAAAATATATTGAAAATGCAAAAGCCAAGCAAATTACAAGGGCACCAGCTTTAGAGGTCGAGCTGACCTAATTAAGACCGATTTCAAGCTAAACAAAGAAAAACAATACATTCATCATCATTCATCCCTAGAACACAATAGATCTTATCTAAAGACAAAATCTTCAAAGAAAAGCCCTCTGCACTCTTGGAACAACTTCAACCAAAAAAACATCGAGTCCTTAATGTTTAGAATGATTGCTTGTGTTTCTTGACTCTTTCCTTTGAAAGTTCTCTTATTTCTCTCCCTCCAAAGACCCCAAATGATCGCAAAAAGTAGCAGCTACCACAGAATCTTCCCTCTGGATGAGAATGTTGTAGATTGCCAACTAAACAGAAGATCCATGAATGAACCCAACATCACCCAATACATTCCAAACTCTATAAAAATGGAAGACCACACCGTCCTTCATGTAGTTTAGATAATAATCTAGAAAGAGGCTCAATCTCCCAATCATTGAGGTTCCTCCTAAATCCAAAGTGCCATCCCAAAGTCTCCCCTCTTCCATGAACACAATCCTGTATTGACCAAGACTTCCTCACAGAGAGAGAACAGAATCAAAAACTCGATTTTGAATGAAGTATCCCTGCACCAAATATCCTCCCAAAATTTGATTCTATTCCTCGTTCCCGCTACATACCGAACTCCTGTTGAAAATTTCACAGAGACCTTCAGGATCCCCTTCCACACATCACATCCGTACGGAGAATGAGCCTCGCCACTGACCCAACCAGACAAAAGCACCCCATACTTGCTCGCTATGACCCTCCTCCATGGACTATCAATCTCCAGCCCGAACCTCCATAGCCATTTTCCTAACAAAGCCTGATTGATCACTTTGATGTTCTTAATCCCTAGACCCCCTTTAGACTTGGGTCTACAAACTGTTTTCCAATTCGCCAAGTGAAATTTATGGATACCCTCCCTATCATTCCACAAAAAATCCCTGTTATATCTTTCTAAAATAAGCACCACACTACTCAGTACTGTAAAAAGAGACACATAATAGATAGGCAGGCTAGAAAGAATGCTTTTAATCAATACTACTTTTTCCTCTTTCGACAGATATCTTGTCTTCCGTAGTGCTAACCTCTTCGAAAAATGCTCAATAACAGGCTCCCACATAACCTTGGATCTGTAAGATGCCCCTAAAGGAAGACCCAGATATGTAGTTGGTAAACTATCAATGTTGCATCCCAAAATATCCGCTAGAGACGAAATATTTGCCACTTCTCCCGCGCTATACACCTTACTCTTAGTCAAATTAACACGCAGTCCTAACACCGCCTCAAAACAAACTAAAAGACCTTTAAGGAATCTTACCTGAGCAGTTGGAAGGTCCGAGAAATACTAGAGTGTCATCCGCGAACTAAAAATGTGACACTGCAGGAATTCCCGGAGCCGGCGCAAAACCCTCCGACTCTCCAATACTCATGCTCTGGATATCATTCTCCCCAAAGCTTCCACCACCACAATAAATAGGAATGGGGAAAGCCGATCCCCCTGTCTCAGACCCCTAGAGCTTTTAAAATATCCTGCCGGAGAGCCGTTCAATAAGATTGAAAAGGCTACAGTCGATATGCATTTCCTAACCACATCCTCCATTTTTCACCGAAACCCATCTTGTGAAGCATATAATCCAGGAATCTCCAATCCACGTGGTCATAAGCCTTCTCCATATCAATCTTACAAACAATCCCAGGCTCTCCTAATTTGTTTCTGGAATCAATGCACTCATTTGCTATAAGAACTCTGTCCAAGATTTGGAGCCCTCTCACAAAAGCCCCTTGAGTCGGTGAAATAACCGAAGCTAGCACCAAACGTATCCTTGTGGTAAGTATCTTGGCAATGATCTTATACATACAACCCACCAAACTAATTGGTCTATAATCAGCAATATCATCCGCCCTCGATTTCTTAGCAATCATAGCTATAAAAGTGCTATTAGAAGTACTATAATCAGCAAACAGCAATATCATCCGCCCCCGATTTTTTTTGACAATGTTTGTTGCATATTGTGCATCTATAGTGTAGTCTTTTATCCGACCGGTCTGCCTTAGGGAGGAATACTCTATGCCGACTATTCTACCTTTGTCAGATGATGCCTTGCTCTTTGCGATTGTTATTGTTGGAAACATATCTAAAGCTTTTTAATAATATATAACAATAAACATTTTTTGTGCACAACAAGTTTACACATTAGGTCATTTTTTAGTGTAATAAGTTATTACATGAGTGAAAAGTAGGCTCTGTATGGTTCTCTAGAAAATCAGCTAGAAAATGAGTTTCTCAGGAAAATGAACATTTTCAAGTGTTTGGAGTGGGAAATTTTATTCGAGGTAAAATAAATTCGTTTACTCTCTTTTCCTATAAAATGGAGGAAATTTTTTCCTTTGCTTTTTGCCTAAAATATTGTTTCTTTTTCCCACTATTGGATAAGGGTTGTAATGGCTTTCTTCTTTCTCCATCTTTGTCCTTTCTTCTTCCTGTTGACTACCACTTCACCATAAAAGCTTAAGCTGTTAGAGGGAGGCTTAACAATGTATATCAAAGAATCCCTGTCATACACACAGACCACACGAGTCTAGCGCACATGCGCAACTACACCCTCTGCACATGCAGGACACGCAGGGCACACGCCCTCGAGGATCTAACCAGGACCTCCCGCTCTGATACCATGTTGACAACCACTTTACTCTAAAAGCTTAAGCTGTTAGAGGGAGGTGTAACAATGTATGTCAAAGGGTCCACGGGTCAAACACATATGGAATTCTAGCTACACAACCAAACAACACACTCCAACAACACCCCCTCTCAGCACTTTGCCGAGGACTTGAACTTGCGACTTATTGGGAATTTGGGACCTCCTAGCTTTGACACCATTTTGACTACCACTTTACCCTAAAAGCTTAAGCTGTTAGAGGGAGGCTTAACAATGTATATCAAAGGATCCCCTGCACACACACGGACCACATGAGTCCAACGCACACGCGCAACAATACTTACCCCATTACCATATCCATATTTGGCATGTTTGGATCCTTGAACAAATCAATATTAAATATAGGTCGGATATGGAACCACTGAATTTGACAGGAGTCAGATTTGGGTCAGAGTTCGGAGCAGTTGTATGAGTAGTCAGGTATAGGTTGGGGCCTTGGATCTGATTGGATCCTCATTAGAAAGGACTTGTTTTTTCTTTTTCGACCCAGATATTGTCTACAAGTCATTTCAAAACTTTGTAGATTGTGGATTGGGTTTGAATCATATGATTTGGATCTGAGTTGAATTTGGAGTTGAATCTACATCGACACTTTCAAAGCTGGATCCGGATCTAGATTTGCATTGATCTAATCCAGATCCGACCTATTTCTTGCAATAAAGCGAGTTAAGGATTTAAATCATAGTAAGATTTAGGCAATAATGAGGTTTTATTATTATTTTGATTTGGACAATTAATTTATCCAAAAGTCTTGATGTGTGCTTAAAACTTGAAATAAATAATAAAACAGCCTAAATTTTCTTCTAGGGATGGATTTTCAAGCTTTTTTCTGGGCTAAACTCAAACAACAGAAAACAGACAAAATCAAAATTTTCTTGGTATAATTGTTGTCAGAAAATTTTCTTTGTTAGCACCCCTTTTCTTGCAATCATATAGAGTGGTAGTGTAATAAGTGAGCTAGTGTAATAAAGCATGTATCATGGCAGGCATGAGCCAGAAATTGCATTGAATGAAAAGTAGCATATAGATGGATGCTAAACCGACGTAACTTATTACACTTTTAAGATGATTAATATCCATATTATATACCTAATGTGTTAATGTGATACATGGGTGACTGAGCAACTGGGGCCGATAACTTATTTTTTTAAATGAAATAATGTACTGCTCGGTTAGATTAAAATTCTACAATTAGTCACGCACTCCTGACTTATTTCTTCGAAAATTTTTGATAATGAAACTTGAGAACTTTTAGAATGTGTATATAATCCTTTCGGTATTCAATAGATACTAGAATGATCCTGCAAGTGCAGGTGTGATTAGCCTGTGTTTGTGAAGCAATTATCTTTTTCGTATAGTATATACCAAGAAATATTTATTTTGTCGTCGCCCTTAATTTCTTTTTTTATTTTTTGTTCATGATATGTAAAATTCATTCAGAAAAAAAGTTCAATGATATGATCTGTTATGCAGATTTAGTTCTCATGCTCTTTATATGTTTAAGGCGTTGTTTTTATTTATATGAAGTTGGGAGGGTGTTATTGTTTATAAATTTATTGTGCTGATTCTATACATTTTGTAGTTTGTGATTTACTTCGTATGATCTTGTTGCCCACTACAAGTTAGTCTCACAACACTTGCGAGCACACACATTAAAAAATACACCTACTACAAGCTTGCTCTAATCTCCTTGATATACATGTATTTCTCTGACTTGTTTTAAATATGCAGGCATGCACATCCAGGTAGCCCTTATGTATTTGGACTTGCTGGGGTTGATCATGATGTTGATTTTCCTGAGCCAATGCCTGTAGTTGGTATGAACATGCTACCATGTCTTTTACATCAATAGTTGGTTCCCTGTAGATATTATGCTTATTACAAATGGTGTCTTAAACTCTTAATAGCTGGTTTGGTCTTTGTTATTCATATTGACATGAATCAATTTAGTTGCACCTGATTTATTAAGCCATACTCTTTATCCTTTATATGCTAGCTGCTGTTGGTATTTCACTGACCGATTATTTATGTTTTGGAAGTTATTGCACTCTCTCTCTCTCTCTCTCTCTCTCTCTCTCTCTCTCTCTCTCTCTATAAACAACAATTTTGGCATACCCACATAGAAGATGGATCGATGGCTAATTTTTTTTGAGGATGATCGCATCACCATATAGATCACCCCTACAAAAAATCTGCACATTCTGAAATTTCTAACCCCATCGAGTGTGGTCTTCAAGTTAACGGTAAAAACAGACGGTCCATAGTTCTTCAACTTCTAAATCAGTCTACGAATGTCAGAATGATTTGAATTTTTGTGAGGATGATCTCCTCTCCATAGAGATCATCCTCGCCAAAAATCATCCAATTCCAAAGCTTATAATTTATATATTGTCCCACACCAATTTTTTGTTGTGAAAAATGTTGTCCCCTGATCCTGACCCACACACACACACACATATATATATATATTGCATTCTCTCTCTCTCTCTCTCTATATATATATATATATATATATATATATATAATTTGATATCTTCTTGAGTTACAATCTGCTGCACAATGTTTTAAAAACCAGACCATACTGGTCGGTTCAGCTTGACCTAGCTAGAATTGATAGGTTTGACACAGTTTTTGGGTGATGAATTGGATGTGCTATCTGATTTGGCAATAACAATTGATTGGTTTTTCTTTGACTGGTCGATGCAGTGCATTTTTATGCTATTGTTTTTTCTAGTGCATATTTGCCTGTAGGGTTAGCTCTCTCATGGCTTGTGCAACTCTTTTGGACCAAGAGGATAATGAATGAAGAATACAATATTGGCGAAGTGAGCACTCCAAGAAAAATTGTTTTCCACATTCTTGGACAAGTAGATGGTTATGCAATTCCCTCCGTAATGTTGCAGCCAAACACTCATACCTTTTCTTTTTCCACATAAATATGTCTCACTTGGTTAAAACAAAGTATTAGGCAAGGTAAAGTGATTCCAGTGCAGAAAGAAATTGGAAGAAGAAGATTGAAGAGAGGATAAAATACGTGATGTTATAAATAAAAACAAAATGTGCTATGTTGCATAGATATGGGTTTGTGTCGGAATCTGACACGGATAACAAGTGTTGGATTCAACGGCCCTGAAAAGTGGGATTTTTGGATTGCAAATATATTGTAAACGATATAACTATAATTACTGTTTTTAATAGAATAATGTTTTCTAATGCTTTTTGTTGGGGCACGTGGAAGGAGAACAATATAAGAATTTTTGAAAATGATTATGTCAATTTTGAAGACTTATGATGCTATATGGAAGACTCTCAGTCGAAATTGACTGAGAAACATTTAAAAAATTTATTTCTCTCCTTCCACATGCCCCAACAAAAAGCATTGGAAGTTATTCTTCTATTAAAAAAAGTAATTATTGTTATATCCAAGGTAGTTAAGGCGCAAGGCGCACTTATGGTGCTAGGACCTCTGGCGCAAGGCGAGGCACACGCTTGATTGAAGCGAGGCACAATGTTAAAAATTATAATAAATATAAGAAATATAAGAAAATTACACTATAAAATAACAAAATAGGTAATCATTAGGCCATAAAACATAAAAGATAGCAAATGTTCAAAATCTCAAATAGCCCACAATTAGTTCTAGTTAACTTCGCCATCATCTAAAATATAATCATTAGCTTCATCCCCATCATCATCAGATGTGTTAGTCTCAATATATTCTTCTTCTTTTGTCTCCTTCAAATGGGCCTCTTCCTTTTTCGGCTCCCTTATTGAAGCCCTTGCCCTTACTCTTGACCTTGATTGTGATCTAGTATTTGATGGTTATTCACCAGCTCCAGCAGCTCTCGCAACAACACTCCATGTCAAGCTATCATCCACAAACACCAATTCATCTTTTGCTTCTCCATCTTCTGTTTCCATCTCCCCAAGTAGTCATTCATTGCTTCATCAATGTCTTTCAATGAGATATGTTAAATTGTATCTCTCCTATCACACCAATGCTTAATATAATAGGCCAAAGTACAAATTGTTTAAAAAAAAAACATGTATTTTAGTGAGGCGTGTGCCTGATGCACCTGGAGCCTTTTTTGAGGCGTGCGCCTTACTAAACACGCTTCGCCTTGATCCTTTTAAGGCACTTTAGGCACGCCTTGCGCCTTAGGCGCGCACCTTGACTACATAGGTTATATCACTCACAATATATTTCCAATCCAAAAGTGGGGTTTTTGGATTTATGCTAGATGATTCCTGAGACCAAGGTATTAAATTTCGATTATTCTGACCATTTTTAGTCATCTTAGAACCGATAATATTTTGATCAATGGGGGAACAACACAATCAAATTGGGATAAATCATAAACCAAAGGCCCAAAATGAAATCAAGCATCAAGAACAACTAAAATTGGGATAATTCATAAACCAAAGGCCCTATCATACGATGCTCCATTGCTGCCTTCTTGATTTGCTAGAGCAAAATCTCTAACCTGAATTGCAACACATGAAAACGTCCTCAAAGATGAGGAAAAAGATGATTTAAATTATCATATAAGGTATAAGATAAATGGGAGGAGTATTTTGGGGAATATGGGAAAGTGAAAAAACCATTTTTTACCAACATAGGTCATAGAAGCATTGTATATGACTAGGGTTCCCTAATATTATAATGCTAACACGCTTTGAATACATCCTATATGCATGCCTTTGATGCATGAGGGTTTCCCTGTGTTTTTTTCCTCTTTTTAATATCTACATTTTTAATATTTTCAATTAAAAATAAGATTATAAATAGTTGGTTATCATAATTCATTTTTACTTGGGAAAAGTTATGCAACATATAGTCGAGGTTTAAATACGTTCTGTCACATTGTCTCGGTAAGCTGACGGAACGAGATTGTATCGACTGAGACGGAAACGAGACAATGGAAAAAACGTTTTATTCTCTATAAGGTTAAACCATTTTTTAATGATTAATTAGGTTACATATTTGTGTTTTAGCATTTATATGTGTTATAAAGTACTTATACCATGAAATAAGGTCTAAACCAATTTTAGTACTTGAATTAAGTTTTTGCTCACGAGACGATAATTCCCTCCTGTATCGTCTGGTACATTACTAGAATGAGATGTTGCGGCTGAGATGGAATGAGATTTTCAACCATGCATATAGTTCATCCATGCACAACCTTGGATTATTAGGTTAAAACTTAAAAGCAACGGATATAGGAAATAGGGGTTTACCCCAAAATTCGGAAATTTCACATTAAACCTTACTGGGCACTCAAATCTAGTGAAATGCACCATAGATCTGTAGATCTAAGGCATTTACTTCTCTAAAGCCTATTTCCTATATTAAAACTGCTAAATTTCAAGTTTTGTTCGATGATGTATCATCATCTTCAAATGAATGAAAAAATCCCAATCCTCTTTGATCATCTCAACCAAATGATGTAACAAGTTTTTCCACCAACCATCGAAGTGGATTGGTTTTTTTTTATTGATGTATAATGGGTAGGAGGTTCAATTATGGATGAAAAACAGACTTTGGAGTGCTTTTTAAACTTGGAAGCCGATATATTTTGGTTGGTCAAAATTCAACCTTTAGAAATACAATTATATATTTATAACTGCAGTTTGTATCATTTTCAAACAAGTATAAAAGGTTTTTTGGAAATTTTCTTTACATTTTTAGCTGCGAAAATTTATTGTTTTTGAGGTTCTTTGGAACCCCACACATTAGATTCAGATCCTCTCTTTGTTTGAGCTCTTTCTATAGATTTTTGGGTTCTTTTTTATTTTTCTTGCTCTTGGTTTTCTGCAGTATACTTGCTTGCATCATAAAATCACTCTATTACCTTTTCAGCGAATGGTTTGGAAAAGATTATAAAAAACAGAAACGGCTGCTAAGCACTATTACTGAAAATATAGAGAAAATTATGTCTCTTATACGTCCTCATAAAGTCAAAGTTGCTTTATAATTAAAAACATGACAGGCCCTGACATGTTTCAATTTTCATCTCATCATTTAACACCTTCCAAATATTATTCAGTAGGTTGATTGTTAACTTTTATTAGGACTGGTCCCCTTGATGTATATGTCATGCTATATGATACTTAAGTAATTCTGTTTTACTTATGCTGTAAAAATAGCAAAACTTTGCTAGCTCTACTTGTCTATTGTTTTACCATTTATTGTGGAAAATGGAATTCCTTTTTTTGCCATAGGTATTCTAGAATCTAGTATGCTTTTGTAGTATCATTTCTTGTTAACTCAGCAGCCATAGTGTTCTTTCTTCACATCTTCTATCGATTTTCAAATATTGCTTGGTACTTCTAGGCGTTTCTCGTTCTGCGAAAGGTTATTGCATAATTTTTGTCCTGGAGACTATGAAGACATTTTCGGCGGAGGATGGGCTGACTGAAGAGGCTATAGTGACCAAGCTCCGTACTTGTTGTTACCATCATTTATTTCTGCATACATCTTTAAGACACAATTCTTCAGGTTTGTATGCTGTTCTTGTTTAGTTTTAAGTTTAACTTTTAAGACCTTCTCAGCTCTGCAATTCAGAATAAGGAAACATATCTTGTGAATTCATGGGTGGCATGATGTTTTTCTCCATATTGAAGATGACATACACTCTGTTTCTACGAAGTACAAATTGCTGTTTTAGATTTCCTCGTAAACGGATCATTCACTACTTTTCTGATGGATGCAGTCGTGTCTTATAATTTCACCTTTGAGTGGAGCGAGTATGGAGTTACTTGTTGAAGCTCTAAACTAGACAGAATATCAAGATTCTAATTTCATCCAACACACTTGTTCTGGGAAAATGGGCATGAGAATGGACAATGTTTATCCAAAACTAGTGTTACCGTTTTGGCCCTCAAAGCTTTGTATAATGGGCATCCAAAGTAGAAGAAAGTACTTCAAAGCAGAATGTGTTCATAACAAGCCTGTTTATCTGATATGGTCTTTCATGTACAGGTGTCTTGTGGTGCTTCTTGATATAGGTTAACACCATTGCATGTGATTGGAAGTTTGAAACTGCCTTAAAGGGAATGATAATCTATCAATTTAAGGGTTTTAAGCAGATATAATATTCAAACCTCTGTGGAATCATGTTTAGGTATTTGCTTCTCAGTCCAATTTATTCCTGGCTAAAGTCATGTCCAACAATGTGGATTGTTTACAGTGGTCCTCTGTCTAAATGGCTTGGGCAATACTCACCACTGCTCTTAATTCTTAATCTGCAGTTGGTCTAAGTTGTCAACACTCACAGTTCACTGAGCTTCATTTTCTCTTGATTTTAAACACAGATGTCAACTTGGGGAGAAAAGCTAAAACATTATTAACTTATAAGGGTGGTTAGAAAAAGTATATAACTCGAAATAGAGAGTAAAGAATGTAATGGTATTGTTGGAATACTAGGGTTTGTGGCTAGACACACTAACAAGTAAAATAACTAAAGGAAGAAGAAGAAGAAGAAGAAGAAGAAGAAGAAAAGATTGTCAAGAAGAACTAGAGAGAAGAGGAGAGAGGGGAGCAGCATTCTATATCTCGCCCCCCTTCCCTTATGTCCTATTTATATTGTTATGGTTACTAACATGTAAGCCCTACTTAATCTGAAATTACAAGTACACCATTAGAAACTAAAGGTAATGACTAATCTATCCTTGTTCTTAAAACTAAAACACAAAAGATAATGGAGCTAGAAATTGTTAGATATTTAGAAGGAGAGGGAAGAATTGGAGTAGAGAAGAGTTGACGTCTTAAACATAATGGCCTAGACGTGTTCCCCTATTTATATATTTTTTGAAGTGTAAATTATATAAAAAGGCTAAAAGCAAAGCTATACAAACATAACAGCTAAAGAGGTCGAGTTGACTTCAGCCTATTCTCATATTTATATCTTGAACCACTTAAAACATAAAAGAACTTGTAATGATAATAATACCCCCATACATCATACATATAACCCACTAAGAAACATAACATAATATCTAACACTCCCCCTCAAGTTGGAGAGTAAATATTGTGCATCTCCAGTTTGGAACAAATAAGATCCATACGAGCTTTGAACAAGGCCTTTGTAAACATATCTGCTAAGTGATCCTCTGTTTTCATATATGGAGTCGAAATGTGACTACATCTCAATGTGCTTTGTCTGTTCATGAAACACTAGATTTGAGGCTATATGATTAGCCGCTTGGTTATCGCAGTACAATTTCATAAGAATCTCTGCTCCAACACCCAGTTCATGAAGAAGATGCTTTAACTTGGTCAACTCACAATCACAAATCATATGAGCCATAGCTCTATACTCAACTTCCGTAGTAGATCTAGCAACCACAAATTGTTTCTTACTCTTCCACGACACTAGGTTTCCACCAAGGAACGTATAATAACCTGTGGTAGACTTTCTATCAGACGGCGACGTAGCCCAGTCAACATCTGTATAACCAACTACTTTGAGATGACCATGAGATCGATACAACAAACCACGACCAAGAGCACCTTTTAAGTATTTGACTACATAGACAACTGCATCCCAATGGGGAACATGAGGTGAATGCATAAACTGACTAATCACATTCACCACAAAGGAGATGTCATGTCTAGTTATAGTCAAATAGTTCAACTTGTCAACTAGTCTACAATATCGACGTGGATCATCAAACAACTCACCCTGATCACATACAAGTTTCGTATTAGGGTCCATCGGTGTATCAACTAGTTTTTACCCCAATATATCTATCTCCTCATGAATATCAAGAACATATTTCCGTTGAGACAAATTGATCCCATTACTCGATTTGACAACCTCAATGCCTAGAAAATATAGAAGCTTTCCTAAGTCTTTTGTATGAAACTGTCCTTGTAGAAAATGCTTTAAGCACTGAATACCCTTACTGTCATCTCCTCTAACCACTATGTTATCGATGTACACAATCAACACAATTGTTTTATCACCTGTTTTTTTTTTTTTTTTTTTTGATAAGTGTGTTTTTGTATTATAAACAGGGAGAAACCCTCGTATAGACAAAGAGACAGGAGCTAACTACTCGAGGGAACAGGATCCCTAAGCAACTCCTCCCATCGAAAAACAAAGGATTCAAAAAAACATCCTTTAAAAAGAGGGGAGCACGAAGTCCACAAAAACAGGAGGGATTTAACTTCCATAATTATCCCCTTCAAGTCTTTAACTTCATCTTCAAAGATCCTACAGTTCCTCTCATTCCAGATCGCCCATAAAACCGCAAAGGGTAACAGCTGCCAAAGAAGCTTGCCTTTCCCTACCATTTCTTCCTCCGTCCATCCTCGAAGCAGATCACTCACATGGAGAGGGACTACATAGGGATGCTCGAACAAGGCGAAAAAAGTTTGCCACACTGCAAAGGAGAAGCGACAGTGGATGAGGACGTGGTCAACCGACTCTCCTGCTTCTTTGCACAAAGTGCACCTGTTAGGGATCACCATGCCCCTACTGATAAGATGATCCACCGTTAAAATCTTGTCATGGAAGGTTGTCCACGCGAAGAATTTCACCTTTGAAGGTAAAGGGTATCCCACACTATCGAGACTGGAAATGACTCCACGTTCCTCGAAGAGCAATGGCTAAAGAAAGAGCTGACTGAGAACTTTCCCTTAGGATCCTACCTCCATATTCTCTCATCAGAATCCTCCCCTAGACGAGGGTTGACTCCCACCCTTTCAATCAGGGATGCTAGACCATCTACCTCCCAATCGTTTAGATTTCTTCTTGGGCCCCTTCCCTAGTGACAGTGCAGTCCCTGATCGTTGCCCCTTGAGCCTCCGACAAAGAGAAAAGATTGGGGTAATCCTGCTTCAGCGGATTCTCCCCACACCACTTATCTTCTCAGAATCTGATTTTGTCGCCTCTACCCACCTTGTTGGAAATACCTTTTTCAAACTTGGCACTGGACCCCATAATCCCTCTCCACATGCTAGCCCCATGAGTAGCTGTAACAGGGAGACTACCCCACCCATTAGGTAGTACACCATACTTGCTCCCAATCACCCCTCTCCACATGCTATCCTCCTCTTCCCCAAATCTCCATAGCCACTTGCCAAGCAAAGCTGTGTTCATATCACGAAAGTGACGAAAACTGAGGCCTCCTTCCTCTTTTGGTGTGCAAATCTTATCCCAGTCCACTAAATGGAACTTATGTTTATCTCCCTTCCTGACCAAAGGAAGTCCCTCATAACTTTCTCCAAGTTGGAGGCGATGGCCATAGGAATGGTAAACAATGACAGGAAGTGAATGGGCATGCTAGATAAAGTGCTTTTGATGAGGGTGAGCCTTCCACCTTTAGATAAGTGTCTACTTTTCCATCTAGCAAGTCTCGAGCCAAATCTCTCAATCGCCAAGACCCACACTAATTTGTCCTTGTATTTAGCACCCACCCAAAGGCAATCCAAGATACCTGGTAGGTAACTTCCCAATGCCGCACCCCATACTAACAGCTAGCTCACTGATATTTGGGACTTCCCCAACGCGAAACACCCCACTTTTCGCAAGATTCACCCTTAGCCTTGAAACCGCTTCAAAACATCGAAGGATGCATCTAAGGTATTTGAGCTCTTTGTGAGACGCTCCTATAAAAATTAGCGTATCATCCGCGAACTATAGATGGGTAACCACAGGACCCCCATTGCTTACTCGGAAGCCTTCCAAATATCCTCCTTCCACCGCCTTGCTGATCACACGCTCAAAGCCTCTACTACCACCAAGAACAATAAAGGGGACAACAGATCTCCTTGTCGAAGGCCTCTCGTGCTACCAAAGAAGCCTGAAGGGGAGCCATTCACCAAGATGGAGAAGGATGCCGAGGAAATGCATACTCTGACCCACTTTCTCCATTTGACCTCAAATCCCATCTTGATTATCATAAGGTCTAAAAACTCCCACCTGACACGATCATACGCCTTTTCCATGTCTACTTTACATAGGATACCTCCTTTCCTCTCCCTCAGCTTGGAGTCGATGCACTCATTGGCCACCAAAACCCCATCAACCAATTGCCTACCTTTCACAAACTCACCCTGACAAGAGAAATGACTGACCTCAGCACTTCCTTCATCCTTGATGCAAGAATCTTGGATATAATCTTGTAAGAACATCCCACGAGACTAATAGGTCGATACTCTTCAACCCTCCTGCCTCTTCCTTCTTGGGTATCAGAGTAACGAAAGTACAGTTCATGTATCTATCACCTGTTTTCTTCACAAAGACAATGATCGGATTGGCACTGTGTCAACAACAACTGAACGACAACCTCACTGAATTCGCCAAACCATGCACGTGGTGGCTGTTTCAGTCCATAAATCGCCTTCTTGAAGCAGCAAACACTCCCAGACTCCCCCTGAGCGACAAACCCAAGAAGTTGCTCTATATAGACCTCTTTTAGATTGTCATGTAAGAACGCATTCTTTATATCAAACTGAAAAGACGGTCAATGTAAAAAGGCAACTAAGGAAACAATCACACGGACTAAGGCAAGCTTGGCAACAGGTGAGAAGGTCTCACTATAATCAACACCATATGACTGAGTGTACTCCTTGACAATAAGGCGGGCCTTCAATCTTTCAACAGATCCATCTGGGAGGAACTTCAATGTGTACACCCAACGAAAACCAACAACGTGCTTTCTTGGAGGTAAAGTAACTAGATCCCATAAGCCATTAGAATGTGAAGCATCCATCTTAATAACCATAGCTTCACGCCACCAAGGAGAAGAAAGAGCTTCCTGGAGATTGATAGGAACAGAAACATACGACACAGACATTGTTCAAAGTACACGGTATCGTTCATGGGCAATACCGAACAATATCAGAAGTATCGTTTGGTTTTGGATGAAACTTCGTGAAACCGAAACGAAATGTAAGTGCAATTGAAACATACGATGAAGTTTCGTTCGGTTTCGGATGAAACCAACTGAAACGTATGTAATTTCGTCCTATAGCGAAATCGAAACAAAACGTTTCGGTTTCGACTTTAACTTTGAACCACAAGCAACGAAAGAACGATAGGAGGCAAAGAATCAAATGACACAAACTGAGAAATATGATGTTTAATACATGGACGTGCAGCTTTCCATAATGTAATAGGAAGGTCAGAAGAATCAGAAGTTGGAAGACACGAGTCCGAGGCAGGCACTGGAAGATGGTGACGACGTACATAGGTGCGAAGTGGCGGTGCTATCGAAGCTGGTATATTGGAATCCTGCTAATTAGAAGAAGGAACAATCTCCACAGGAAGAGGAAGAGGATGAGATTCAAAGTCAATCAAAGAACTCTTAGTGGAAAAGAATGACACATGCATGGAAATATGACAGAATATAGACTGACCACCAAGAACAGACATGTGCATGCGGTTGATGAGATAGCACACTGTAAGAACTGCATCACTCCAAAAAGATTTAGGAACATTCATTTCAAACAAGAGAACACGAATCAGTTCAAGTAAATGACGGTCTTCCGTTTAGCCACCCCATTTTGTTGAGGTGTGTGTGAATAGAAAGTTCGACGAATAATACCATGAGATTCTAAAAATGAACGAAAAGGTGAGGAGTCATATTCTGTAGCATTATTAGAATGAAAATTTTGAATTTGCACACCACCAGCCAGCCTCCGACACTGAGGCGCGCTGTAGTGGAGCAAAGACTTCAGTCATACTCGGGAGTTCCCAACTCCCCGAGAGTTGAGCACGAACTTGCTCATCTTCCGGTTGAAGGCCAGAGAAAACGTGCACCATCAAAGTCCTCACGTTGTTTACGTTGCTTCTCGTGATCTGAAGTGAGAGGCTGGTAGACATTTAGTTCATTCCGTATATTCTGAAGAGAGGAATAATATTCTGCAAGAGGCTTCTAACCCTGTTGCAATGAAATATACTCTTCAACCAACTGATAAGTCCAGGTGATGGTATTCTCACCGGAATACATCCTCCCAACATGTTCCCAAATCTCCTTTGCACTATCCAAAAAGTCAGATTGATGCTGATTTTAGGATCCATGCTATTCGACAACTAGGTCATGATTTGGGCATTCTCCTATACCCATTCCGAATAAGTATTGGCGTAAGATTTGGGTTGATTTTCAAGCAAATATTTCAACTTTCCTTTGGCTGTAAGAAATACTTCGACAAATACTTGGTCCAAGGAACATAATTACTTCCATTGATTTTGATGGAAGTCATTTGGACATTAAAAACATCCTAGGCACCACGATTCTAGATTTGTTCTCCATTATTACCACAAAAAATACCACTGAAACCGTATAAACACAAACAAATGGGATAGGAGGTGCAGACCTTACAGAACACCTCCTTTAACGATTTTCCACTCGTGAAAATCCACTGGGGACTTGCGACACACTCAGGGGAGGTCCTGGGTGCGGTTTCACTTGAAAGCTATTCTCCCTCAATCTAAGCCCTACGGCTTGCCCAAAAGCGGCCTAAGCAAGTGTGGTTTCACCTAGGAGGTGTTCTCCCTTCGTCTTAGCCCTACGATTTGCACTGAGAAGTCTCTGGGTAGATACGAAAGGGTCCAGAGAAGAATCTCTCATCTCTAAATCAACAGAATGCATAGAGAACTAAATGAGAACACATGGAGAACAAATCTCTCACCTTTTTACACTTTGGATTTACTCTGGGAGCACTTCGATTTTCACTGGGGGTAAAACTTGCACACATCACGTAGAATACATCACACAGAGACCGCGTTCTTCATTACTCTTGCATAGTGGTCTCTTTACATCACGAACACCACAAGTTTTGACACAAATCCTAAAACGGAATCTAGGGTTTTACAGGTAAACCCTAGATTTTAATATTCCACCACACAGATAAAGAAGATTACAAGGAAAAAAAGGAATGGACAAAAATATGAAACCATAAATCAATAGAGAACAAGGCTTTGATACCATGTTAAATATTTAGGGTTTCATAGAGAGGAGTTGACGTCTTAAGCATAATGGCCTAGACGCGTTCCCCTATTTATATATTGACGTAATGGAGTGTAGATGTCATCCATGCCCAGCTTGAAGCAAATCTTCTCAATGGAACTCCTATGCAGTACCTTGGTGAAGATATCTGTAAGTTGGTTATGTGAGGAAATATAAGGAGTTTCTCCCTGACAATACGACAGTTAACCTCGATATGCTTTGTTCTTTCATGGAAGACATGATTACTTGTTATATAAGAAGCTATCTGGTTATCATAGTAGAGTTTAATTGGTTCTTGAATCCCAATTCCCAGCTCTTGCAAGGGTTTTTTAACCAAACAAGCTCACATGTGGCATGTGCCATGGCTCGATATTCTACTTCTGCCCTTGATCTAGCAACCATGCTTTCTTTCTTACTGTTCCACATAACCAAGCTACCCCTAGAAAAGCTGCAATACCTAGTTGTCGATTTCTTGTCAAGGAGATTTAGCCCAATGAACGTTAGTGTGCCCTTTAACCCTTAGATGACCATTCTTTTTATGTAAGATTCCTCGTTTCGATGTTCCTTTCAGGTACTTTAAGATTCTGAGAACAGCCTCCATATGAGAGGTCCTCAGAAAATGACATCCGACATCAGCACGGGTGGTGGTTAGATAAATAAGCTTACCAACTAACCTCTGATATCTTCCAAAGTTATCTAAAGGTTCACCTTGATCTAGCATCAACTTCAGGTCAGGATCCATCGAACTATCAACTAGCTTTGCACCAAGGAGTCTTGTTTTAGGTGAGAAGTCCATCACATACTTTCTCTGAGACAAATTGATTTCGATTTTTGATCTGGCTACTTTAATACCAAGAAAGTATTTAAGTTGCCCCAGGTCTTTGCTATAAAAATGTTTTCTGAGGTGTTCTTTCAACCTTTCAATACCCTTGGTATCACTTCCTGTAACCACAATATCATGAACATACAGAACCGGAATAGTAATGCCATTCTCACCTCGTCGGATAAGAAGAGTTATCATTTTCACATCGTTTTTAGCCCATACGCCACTATTATTGTGCTAAAATTGTCCAACCAAGCTTGAAGATATTGTATCAAATCATTTACTCTTTTTTAATTGACACACATTGTCCGACTCCTGAACAACAAACCTAGGAGGTTGCTCAATGCACATTTCTTCTCGAAATGTGCCCATTTGAGCTTTAAGGCACCCATTTAAGAAAGCATTCATTATGTCCAGTTTAAATAACGACCAATCCTTATTTGCAGTTATAGAGATAACAACGTGCATGGAGTTCAATTTGTCCACGAGGGAGAATATTTTAGAGTAATCAATTCCAGAGGTCTAGTTATCCCTTTGCGCCTAATTGAGCTTTAAGGCATTCAACTAATCCATTTGGATTATGCTTAATCGTGTCAAGCCATCAACATCCAACAACACTTTTTTCAACAATTAAAACAGTCGAGTCCCAAGTATCATTTGAATGAAGAGCTCCCATCTCATTTTCCATTGGATGTTTCTAGCCATCATGTAACATGGCTTCACTAAGAGAGGTAGGAAGGTGAATAGAAGACAAGGGAAAATCAAAATTTTAAAATTTAGAAGACAAATGATTATATGTAACAAATTTAGCAACAAGATGAGCAGTACAAGGACGGGTGCCTTTCCAGAGTGGAATTGGAAGGTCTAATTCAGTAATAGGTGTGCTTTCGGGATCTTAAGACATCAAGGATGATGGTGGAGGCACATTAGACATTGGACGAGTACTGCCTTCGTACGTTGCGGAGTATACACCTGCAAATTAGCCTCCTTTGTGGTATATACCTAGACACTGTAGGTACAACGAGAACTAGAAGAGGAGTAGACCCACTAGGTGTAGAACAAGGATCCACTAATTGAGAGAGGGGATCCTCAAGATGACGAACCTTAATAGAATGGAACGAAGTGGCTTCAAAGAATGTCATATCAGCACACACAAACTATTTCATCAAAGTAGGATTATAACTATTAGTTAATTAGGATTTCATGGAGAATGAGAGAGAATAATTGGGGAGAAAAAGGGAATCTTACGAAGCAACATAACATTCTCTCCATACGTACGACCCCCCAGTGGCCTTAGGCCGATACATTAATTACATTAACAATAATAACTAACACTCCCCCTCAAGTTGGAGAGTAAACATCATGCATCTCTAGCTTGGAAGTTGGAACAAATAAAATCCAGACGAGCTTTGAACAAGGCCTTTGTGAACATATCTGCTAACTGACCCTCTGTCTTCATATACAGAGAAGAGATGTCACCACAAATCACTTTGTCTCGAACAAAGTGACAATATATCTCAATGTGCTTCGTCCTCTCATGAAACACTAGATTCGAGGCTATATGAATAGCCGCTTGGTTATCACTGTACAACTTCATAGGAATATCCACTCCAACACCCAATTCTTGAAGAAAGTGCTTCAACTAGATCAACTCACAACTCGTATGAGCCATTGCTCTATACTTAGCTTCTGCACTATTGTTTCTTACTCCTCTAAGACATTAGATTTCCTCCAAGAAACGTGCAATAACCCGTGGTTGACCTTCTGTCAGAAGGTGAAGCAGCCCAGTGTAGAACACGAGGTGATTGCATAAGTTGACTAATCGCACTAACAACAAAGGAGATGTCAGGTCTGGTAATAGTCAAATAGTTCCACTTTCCAACAAGTCACTTATATCGATGTGGATCCTCAAACTTTAGATCACATAAATGCTTCGTATTAGGGTCCATCGGAGTATCAACTGGTTTTGACTCCAATAAACCTGCCTCCTCGAGAATATCAAGAACATATTTCAGTTGAGAGAAACTAATCCCTTGGCTCGACCTGGCAACCTCAATGCCTAGAAAATATTGAAGCTTTCCTAGGTCTTTAGTATGGAACTGTCTCTGTAGAAACTCCTTTAAGCATTGAATACCTTTGGTGTCATCTCCTGTAATCACTATGTCATCAACGTATACAACCAACACAATGGTTCGATCACCTGTTTTCTTCACGAAGACAATGATTGGATTGGCTTTGTGTCAACCCAAACTGAACTACAACCTCACTGAATCTTCCAAACCATGCACGTGGTGACTGCTTCAGCCTATAAATCGCCTTCTTCAGGTGGCATGCACTCCCAGACTCCCCCTGAGCAAAAAATCCATGTGGTTGCTCCATATAGACCTCTTCTTGTAGATCTCCATGCAAAAAGGTATTCTTTTCATCAAGCTGATGTAATGGCGAATGCAAAGAAGTTGCTAGGGAAATAATCACACGAACAGAGCCTATGTTGCCAATTGATGAAAATGTCTCACTATAATCAACACCATAAGACTGAGTATACCCTTTAGCAACAAGACGGGCTTTCAATCTCTTGATAGATCCATCCGGGAGGAACTTCACAGTGTAAACCCAACGACAACCAACAACGTGCTTCCCCGGAGGTAAAGTAACTAGATCCCATGTACCATTGGAATGTAATGCATCCATGTCAACAACGATAGCCTCACGCCACCCAGAAGAGGAAAGAGCTTCTTGAAGATTGTTAGGAACAAAACAGATGACACAGAAGTAGCGAAAGAACGATAGGTAGGAGATAAAGAATCAAACGACACAAACTGAGATATTAGATGTTTAGTGCCCAAACGTGTACCTTTTCTTAATGCAATGGGAAGGTCGGAAGTAGACGCAGGCAAGATAGGATCTGTCGACAAAGAATCAGATGGTGGAAGACACGAGTCCGAGGCAGGCATGAGAAGGTGGTGACGACGTACATAGGTGCGTAGTAGTGGTGCTGTCGGAGCTGGCACATCGGAATCTTGCAAACCAGACGAATGACTAATTTCAACAGGAAGAGGAAGAGGGTGAGATTCAAAGTCAGTCGAACACTCATCAGAAAAGAATGGTACATGCTCAAAGAAAGTGACATCGGGACACAAAGTTTCGACGAGAGACATGGTCAAAACAACGATGACGTTATGAGTACGAGAATATCCAAGAAAAACACCCTTAAGAGTATGCGGATCAGTTTGTCACCTCTAGGACCAAGACGCTAAACAAAACAGACACACCCAAAGACACGTGGAGGAAAGGAAACAAAGGACTACCTGGAAAAAGGATAAATAATGGATATTGACCATTGAGAACATACATGGGCATGCGGTTGATGAGATAGCACGTTGTAAGAATTGCATCACGCCAAAACTATTTAGGAACATTCATTTCAAACAACAAAACACGAACAATCTCAAGTAAATGATGTTTTTTCTGTTCAACCGCTCCATTTTGTTGAGGCGTATGCGAACAAGAAGTCTGATGTATAATACCATGAGACTCTAAATATGAACGAAATGGTAAGGAGTCATATTCTTTAGCATTATCAGAATGAAAAATTTGAATTTGCACACCAATTGAGTCTGAATTTCTGCATGAAACAATTTGAAAATAGAGAACAACTCAGATTGATCTTTCATTAAATATAACAATGTTATGTTCTTGTCTAGGGCACTCATCTCCTCTACCATAGCAGCTCTCCATCTAGGATGAGCCAACCTTTCTGCCACAGACGAGGGAATAGGAATAGTATCCACAGATGTGACAAACGCCTTGTATGAAGGAGACAAAGTTGCTTAACGGGTGTTGAGTGATCTTCCTAGTGCCCTTTCTCAAAGCAATGGGTAGAATGTCAGAAGTATAAGCATTAGTGGAAGGAATAATAGGTAAAGAGACAGAGGAAGTATCACTTGGATCCAACGATGGAATCACTGGAACTGGATCAGCTGTAGCTTTCCCCCTTCTGTGATAGACTTGAAGCTCCCCTTGAGCTCCAGGACCACTGTCAGGCATAGTAATAGGTGGAGTAGGTTGGGATTTCTCAACAAATCCAGGAGGAGACAAGATAACAGCTGGAAGAGGAACATCATCCCTCCTCTCTTCACTACTGCTCTCCCCCTTAAGAGAGGTGGGGGAGAAAAAAGACAGCTCCTCCCGGAAGGTGACGTCCATAGACACACTTTTTTCCCGATGAAGGATGGTAGCACTGGTATCCTTTACGGGAAGAGTAATACCCTAGAAAGACACATTTAAGTGCCTTGGGATCAAGTTTGGTACGATGAGACCTAAAATGTGGGATAACAGACACACCCAAAGATACGAGAAGGTAGAGCAAATAAGGATGAGCTAGGAGCCAGCACCTGCAAAGGAGACATGAAATGAAGGACACGAGATGGCATCCTGTTGGTCAGGTATGCCGCAGTAAGAATAACATCAGACCAATAGGATTTGGGGACATTGGAGCCGATCAAAAGAGAACGGGCTACCTCAGTCAGGTATCTCATCTTTCTTTAGTTACACCATTCTCCTGAGGAGTATAGCTGCAAGAATTTTGATAGCAAATTCCATGGTCCAACAAATACTGTTGAAGGCCGCCAGACTTATACTCTCCACCCTGGTTAAAACGAAGGACCTTGATGGAGATACCATACTGGGTTTGGATCATCTTATGAAATCCCTTGAAGATGGAATGAACTTCATCTTTAGATTTGATGAGATAGACCCAAGTACACCGAGAGTGATCATCAACAAAGGTAACAAAGTAGCGGAAGCCAAAGATACAAGTAATTGGAGCAGGACCGCATACATAAGAATGCACAATATAAAAAAATTGGAGCTTCTATTACCTCTGGAGGGATAAGTTGATCTACGATGTTTGGAGAGCTCACAGGTCTCACAATGCAAATCAAAAAAAGAGACAAACAAATAGAGCGGGAAATAAGAGTTTCAAGTACTGAAAGGAAACATGCCCCAGACGGGCATGCCAACATAAAACTGAAGCTAAACTACTGCTACTACTACGATGAGACTACAGTGCTGTGGAATGTCCATCCAGAAGGTATAGGCCATCTGCCTCATGTCCAGTGCCATTCGTCTTCTTCGTCTCAGGTCCTGAAAGATACATGAGGAGGGAAAGAAAGTCACACTGCAGTTCAACTTGCGAGTAAGGGCACTCACAGACAATAGGTTAGAAGTAAATGATGGAACATGCAAAACAGAGGATAAAGGGAGCTGAGGAGAGGGAAGGACATTCCCTTTCCAGACACCGAAGATAAGGTACCATCATCAGTTTTCACTTTACCATGACCCGAACAAATAGAATAAGAAGAAAAAAGGAGGACATACCCATCATGTGCTCCGAAGCTCCTGAATCAGTGATCCAGGTGGGACTAGATGAAGTGGACACATGATGGGCAGGTCTAATAGTGTCTAACTAGGCAAAGGTGGAAGTAGATGTGGCAGAGGGACCATCAACTGTGCTAGTAAACGTCAGAGACCAGCAAGCATGGAGTTTGCCAACTGACCAAGAGGACGTTGTAAGGGCTAGCCCGGAGGAGGCATAGAAGCATCCATGCTGGCAGTATGAGCACCAGAGGACCCTGACTGGCTGAAGCGAGGAGTAGAGGCTGAAGGTTGACCATGCAATGTCAAACATTTTGCTCTCACATGCCCAAGTTTACTACTGTGATCACACTTGGGCCTCTCCCTAGAAGATGACTTCCCAGTAGTGGGAGCATAAGACTGAGCGGAAACAGGATGCTGATAAGTATGGTCTCTCTAAACCTGCTGGGCTGGAAGGTAGAAACGAGGGCTGGACGCTCTGAGGAGTGGATGTGACAAGCGCTGATCGCTCGGAAACTGGGAACATATCCTGGAGAGATATCCGACGACTCTCCTCACTCTGAAGATATGCATAGACCTCACTAAGAGAGGGAAGATCCAGTCGACTACTAAGGATCTGGACTCGGGCAATCTCATACGAAGGATTGAGCCCAGAAAGGAACTCAAAGATCCTACTCTTCTCCACATGCTTCTGATAGGAAAGGATCTCCGCAGGAAGAGAAGGCTGCCATGCATGATAGTGATCCAATTCCTCCCACATGCTACGGAGGGTAGCAAAATACATAGCAAGAGACTGTTCCCCCTAGCGAAAGTGAGATATGCTCTGCTTCAACTGGAAGGCTATGCCAATGCTCTGCTGCTGGGGATAGGTCTTCTGAGTAGTGTCCCACACATCCTGAGCTGTGTGCATGAATAGAAAACCCTCTTTAATCTGAGGCTGCATAGAGTTGAGGAGCCAAGACATAACTGTGAGGTTCTCGGTCTTCCACTGTCTATACATAGGATCAGTCTTGGGCGGCTCCCTTGTATCTCCAGTAAGATGTCCCAATTTTCCATGGCCACCAATAAAGAGCTTGCAGGCCTGAGCCCATTTCAAGTAGTTCTTTTCATCAAGCTTGACTGAGGTGATCTGCAATCCGGGGTTCTCATAGGTGAATTGATGCACCATAGTCCCTCAATTCGACTGGAGGTGGTTGCCTGTGCTTATATTGGACCCTGAGGGAATATCTGGGATAATCGTAGCATCATCTGGGGTAGTCATAGCTTCACAAGGAGTAAAGATAGGTATCCACAACAGATGGAGGTGGCGGAATTCACAAACCGATCACAAATCAACCCAAAAAACGATCTAAAACAAGTCAACGACCAGCACAAACGACTGCATTAGTGAAATCAGTCTCAATCACAGTAGATCCACAACTCATACGGTCTGCACATATAATCAAACACTTGCCAAGCACAAATCAAGAAGAGGCCAAATGAAGAGCAATCGGAGCCAGATAGACACAAATCAAGCCATAGAAACCATGTGGCAGACTGTAGAAGACACATATAACATCTGGAGACAGTCAATAAGAGTTGTGGAGGTTCACAACGAAGATCAAACACCTGTAGGACAGGTGCTATAGCCACAACAGTGCTGAACAACACTAAAAAGCCGTCAGCGGTAACACTGGGGAGAAAAATCGTCACCAACACTCCAAAACAAGATCAAATTGAATGGGACTTGTCCCAATAGCTTAGTATTATCCCTAGGTAGTAAATCGAACCAACAAAAGGGGCTAAGAGGGCTCGCAGGGATAAAGAGATCGAGTAGAAAAAAAAAACCCAAAAAACAATTTCGACTGTAAATGGCTTAATAAACCACCAAGATGATCTCAATTTTTTTTTTAAATATCACCATAATTCATAAAAAATGAAGATCTACCTGGTAGGAGAGAAATCAGAGGACCTCGATTTGCGTGTCAGTATGGCTGATGACGTTAGCCGTACGGCCGATGACCGTCAGCAGACATCAGCTTCACCCCGATGCTCCTTCGATTGATCTTTGGTTGTAAATCCCCTTGTAGGCTCTGATACCAAGTTGAGATTGAGTTTCTAGGGTTAGGTTCCAAGGTTGAAGATGAATAGGAGAGAGAAGAGAGAGATTAGCTGAAACAGGATGTCATGTGCTTATGTCACATGACTCCTCAATTCTTATTTATATGAGGAGAACATTTACAATGACAAGTATACCCCTCTGAGAGAGATGTATTACAAAACTACCCTTTACATGGAAATACGCCTAGTATATACATATGATAACAAAGCCCTGATAAAAATTTAGCAACCCGAAACTCCTCATCCTGTCATCTTTGGGTATCCAAATCAGATGTGAGATGTTGATAAACATTCAGTTCCTCCCACATTCCCCAAAGACTAGAGTAATATGCACCTGAGGCTTTTATCCCCTAGTTGTAATGCAAACATCTCTTGAAATAACTGGTTGGTTCTACTCATGTTCTCTTCTAAAGGGTGCATATCTCTTAGTGCATCCCAAATCTCTTTGGCTGTATCAAGAAACATGACATTTGAACTCACACAAGGTTCCATGCTGTTCCACCACAAGTCATAATCTGAGCAATCTTTTGAGATTCCTCAAAATTACTAGTGTCCTCAGATGGTTTCTTTTAGGTTAGATACTTAACTTGGCCTTGGCAGTAAGAAACAGTTGTACGGATTTTTGAGCTTTGTAGGTAATGAACCCCATTTAACTTCATCGAAGTCACGGGAACTACAATGAAATTAGATGGGTTTGAAAGACCGCTTTTCTTCGATAGGTAAAAGAAAGGTATAAAAACTCAGGTTATAACAAAGAGGAGGCAACTTACAGCACCAAGGGGACCTTCATCCATCATAACCAACAACGTGTAGCCAACTTCCCCATGATCCACACACCAGAGAACGAGCTCCACTACAAAACTCAGCTGAATACTGTATCACACTGTAGCGCACTTTTTTTTTTTTTTTTCCGAGAGAAAATAGAAAACCCTAGATCTGAATGAAAGTCAGATTGGCTCTAATACCATGTTGGAATACTAGGATTTGTGGTTCGACACACTAACAAGTAAATAACTAAATGAAGAAGAAGAAGAAGAAGAAGAAAAGGTGGAGAAGAACAAGTACAGAGAAGAGGAGAGAGGGGAGCAGCATTGTGTATCACGCCTCCCTCTCCCTTGTGTTCTCTATTTATATTGGTAGGGTTACAATATGTATTCCCTACTAACCTGAAATTACAAATACACCATTTTAAAATTAAGGTAATGAATAATCTACCCTTGTACTTAAAACTAAAACATAAAAAAGAGAAAACAGCTAGAACTAACAATTACGGCTGGGAATGTTTACATTGATTTTGATCCGCTGGCAACTGCCTTCTTTCCATTTTGTTGTCTTGCTTGGTCCATTTCACAGTTTATTACTGATTCCGATTTCTTATAATATTTTCTTCTGAAATTGTCACATTTTTGCTTTTCCTAGTGTTTTTGCTTTATTTTTATCTTCTGTAGAATCTGATTGTTTTTTTTTCCCGTTGTTTTGGCTTTGGGATTTAAAACTGTTAAATCTCTGTCTCTTTATTTATCTTATAATTGATATATTTTTTTTCCATTTGTTCGGCAAATAGTTCTAGTTTACATCTGGATGCCAGGATATCTGCTTGGTTCTTTACTATATTTGAGGCTTCATAGCAGGCACTTCTCGCTGGGGAGAATTTGGTGAAGGAGGGTTGTTGTGGGGGGAATGTAGTGGCAGACACTTTGAATGGTTTGATGGCAATCCCGTCACCGAGCTTCTATTCAAGGTTCGCATCTTAGTTTTTTCCTTGACTGTAATTTGGGCCATGCTTTTTGTTTATTGAAGTCATGTTAAAGAATATTGAAATCTTGAAGTTATACTTGTAAGGTAAGGGAGCTCTATGGTCTTGATCATGAAGTGACGTTTCGAAATGTCACTGTTTCATCAGAGAAAAGGCCTCGTCCTATACACCTTGGAACGGCTACACAAATTGGTTAGTTCAATTTCTTTTCATAATTTTTTTTTTGGTAAACTTGTAATTATTTAATTTTATGGTTTTATTGCTTGCTAAATTTTCTTAGTATTGAGCCTACTGTTCCATACGTTTGCATATTCTCCAGGTGCTATACCAACGGAGGGAATACCTAGCTTGTTGAAGGTGTTGCTTCCATCAAATTGTGTTGGCCTTCCTGTACTGTAAGTGAAATGCTTGTTCGATGTTTCAGTTCTATCCCTTGAGAAAATAATCAGGGATAATTTTGCTACATGAATGCTTTGGTAGTAGAATAAAGGCCAAGTGTGCATAGGTTTTGTTTGTCTTAACCACTTTTTCATGTTATTTGTACTTACATTGTTTGAAGTATGAGCCATCACCCAGCTTAATCCTGATGAACTTTAATGCTTGATGACACTGAGGGATAATTACTGACATGTTTTGACTTGTTAGGAGATGCTTCTACAGTGGAACCTATATGAATAATTGTGTAGAAGTTAATAATCAGGTTTAATTGATGAAATGTTTCTGTCCCAGTGTTGGGTCTGAGAAGCTAAATAACCCGGAGATCCTATTGTTTTAAAATGTCAATGCCGAAAAGTTTATAATTTAATTCTCTTACATAGCCATATCTAAACCTAAATAGAATTATTTATAATACTTTTCTACAGTGCTTCTTTAGCAATACCCTCTAGCTAATCCCTATACACGAAACATTAATCCTTGAATCTTCTTAATATTCTCCTCTTGGTTGTCCTTTTGTTGTGGAAATAACCTCACATAGACTAATCGCATCAGTCAATATTTTGAGACAATATTAAATATAGACTGTTATGGAATTAGATTATTTAAACAATATTATTTAGATCAATATTCTTCTAACGGGCACTCACAAGTAGAATGACAAGGAATGGTGAGAGTGGGTCACCTTAACGTAAACTTCTAAGCTCGAAGATCTGAGCTCTAGGAGGGAGATCTTTGATCTGCTGTAGATCAGGGAGCTTCGATCTCATATCTAGAGATTCTACTGTTTTCTCAGCTTATGAGATTTGAGTTCCTTAGGAGGGAGATGTGCATTCTGCTGTAGATCAGTGAACTTTGACCTCATTTTGGGAGACCTGGGTGGTTGATCTATTGATGATGTCATTGGTGAGCAAGACAGTAGCTGTAGAAGTAGAGGTTTCGAGTTTGTAGAAGATGATGATGGCATTGGTGAGCAAGACAGTAGCTGTAGAAGTAGAGACTTTCTAGTTTGTAGAAGATGATGGTCCAAGTCGATTTACCTTGGCAACAATGGGGTCCAGTAGATGTGAAATGCCCTTGGAGAGATCCTATGTTGGAAAGAAAAGCTTCTATGCATAAGTTCCATAACAACCACAAAATACTAATAGTAGAAAGGAGAGATAATGAAAGGGGCAGATTCTTTAAAGTTTAAAATAACGGAGTTCTTCAAAGAGGTGAAGAGTAGAGTGATAATTATACCTGAAGGGAGGATGAGAAGGGGTTGGAGCAACTTCGAGTTGAGTTTGCCACAGTTTTCTCACCAGGGATCACTCCTGCCATAACGACCATACCCGAGAAAATATTATGGTGAAGATAGGCCTGGAAGGGTAGGCAAAATTAAAGCTATCACATGGATGGTGGTATTCCAAGATTAAAAACTAAATATAAAACGGAGATGGCCGGTTGGTAGCGGGTTTTGGCATTGTCTATGACCTTTTCGATTCACTGATCTCTTGGAAGCATTTTAGGATTCACCATCCCCAGTCCCGTTTGGTGCATGTAAAGCCTTATTCTTTGCTTCCTCAGTGAGGTTCTATTCGATGTTCTAAGTAAAGGTCTAGTTACAATCTTAGTAGTGAGTATCTCCTTCCACAGATGGTGGCCTACGGTTAATGCATTTTCTATTAAGATGTTTATCAATAATCAGTGGATTTATTTGAAGAGTCTTCTATTCGATCTGTGGACTGACAGCATGTTTAGATCTTTTGGAGACCTTCGTAGGGGCTTGGAGGAGATAGGCCACAATTTTCTATTGTGCTCAGAGAGGAATGGATGAGTTGCGAGGAAGATGAAGATGACTTGGGCTGTGCTGTGGGTAGACAATTCTCCAAAGAGAAAAAGAAAAGAAAACATTTTTGACTTGCAACCCATGGTGAATGGGTTGTGTCTCTATTGCAAGTGGACCAGTTTTAAGTACCACCCAAACCACGATAAACCTATGTTTCTGCTGTAGCTTTGTCGACAATGTGTTTTAGTTCCTAGTAGACATGTGTTGAACAACGTCGAGGGATGTCGGCCGTCAGGTACAATTATAGAGAATAACATTCGGTATATTATAGCTGTTGATTGCGAGTCTAATCGTTCACCTCTAATGTAACATGTTCCCTCCATACATAGGTGCGCTTGAAGTGGGGTGTGTGCTGTCAATTCATTTCATTCTTCATACTTTGGTGGAAAAGAAGCTACTCCGCCTTTCCTCTTCTTCGATTCTGGGAATAAAGTCCTACTTCTCCTCTTCTGATTCAGCTGATGCTTTTGCGGATGTTTCTTTGATACTCTCGAGGATTGGACTTTGGCTTGATTTGGCCCATCTATCTTGAGTTCCTCATCGTCAACCGATCACTCGTACCGAGCTTCTCTTTATCGTACCCTGTCTCCGATTCACCAAAGACTACCTCTCCATTCCCGCTACTAACACTAAGTAATAGTCTTACTAGTCCTTAGCTCTTCTCGGGCTTTCAGCTCGTTTCATGGGCGTAAAGGATCAATTTTAAGGTCCACTATTCATATTTTGAAATGAATTATCAGAGGATAGAACATAATTCAGTCCTTTTTTTTTATTAATCTAAGGTGGCGAAAGCCTTTCAACATCATTCGGTGATAAAGGTTAAGAAAGCGGGAAAAGTGGATTGCATGACAGATCTTAATGCTTTTTCCTTGGGTAAAAGTTAGAACATGCTCTACTGTTTTATAGCACCAAAGGCTACATTGTTGGTTTTTATTTTCTTTATCCAATGAGTAGGTTTGAAAAGCATTTGAATGTCTCTTGCGTTATTCAATGGGGAGACCTTGATTCTCAATACCAACAAGAACCAAATCAATCTTTTCTCCCACAAGCATTCAATTGTTAATTTATTATAGCCACAAATGCAAATTGCATGTCCAAGATACTAATATACTCCGACAATTTTTCTTCAAGTTCTTATGGTTTGAGACATGACCTTGTAAGCTTGCTATTTGCCATTTTTTTACTTTATTAGGAACAATTGCTAAGTTTTTATAAAATCGTTCAATTTCTAATTAGTAAGAAACAACATGATTGAATGATTGGGAGTTGGATAGTCTTGGTTAGCTCTTGTCTAGTACTGGTGAAGGTCATCTGCTTGCTATAGAGATGGGTCAGAGGGTGTGGAAATGGGATACCGAGGGCATGTTCTTTGTTAGCTCATTCTTTTTTCATAAGGCGGATCAGAGCATTTTCCCTGCATCTCTGGTATGGGGGGCTCCTATTCCGACTAGAGTGTCTTTCTTTGATTGGATAGCTATTTTGGACAAGATCTTGACGGTAGACCATTTGAATAGTTAGGGGTTAATGCTTCGGAATAGGTGTTCCTTGTGCAAATCCAACGCTGAGACGGTTGATCACTTGATGATTCACTGTTCACTCTCCTTCACTATTTGGCAAGCTTTCTTTTCCATGTTCGGCATAGCCTATGTCGTGTCGGAGTATGTGATCATTTTAGTCCAAGGATCTTTTCTGGAGGTGTTTAGAGGAAGAGGTAGATTTCCTTGGAGTATCCTTCCGTTCGCTGCTATGTGTGCCATTTGAAAGGAGAGGAATTCATGTATCTTTGAAGGGAAAGAAGAAGATGTCCCAAGAGTTATATTGAGAGTCAAAGCTTACTTGTAATTGGTCCTCCTTGTCCCCAGTATTTAGAGGATGTTTTTTTTATGCTTTTGTGTTTAGATGGGAGGCGTTAATAGAAGGGTCCTCTCCCTTATGATTTGTACATAGCTCTGTGGTGTTGGGACCTTTTCTTAAGTTTCCCTAGGTTGAAGCTTTGCGGGGTTCTCCCCTTTTTAATCTCACTTTTAACTCATTAAAAAAAGAAACAACATGATCCATCATTATGATGTGATCTAAAATCTAATGAGTTGAGATTAATTAAAATTACCAAGAATAATAAAATCTCATGCTAATCTTATGCAAATAAGAAATTCCATGTAAGCAAATTTATAAGAGTGTGAGGCCACGATACAGATGTACAATACTAACCCTCAAATATTTTTCTACGAGGGTTTGTATGGAAGTCTGGGCTTCCCCTCGCTTATGGAATTCGCCTTTCCAATCAATATGAATTTTCATTACCATGTTCTAGGGTTTCAATAAAAATTCTAGGCTCAAACAAATTTTAGAAATTGGATTCAACGTGTAGAATTGATGAGAAAGTTTTCAGCAGTTAACAAAATTCCAGTAGCATCAAAAGAATTTTTGAGCATATCAATCAAGCTTAGGAGCCTTGAAATCGAATTTGGAGGGGTCCTGGAGCATGTCGATTTATGTAAAAGGGCTTTGGGAATGATCAGAAAGGCTTGGGAGGGTCAGAAATCGATTTTAAAGGCCTAGAGTGGGATCGATTTACCCAGAGGAGGTTTGGGGGTATTGATCTCACTATAGGGGGTTGACCGTGGGGTGGATTGATCAGCACCAAAAACACTATAGGGATGGATCGATTTAGGTTTTGGGATTTAGAATTGGTCCAAACATCAAATAACAGAGAAAATCAATGATAATTGCCATTTAAATAAATGGGAATCACTCCCTTGGCTTCACTCCCTATCCCTTTCATAGGAGAAATACCAACAGGTGTTCCATTAATCATCAACCAATGAAAATTAGGTTTACCAATGTATTTAAAGGACTCTTAAACCCTAGGTTTAATCTCAGCCATTAGAACAACCAAAGCCTAAGATTAAAACTAAATAAAACCCAAAATAACAATAAAACCTACAACAAAATAAAAAATGACAAGCAAGTCCTATTCTAAAATCGTGGCCATAAAAAATGGGCCCAAAGGCCAATCAAGCGGGCCCAAGGCCTCTCTCTCTCTCTACTAAAAATCAATCAAGCAACTCTATCAAGCTCCATGCTCCTATGTCATCCTGTCCCAATTCATCCCAGTGCATGTCTTCCCAGTGTGGGGTCTTCAACACTCCAAGTTGTTAACCCACAGTGACATGTGTGTCTTCTTCTTCCTCTTCCGCCTCTAATACACCCTGAATGGTGCTATGTCCGCATCAACTTTCCGGCTGAAGATAATTCGTCTCCGATGAATTACCGCTATGGTAAAACTCCAAGATGTTAGGATCAATCCTCTGCAGCTCATCCATGGTAATCCACGTACACTTTGACTCTGGTTGGTTCTTCCATTTAACAAGGTACTTTTGGTACTGTCCTTTTTTGGTGGAAACCACTTGATCATCCATGATATTCTCGATGACTTCTTTGTAATCAGGTATGGGTGGGGGAGGAGGCAATGACGGTGGTATTGGGCTATGATCAGGTGTGGTGCTATGATCATGAAAGGGACTAGTGGGTATAGTTGCTGGAGCTTGAAAAGGAGCAAGATCCTCCACATGGAATATTGGACTGATCCCCATGTCTATTGGAAGGTCTAGAACATATCCATTAGGACCAACACTTCAAAACTCTATAGGGTCCAGCACTGTAGGCTTGTAATTTCTTTGCAACCCTCTGCGGGAATCACTCAGGCCTAACCTGAACCATCACAAAGTCACCCACCTGAAATACCTTAAATGTGTGATGTGAGGCAGTAGATAATTTATACTTTTTCGTTATTCAATGTAATTTATTTTTTAATCTCAACATGCAACTCGTGAATATGACTCGCAAATGCATCTGCAGACTTTGATGGCCTATGTGTAGCTGCCATTGGAATGAAATCTATGGGTGTCATAGGTTTGTACCCCATGCACTACCTTAAACGGACTGATGCCTAATGTCCCATTGACATAATTATTGTATGCAAACTCAGGTACATGCAACACTGAATCCCACGACCTAATGTGATCACCAACTAGACATCGTAGCAAATTTCCCAAGCTTCTGTAAACAACCTCAGTCTGAGCATCTGTCTGTGGGTGGTAAGCTGAGGAAAATTGAAGCTTAGTACCCATCATGTGCCAAAGTGTCTTCCAAAAATAGCTCATGAACTTGACATGCCTATCAAACACTATGGTCTTAGGCAAACCATGGAGACGAACAACCTCCTCAAAGAAAAGCCTAACAATCCTAGTCGAGTTGGAGGTCTTGGAACAAAGTAAGATTTTACTAATGATTTGACAGAAGATATATCTCTAAACAGAGTCAAATGGCGAAATATGATTCATGATGTTGACCTAAACATTTGGGATAAGGCGTAGATGATGATGATGATGATGATGATGAGAGTGTGTACATTATGTTGAAATCGCTACTTTTGTTGTTTCTTTATTATCATACTCTACTGTTTTAGAATGGAACAAGTTTATGTTCTTTGTCATTCTCTTAGTCAGCATTCTTAGCAATATATGTTTCCCTTATATTGCTAAAATCATCAGAATTTCTAGTAACATTTGGGCATTACAATTTAACTTCTGGTTCCTATAGACTGTATTTGAAGTTTGGATGCATATTTCTATTGGAAAATTATAGTGTCGTCCTGAGGTCAATACTGTAGCATCGTCGTCCCTAGGTACAGTCCATTGGCGGTCTTCGAGATTTGTGTGGTTTCAATCCCGAGGATGATTAGTGGTCTGTACCTAGGGAATAGGGATGACGATAGGGTCCACGATCACTAGGAATGGTGGTAACACTGCCCATTTCTATTATAGAATCATTTGGATGCTAATTTGCCATTTTGTGTTACATGGTAGTCAAGATCCTCAACTTCTCATTTTCTTTTTTGTTATTGTTCGTCTCTTAGGTATGTTAGAGATCTTCTTCTTAATCCTCCAACATATATGATTGCATCGTCAATTCAAGGTGAGGGAATTCCTTATAATATAATACTGATTCATATGAAAATTACAGGATGCTTGGGGTTATGAAATTCTTCACCAACTTAATTATTGGTTATTAAGTGGGAACCAAGTGACCCATTTTTGTGAAAAAAGAACATGCATTACAACTATTTAATGTAACTAACTCCCACATGATTGTTTTTGTGAATCGCAATTACATACGTAATGTTTTAGTCTCACATTTGTGGAGTGATGTACTACTGAGGTGATACCTTTTTAGACTCGCAATTAATTACATAAATGATTGTGAATGTCTGTATACCTTAATCTTTTGGCATTTTCATGCATCATTCTTTATGATCTGTTACAATATACTATTTATATGTTTTTGTTGGCAAAACAAACAACGAAATTGTTAGTTGTTAAGAAAATAACCAATGATACAACACAAAATGAGAAAATTGTAATGTAGAACTATATGCAGTATCTGGTACTACTGTACAGTTTTGTATCTTGTTGATACGGTCATACGGATACACTGGGCATGTTAAAGTATCTCGATGTCAAAGGATTATATTGCAAAAGGGAGGCCGGAATTTGCTTCCGATATACAAAGATGGTCTAGTTACACCTTGCCATTTGCCAAGAGGAAGTATCCTCGTTAGTACTTCTATGAGTGTGACTGCCAAAAATTAACATTTCACATGGATCCCTAATAATTCTAAATAATGTTAGGAGATCTTCACAATATTGATTTCCCCAAATCCCAAGTTATGTACTCTTTACTTCTTCTGTTTTTTTTATAGGAATGTGTATATTAAAAAAAGGTTGAGGAAAAGCCCATTGTATAGGAAATATATGATACATGAGGTTCCAATGAGGATTTGGGCAAAAAACTGAAAAAAACCCTCCAAAAAGAGATTACAAATGGTTCCTTTAGAAATACATCCCATTTGTAGGAAAGGTCTTGAACCAGAACATCCTTGAAGATTTCAAAAATTGATGTCCTTTGAAACAAAGCTATGTTAACGTTTCAACAACGGATTCCAAAAATCCATACTGGTTATAAAAAATCTTTCAGTTTGCTCCCTTCCTTATAGTGATGATCATATACTTGCGTACAATTATTTATCAGTACATTCTATTAGATTTGCAATGAAGTGATCCAACCCTTTAGTTAGACATATGAGTTTCGTTCATCACATTATCCTTTGTAGTTTGCACTAGGAAGATAAGTGGGACATCATGGACCAATAGATGGTCATGTTGCTTTCAAACAAATCCACATCGGTCCATCAGGAGTGTCGTAGAGGAAGTCATTGCTTTAAACTACATGTGATAGATTAAAGTGCATGTTTATCACTTTTTATTAGATGAGTGGGAAGTGGGGAGCAGATCAATCTCAATAATCATTTAAATGGTGTGTACGCTTATTCGTGGAGGCAAATGTGGCGATTAAAGGCATGCTACACTTTACTGGGAACTTGTTACGATTATTATTGATATTTATAGCCACTAGCAAAAGGGCCAAATGCATTAGTTACTCAACATTATTACTCATAAGTACTTATAAAAGTAAATAATTAATCTAAGTTTCTTATTTGGAAAGATTGATCTTTACACGGAAGGTGGCATCCATAGACACAAACTTCTTCCCGAAGGAAGGATGATAACACTTATACCCTTTATGGATAGAAGAGTAACGAAGAAAGACACATTTAAGAGCCTTGGGATCTAGTTTGGTACGATGGGGACCCATAATGTGTACACATCATACACAACCAAAGATACGAGGATGAACAACGAATAAAGAAGATTTGGGAGCAAGGACCTGTTTAGGGGACTTGAAGTTGAGCACATGAGATGGCATTCTGTTAGTCAGGTAAGCGGCGGTCAACACATCATCAGACCAATAGGATTTGGGAACATTGGAACCGATCATAAGAGAACGGGCTACCTCAGTCAGATGGCGCATCTTCCTTTTAGCTACACCATTTTGCTGAGGGGTGTAACTGTAGGAATTTTGGTAACAAAAATCATGGTCCAACAAATACTGTTGGAGACCTCTAAATATATACTCTCCACCCTTGTCAGAACGAAGGACCTTGATGGAGGCACCATACTGGGTTTGGATCATCTTATGAAAACCTTTAAAGATGGAATGAACTTCATCTTTGGTTTTCATGAGATATACCCATGTACACCTAGTATGGTCATCAACAAAAGTAACAAAATAGCGGAAAAGATAGAAGTCACAGGGTCAGGACTACACACATCAGAATGCACGATATCAAAAGAAATAGAATTTCTATTACCTCTAGAGGGATAATTAGATCGACAATGTTTTGGAGAGCTCACAAGTCTCACAGTGCAAGTCAGAAGTGGAAACATAAACAAATAAAGCAGGAAATAAGAGTTTAAAATACTGAAAAGAGACATGCCCCAGACGGGCATGCCAACATAACACAGAAGTTAAACTACTACTACTACTAATGCGAGAATGCAGCGCTTTGGGATTCGAAGACGGTCCATCCAGAAGGAAGAGGCCGTCAGCCTCAAATCCAGTGCCAATCGTCCTCCTCGTCTCCAGGTCCTGAAAGACACAGTACGAAGGAAAAAAAGTCACAGTGCAGTTCAAACTTCTAGTAAGGGCACTAACAGATAACATGTTAGATGTAAAGGTGGGAACGTGCAAAACAGAAGATAAAGGAAGTTGAGGAGAGGGAAAGACATTCCCTTTTCCAGACACAAGATAAGGTTCCATCAGCAGTCTTAATCTTATCACGGCCAGAGCAAATGGAATAAGTGGAGAATAAGGACATACTCGTCAAGTGCTCCGAAGTCCCTGAATCAATGATTTATGTAGGACTGGATGCAGGAGTGGACATAGGATGGGCAGGTCTAATGATACCTTACTGAGCAAACGAGGAAGTCAACGTGGTAGAGGGACCATCCAGCTGTGAGAGTAGATGTCGGATGCCTGCAAGCTCCGAGGCTGCCAAAGGACTAGGCGAAGTCATCATAGAAGAGCTCTGATGTGGTTCGCCCTAAGAAGGCGTAGAAGATTCTATGGTGGCAGAATGTGCACTAGATCCGACTGGCTTGAGCGAGGTGCAGAAGACTGAGGTCGACAATGTAAATTCCAACATGTTTCCCTCACATGGCTAAAACGACCACAAAATCACATTTGGGCCTCTCCTTGGAGGAGGAGCGTCGCCCAACTGAGGGGGCCTACTCCTCTGAAATTGTTGAGGCTGAGAGGCGGAAGCAAAGGTAGACGGATCAGGAGTGGGAGAGGATGTGACAAGCGCTGATTGCTTGGGAGCAGGAGACTCATCTTGGAGAGATGGACGTCGACTCTCCTCACTCTGTACATAAGAATAGACCTCACTGAGGGAAGGCAGAGGCATCCGGCTATTGAGGATTTGAATCCTTGCCAACTCATAGGAGGGATTGAGTCCTGAGAGGAACTCAAATATCCGACCCTCTTCAACATGCTTCTGATACTTGACCACTTCTTCTGAGGTAGGAGGATGATAGGAATAGTAATAATCTAGCTCCTCCCACATAATCCTAATCGTCGCAAAGTAGTCAGAAAGAGACCTGTCACCTTGACGGAGACGAGAAATACTTTGCTTAAACTGGTTAGCTCTACCAGTGTTTTGCTGCTGGGAGTAGGTCTTCTTTGCAGTTTCCCAAACATCTTAGGCCGTATGCATCAAGAGGAAACCCCGACTGATGCGAGGTTCCATGGAATTGAGAAGCCAAGACTGGACTGTGAGGTTCTCGGTTTCCCATTTCTCGAATATAGGATCATCCTCAGGTGGTTCTAGTGTACGCCCTGTGCAATGTCTATTAAACAACCATTTACCCCAAAAGATCGACCTATTGGGGAAAGGTGAAACAACTATGTATACCATCCAGTTGTCAGGCCAACACACACGTGTGCGGGAACACACCATCTGCTAACACGCCCCCTTAGCGGGAATATACTCTGCTGGAGACTTGAACTCACGGCCTCCCAGGCCTTAAGGCTTTGATACCAATTGTTAGGATCTTTACTAGTCCTCAAGCCGCCATTCCTCCCGAAAAGTCTTGTCAGGAGAATGCAAACTTTAGCTTTTATAATACGATCGACATCACATCCTGCGGGGCTCCACGATTCGATCCCGTGACCTCCAATGGTGATCGACCTCGCACCTGCGGGCCCATTCCGCGATTCGATCCCGTGAGCTTGTAACGGACCCGTACTGCACTCTTAGGGAGGGGCATTATTGACCCCCAACGATCCCCCCCTCAATAATGCGCTTTCCGTGACTCGATCCCTTGACCTTGGCTCTGATACCGTGTGAAACAACCATTTAACCTAAAAGATTGACCTGTTGGGGAAATGTGAAACAACTATGTATATCAACGGGTTGTCAGGCGAACACACACGTGTGCGGGAACAAACCATCTACTAACACACCCCCTCAGCGGGAATATACTCCACTGGAGACTTGAACTCATAGCCTCCTTGGCCTTAAGGCTTTGATACCAATTGTTAGGATCTTTACTATGCCTCAAGCCGTCATTCCTCTCGAAAAGATATCTTGTCGGGAGAAGGCAAACTTTAGCCTTTATATTACGATCGACGTCACACCCTGTGGGGCTCCACGATTTGATCCCGTGACCTCCAACGGTGATCGACCTCGCACCCGCGGGCCCATTCCGCGATTCGATCCCGTGAGCCTTTAACTTTAACGGCGATCGACCTCGCACCTACGTACCCGTACCGCACCCTTAGGGAGGGGCATTATTGACCCCCAACAATCCCCCTCTCAATAATGCGCTTTCCGTGACTCGATCCCTTGACCTTAGCTCTGATACCATATTAAACAACCATTTAACCCAAAAGATCGACTTATTGGGGAAAGGCGAAACAACTATGTATACCACGGATCATTGGGCCAACACAAGACGTGTGCGGGAAAACACTATCCGCTAACACGTCCCCTCAGCGGGAATACACTTCGTTGGAGACTTTAACCCACCACCTCTCAAGCGGGAATACCATATTAAACAACCATTTACCCCAAAAGATCGACCTTTTGGGGAAAGGTGAAACAACTATGTATACCATCCAGTTGTCAAGCCAACACACTCGGGTGCGGGAACACACCATTCGCTAACAATGTCCCTTCTTTCGACGGCCTCTAATAAACAAGCGGGCAACCCTAGCCCATTCCAGATAATTCTTCCCATCAAGCTTCACGGAAGTAATTTGCAACCAGGGGTTCTCATAGACTAATTGATGCACCATAGGCCCTCCAACACTACGAGAGGTGGCTTCCGTGCCCATATTGGACCTCGAGGGAATATCCGGGGTATTTCCGAGGTAGTCATAGCGTATCAAGAGAGAATCAACGAACAAACATACAGTGGAAGGTTGATGTAGGACAAAGGGAGCACAAATCACCCAAAAACAGCCCTAAAGAGAGTTATACAACGGCCAATGAAGAGCATAGAGGTTCGATTTGCTTCAACTATAGTAGATTTGGCTCCGAATGTCCAAACATCATACGGAAGGCTGTAGCAACTTGCGGAGAGTTGTTGATCGTGGTAGCAGCCCAATAAGGGGCAAAGGAGTCGACGGTAACTATAAGGTGAAGATATCTTCGCCGGCTCTTCAATCCTCAATGGAATCACACATGGATGGATTCAGGGGGTTCCTAGGATTGTAGGGGATCCAACATGAGCAACAAACCCCAACATAAAAACCACATTGATCGGAATTGTGGCTGGTTCAAAAAAAATTAAGACGATTTTCTGAAGAAGAAAGGTCTTAACACCATCAAGAAATCCCCAAAAAATACCCAAACATTCACGAAAAATCCTAAAAAATCAAGATCTACTAGGAAGAGAGGTTTCTGAAAGACCCCGAGATGCCTGTCAGTACGGACGTCAGCCGTATGGTACGATGAGGCATCAGCATTACTCCGATGTTCTTCTTCGGTTGTTGATCTTGATTGCTAGCTTTGATACCAAGTTGTAATGGTGATTTGGGTTAGGGTTCGGTTTGGAGATTCAGAGAGAGAGAAGAGAGAAGGATGACATGTGCTTAGGTCACATGACTATAATTCTTATTTATATGGAGAGAACATTAC